>JBAMYA010000010.1:2027333-2081832 GCA_037176975.1 Arrhamphus sclerolepis
GGCCCCTGTGGAGGCTCGAACCAGGAACCTTCTTGCTGTGAGGCAACAGTGCTAACCACTAAGCCACCGTGCTGCCCCTCCTAACTTTCTAAACTTCACAATTATTTGATCTGTGTAACTAGCTGCCACTGTGTTGCAACTTAATGCAACATTTTATGTTGCATGCGATGCGTCTTCTAAGTAAAAACGTTCACGAGATGCTCAAGAGTTCATGCACAGCCATGTGATTTAAACGTTTCAAATTGATAAAACTCTTTCATATTTACAAAAATTGTAAAGTAATGAAGTCAAGGAGAAGCACTGAGGCAAAAAACAGGAGGGAAAATCCTGCATTGTGATATAAACACGAGATGTATTTCTCATCTCCTTTGTGTGCAGTAATTAAGATTGTAGTTTCTTCCTCTGCTTGTTTGGATGGGGCTGATCTTGACAACACATTTACTTCCACAACAACCTTGGCAATGCTGCTCTTTCATTTAAAAACTGTGCACGACGCAAATAGGCTGCGATTAGTGATTATATACTGTATTTGGGATGACTACAGTGAAACAATATTTTCTTAAGCTGTTTTTAAGAACTTGAAATGCCTCGCTACATGAAAACAGGCAGCCTTTCTTTTTGACAGATTTTTTTTTTTTTTTGGACTCAGCAGTGCTGACACGTGCGTATGGTTTCATAATAGTCGATGTAATAAGATTCAGATCCGGGAATCTGGATGGAACTGCTGTAAAGTATTAGGACAAACCTCAAAGGGCACTTTTCACTTCTAATATAGCTCTCTTTGAGATCAAGCCAGAAACAGTAATGTTCCTCCTGAGAATATTTATTAGTAGTTTATCTTCCTGCTTTAAATGAATTAGTATAAACAAATAGATCATTTTTGTATTGATATAATCTCAAATTAACTCGTTGATTTTTGTCGGTTCTTGTCACTTGAGTAAGACAGCTTTTTTCCTGTGGTATGTTGGTGTTTTTTTTTACTATCAGAAGGTAAAGCCAGTGTAAATGAACCTGTCACATGAACTTTTCTAGGTCTTAGAGCTGTTGACAGATGTCCAAAAAAAGATCCCAGCGCTGATTACTTTTGAGGGCACCACAGACCTCCTCCTGGACACCCATTCACCTCTCAATGTGGTCTTGCTGCAAGAGATTCAGAGATACAACTCTCTACTGGAAACCATCAAGTATGGCCACACTTATGATTCTTTTCCTTTTTTTGTGAGACTCTTGTTTCACCATGTGTGTTATAGGCAGTGTACCTTTACATATGAAACTGAAGTTCCTAGTGAGAGAGGAAGTCGAGATGTGAATGTCGTAAAGTAGAAGCACGCCTTTGAGTGGGCTAAAAATTAGATTTATAGCAGAACTGCTACATTTTCTGTTTTTCCCATAACAGAAATTAAAGAACAGTAAGCAAATGAAAGTGAGTTTTGGTCTGATTTGAATCTTTTCCAAGCACAGTGTACCTTAAAAGCATGGGTTGGTTTTCCTTCTGATAAGATCACATGTATAAGGTTTACAGCATCCTGTCTCTGACATATGGCAGCTGAACATCAAAAACAAAAGTTCTTTACACAAGTTCCTATTTCCTCCAGTCGCTTTGTTTTTTTTGTGTGTGTGTGTTTTAGATTGTCCTTGGTGGGCCTTGAGAAGGGGATCAAAGGCTTTGAAGTGATGTCACCAAGCATGGAGGAGACATTCAGCTGCATCTATGACGCTCGAGTGCCACCACTGTGGGAGAAGGTGCGAATTGCGCAATTTTGAATCTGCCTTCCAAACGTGATATTTTGAAGTTATTTTTAAGTCTCTATACACAACTCTTTTGTTGTGTGTGTGACACATCCTTTACTGTATTCCATTGGTGACACATTTTCAGCATGCAAGACTTTTTTTATTTTTTATTGTACTTTGAAAAGCTGGCAACCAACACTAATTAGGTGTGGAACATCAGATCAGTTGCAAAGCTGTTTGGTGAAGTTTTGGTGGACGTGAATGATGCCAGAACGAAGACTGTCTGGCTGTCTCAGAGTTTAGATTGTAAATGTGATATAACATAAACAGCAAATCAAATGTAGCTTTCATTGGTTTGGCAATGAGCAAAATAATCTGTATGCGTGTCAGCAACTATTGTTATGGCCAGGCAGCTTTAGTTTTCTATTGCTTATTATTAATTTGTCTCTAAACCTTTCCCACTTCAACAGCTGCAGAAGGTTGTTAAGGTTTGCTGCCATTGAAAAGAAACTGTTCATATTTCCAGCATAGAGTCTCGCATATTAATCTTTGTGATTGTGATCTAATCAAGGATGATTCAGTGGTCATGCATGAGCCACTAAAACAAGTCTCTGTGCTCAGGCACTGGTCTGGTATTAAAGGTGGATTTATCTGCCTGGATACACAGAAACCCACTTTTTTGAACGTTGTTCCAGTACTGGTCCAGTGTGTTTAACCGCAGCCGCTGGTGCACATACTGTTACGGGGATCTGGCAGGATTCCAGCTGTGATTCTGTCCCAGTGCTCCATTCTGGCTTCATTATCACCGGACCGCTCTTTACAGTGGAGAGAGAGAACACAGGGAGCTGTCAACTTGAGTCAAGGCCCTTTAATAGATTTTGACTACAAATAAAAATCTGTGCGTGTGTGTGTGTGTGTGTGCGCGCATTAGAGTCAGTCAACTGTGTGTTCGCTATGAAGGGATCAGCACAGTTCAAGTTTACATTCAGCACTCAGTGGTCATGTTCCAAGGCATGTATGCTTTCCGTCTGTACGTTTGTGTTTTCATGAGTGGCTGTTCGTGGAACAAAGCCACCGTCTGCAGACTAATAGCACTGTAATAAGCAAAGTAAACCTTCCACAGCCTTTCCCAATAAGTCGGGGAGCTCATTGTGCTTCTGCTAGCAGCTTATTACTGCTCGATCTACTGTAAGTGTGTGTTTATCTATTTCCTTCTAACAGTATTGGATAGCTATTAAGACTGGCAGCCTCCAGCTGAGCATCTCTATTCTACTTGTAAATTGGACAAACCAGACAACTTCAGCTATTTTTTTCCATCCTCTTTTTCTTTCTGTCCACATTTTGTTGCTTATTGTTTACTTCATGTCCCTCTGCCTGTTCTCCGTTCCTTTTACATGCTCTTATATTACCTCCGTTCAGCTCTCTTCTTTCTCTCGGTCTTCATGCTTCATTTGGTCCAAGCAGTAACAACAGCCTCTCATAGACTCTCAGTCCTATTTATCCCTCCATCCCTTCATCCCTTCATCCCTCTCTTCTCCGCCCCCTTTTTGCATGGCAGCCTGTCATTAGTTTTGAGCTCACAGACTCGTGGCTTTAATTTTGGCCTGCTTGGCTCCCTGTCTTCGGCCATTTTGTGTCTGTTTTCTGTGTGAGGCTCCGCTTCTGTTTGCATTTCTGTGTGAGGGCTTTTGGGTAAAACGATATATGAAAAGAATCAATATAATCCGCTTTGTCAATAAAGGTTACACAATTATCTTATTTTGTTTTCCACACCACAGTCCTTGTGTACACATTTATCTTGAGCCTGAATGTGATTAATCTTAATATGAATTTTTAAACGGTCAGAGGAGTGTGGTATGGTGAGAATGCGTAATGATTTGCTGGATTGCATGTGCTCATCTGGCCCAGCTGTAACGCAGTTTGAACATTTGCATTTTACATGTACCATTTTGTCTCCTTTCCTTATACTTTGTTGTTTACTATGCTGTGCAGTATTTCTTTTGTCCAAGCCAAATTTCTCTCAAAGGAGACAAAAAAAGAAAAGAAATGTGAGGCTCTAGAAGGTTCGGGATCTAACAGCTGAAAGTCTAGGACATCCATCCATCCATCCATTCATCATCTATACCCGCTATTTCCAGTGCAGGGTCATGGTGGTCTGCTGGAGCCTATCCCAGCTCACATTGGGCGAAAGGCAGGGGTCCATCCTGGACAGGTCGCCAGTCCAGTCTAGGACATGTTTGGATAAAACTATTGATCCCCCCGGTATAACTCAGGTGGAATTCAGTTTGAACCCTGACATTCGAGCAACCTTTTACAGTCTGTAAAAATGTGACCTTTAAAGTTGGGAGTTTCATTTTCTGTAGATTTATGGGAGTTTAAAAACTAGTGGTTATTCTGTCTTATGGGAACCATGCCATTAGCTCTGCCTGCTGCTGATTAGGATGTCTGGTCTGTTGTTGTTGTTTTAGATGATCAATAACATGTTTGTGAAGTACTAGTAGTAGTATTCTTCAGGCTACGTTCAAATGTTCAAACCACTCACCTCTCACACATCATTCTTCTTTCTTTTTTTTGATTTTATGTCAGATTTGTTTCCATTACCAGTAGCTGCTAACGGCTGGAAGCATGAAATGAAAGCAGCGCTCCTCTCTGTGTCCTCTAGGCGTACCCCTCTCTGAAGCCCCTGGCAGCGTGGACCAGAGATCTTTGCGAACGAGTCGATCAGTTTGCACGCTGGGCTCAGACTACAGAGCCCCCCATCTTGTTTTGGTTGTCTGGCTTCACCTTTCCCAACGGTTTCCTGACGGCTGTGCTGCAGTCCTCTGCCCGCCAGCGCAACGTGAGAAATCTCACACCTTCACACACACACACACACAAGGACACAGTAATGTGTGGTCTTCAGCTTTGCTTGAGATGGATAGCTGTACATTTTAGTACCTGGCATATCCCCTGGGTTTCATGAAGCCCATCCCAGATAATAATGTGATTCTCTAGCTGATTTTTAAGGCGGCATGATTGAATTTCGCAGCTCACTGACTACACGTGTGAGAACTTGGGGAACTCTCGGAGGCACACAGATTTTCAGAAATATTGAGAGCATACAGTTAATCTCAATCACTTTATGTTGTAATCACTTTATGTTGTTAAGACCTTAAGCAGTTGGTTTATATCAACTCAACCAGAAGCTGCATCAGTTTTTTTAATTTTTTTTTATGCTCATTCATATGATGAAATGTGAAACTATATTAGACACTCAAGAATGAGTCTGAGCACACTTAAATGAGGGTGTTTTAATTTTTCTTGCCTTTTCTATCACTTAATAATAATAATGATAATGATAATTTTTTAAAAGTTGGGTGAATTGATGTGAAATATCCGGAAGGTTACACAAATGCCCATAAGGTTAGAATAAAATGCTTTGTACAGTTTCTCATGAAATGATTAAGCCCATGTGACTTATTCTTGATCGATAGCCTGTCTGAAAACAGTTATTCCACCTCGGTGGGCAACAGTGTATAAACTATTAAAATAAACAAACAACTGTAAAAAGAAATGAGCGTTCACTTTTAGAACATTGTGGTAGAATACCCCTCATCCAGCAGTAAACATTTTGTGTCCTTACAGATTTCAGTGGACACACTGTCCTGGGAGTTTATAGTGTCCACTGTCAATGACGAAAACCTCATTTCCCCGCCCAAGGTGATTTCTTGAACTTACATTTTGTTACCATGACGACTTCCTTTAGCCTGCTGTCAGATTACTCTCTCTGACAGCTTTCTTCTGTCATTGCCTCTTTAAATCCCTTTTTAATTTCTACTTACTGTGGTTTTTCCTAATAATAAAAAAAAAAGTATTTTCATTAAAAGCAGTGTTCCTCTATGGATCTTGTTGCCAGTTTGTTTCATCTATCTTTCTTCTTCCTGTTTTGCTTTTTCATTCTTTTCAAATTCACCTTTCTTTTCTCCCTTCTCCATCACTCTCATCTCTTATACCCAAACTGTACTTTTCCCGTTCTTGATCACCTTCTCTCCATTATATTTCCTCTTTACTGCAGCTTATCTTTTATCTCTCCATTTTTCTGCCCTGCACCGCGCCTCCTTCCTTTTTTGGTCATTACCTAATTACCATCCCTGTCTTTTTCCAACCAAAATCAAATGCCAAAAAGTATCCTTAGAGCACATTTCTTTCTGCCGCTGCAGGATGGAGTATATGTCAGAGGTTTGTTCCTGGAGGGGGCTGGTTGGGACGAGAACAGCTCCTGTCTGGTGGAAGCTGAACCCATGCAGATGTTTTGTCCCATTCCCACCATCCACTTCAAACCTGTGGAGAACCGCAAGAAGACGTCAAAGAGTGAGTTGTGTAGAACTCTTTAGAGGTATTTTTTTTCTATCCTTGCACAAGCTATCTCATTTTTTTGTTGTTTTTTTTCTTGCCACATTTTCCTTCTGTAATTTTGTCCGTCTGAAATGATTCATCTTTGGTGTCTTCTTCGTATGATCTCACCTTTTAATCTTGTGTCTGTGTGTGTTTGAAGGTATGTACCTGTGTCCATGTTACTACTTCCCAGTGCGTGCTGGGAGGGCAGGCCGAGCATCTTTTGTGGTCGGTGTGGCGCTCAAATCAGGAGCTGTGACTCCAGATCACTGGATCAAGAGAGGGACGGCTCTTCTCATGAGCCTGGACCACTGAAAGCTTGAACAAACACACTCACGCATCAGCTATTTTTGCCAAATTGTGTTCATTATTTATTTTCTTTGTTTTCATTACTTAAGATGTTGTTCATCAAATGTTGAGGGTTTTTTGTAAAGTTTTAAAGCATGATGAAGATGAGTGATTTGCTTTTTTTTTTGCACGTTGTGGTTGGCCTCTTTCTCCTCGCTCTCTCTCTCTATATTTTGCTTTTTTTTTTTTTTTTTTTTATCACATTCACAGGCCAGTAATGCACTCTCCTCTGCAGACCTGCATCAGTCTTTCCATTCTGACCTCCTTAACTCAGTTCAAACACAGACACTAACACACCAACATCCGCAGAGCACATGCGCGGGGGAATGGTCTCCTGCTGAGCAGTGGTGAGTTTTACTGGAATCTTCTTTGAAACATCTGGATCCAGTGACTGCTTGGTCTTGCAAATGTCTGAGTTCGTGCTCGTTTAAATCCAGCTCTTGTCATTGGTTTAATATAAACACAACAGGTTCGACAAAACACTCGCACTCCTGGCCTTTAAAAATATACATTTACAACATCCGCTGACATGACTAGAATAAAGAGATCTGTTAAGTATTGACTGAAAATCCGTATAAAGTGTCTGGAAAAAGTAAGGGAATGCTTTTAAGATTGAGTTCTTAGTTATGCAAAATCTGTTTCAGTTTATCATCCACATACATCTTTCAAACATTTAAAGTGTGGGTGTAGAAAATGCAAGTTGGGGGTGAGTGATACAAGATAAAAGTCTATCACTGATAAAAGGTTTCCTCTGTACGGAGAGAAATAAGCTCTGACATAGAACCCCTTCATGACAAATACAGGCAGCAAAGTGATTCTGTTTTTCATTTTGCATTTGATTTGTCTCGTTGTCATGTGTTACCTCCAACAACTTCATCTAGAGAAGTTTAGATTTTCAACACAAGCTGGTCACAGTGAATTACTTCGATAAGAAGAAGGTCAGCTTTTACCTAAAAGAATATTTAGAGCTAAACTTGTTTTTATGCAGTATTGTGATTATGACTATTCTTTCTGCTGGAGGGCCCTCAGGTAAGGTGGCTCGAAAAACACAACACTTGAGTTCTCAATGAGGTAAATGAAAAGCTCAGACTAACATTAAGACTCTAAATCAGGGGGTCATCCTGGGCCACATCACCATGGTTACCATAGAAGGGCATATTACTCTTTTATTTTTTTTGAACCAGCTTTGTTGATGCTACTTCCTGGACTGGGTCTTGAAATGAAAACAAAACAAAACAGTGAATATTTGTCATAAAGTCTCAAATTTCACAAAATTCATGACTTTTATAATAAAATTGAGGCTTTTGATGTAAAGTCTCACAATTGCAAATGCAAAATTTATTTTTACTTTTTTTGTTTTAAAAAAATTGTAAAATGGTTAATTTCACAATATCGGAATTCAGAAAATAAATCTCAAATCTCCAAAATTTCCACCTTTTGCACTAAAATCTCAATTTTATTTTCTTGTAAAATCACAAATTCTTTGAAAAAAGTTGACTTTTTGTTACAAAAAAAAAAAGCAAATATTGTGATCAAATTGCAAGTTTTCAATGTGCAAATCACACAATCACAAATTGTGACTTTAACACAACATTACAATATGTTTTGTTTGGAAAAATATCAACTTTTTGCAACATTTTGACATAAAATTACACCATCTGTAAAACTTCAAACTGTTTTATAATTTTAACTTTTCTAATTTTAGCAAAGAAAAACACAGGTTTTGACCAAAAGAAAAAATTGCAACTTTTCATTGTAAAGTCTCTTGCAAACGTTTGCTAAATCATGACTTTTTGACATAAACCAGCTGCTCTCCACCTCAGTTATTCCACTTTTTGATGTCGGTACTGAATCAGACAGGCGGTCGCGTTGAAATTTTCCTCAGAAATGTTCTACTTAGAAGTAGATGATTGTCTTTGCACACTCGGGATGAAATCATTCAGACAAAATGAAGTGGCGGGCTGGGTTTGGTGGAAATCTGTGCTGCCATCAGTTTGTGAACTGTGCACACAAATTTAGCTCTAAAAGAGAAAGAAATTATTTTGTGCAAACTTGAACATATAGATTAGAAGTCAGTGTGCACAGTTTAAAAAAATAAAGATGCAGGGCACAAATTACAAAAATGTACAACACAACAGTGTTTATTTAGTCTTTCTTTCTTTCTTGGTTGGCCTTAAGTGTGTTCCATAGTACTATGGAAAAAAAAAGGAACTACATACCAGCATATTCACGCCAAAGATGAGGTCTGGTGGAGGATCAGGATTTTAGGATAGCTTACCTTCCTGGAGGCTGAGGTAAATTCCAAAGTTATCTAAAGAATCTTACCAGATGATGTCATGGAAGCTGTCCCCCAGCTGAAATGCCGCAGAAGTCGGGTGATGTAGTGGAAACTGAAGTAAACCTCTCACATTCATAACAGAGAATCGGCACAAAGACCATAGAGGTGCTGAAAACCAAAGCAGTGATATAAAGAATAATGGTCCAGTACATTCCATGCAACAGTCTGCTTACTTTCTCCTCCATCTTTACCAGAGGTGTTAATTAAACATACAAATCTGGGTTCATTTGTATAAGCCTGTTGCAAGAGAATGCCAGCCGACATCCACAGTTTATTTACCAATCCATAGTGTTTCACATGAAGATATTGATCTTATTGACATTAAAAGTACAAATCAGAGCATAGAAGCTGAGTGTTGTTCGGCGGTTCCCATCTTCAGGGCTGACACGCATCTCTGCCAGTCTGAAAGACAGAGCAGGGGAAGGCAGTGACTGCAGGAGAAGTGAACCTCTTCAAACAAATGAATTCTAATGAAGCTTCACTGTGAAGACGTTTGGAATTGGCCGGTCAGCGGTATGGGCGAGGAGGCCCGGACTTCCCCGCTGGAAAGGCCAGCCCAAACTCCAGTAAGGGAGGGAGAGAGGGGAAAAAAAGAGAAGGACCCTGAAGAAAGAAAGAAAGATCCAGTAATGAGAGAGAGAGGAACCAATAGGGAGTAGGGGGGTAGTTCAAGGTTGTATTCAGAAATAAAGACTGTCCCCCTGAAAGACCAAACACAGGATTCCTTAGAGTTTAAGAGCCTCTTTATCAGACTCAGGTCCCTCTTCTCCCTCTTTCTCTTTGTGAGTGTGTGTGTGTGTGTGTATACGTTGGTGGTCTCTGGGTGGGTGGGAGATGAATTCACATTCAAATGGGCTAATTCCTCTGTCTGGTCCTGACAAATGTAGGTCTTCAGCTGAAATGAACTAGAATGTAAATGTGGTGTGAAACTACTCCACATTAATCTTGTGTAAAATGTGTCCTGGGATATTTACAGTCCAGGACAGCACACCCATTTCTCAGAGCACTAGCAGGTAGCCTACAGACAAACCAAAGTTGATCATGTGCAGACACCAGTGTCTCATCCCATTACACCATCTGCTGAACATCTCTGTCTTGAATTCAACCACAGAGACTTCTCTAACAGCGACCAAGCACTCCCAGGAGCCGACAGACCCTCATCTGGCCATAATGGGTTTGTCTTTGGCTTTAATTTGAGTTCCCAGCAGGCCCGTGACACAATGTTTAAAGTTTGCTCAAAACTTTCAGGCATCTGGCAAGATCAAACTAACATAAAGGGGAACTTTTGATCGCTCCAAGTGGCAGTTGGCCCCTTCAGACAGGCAGCTACCAACAAAATGAGGGCTTTGACTCTTGAACCAAAGAGTTGCAAGGAGGGAAGACGTGGGGTCCCTTCCACTGAACAGCACTTAATAATGGAATTTGGGCAAGTCGTACAGTGTGGTTGCCAGTGAGTATGGAGGCGGGGCAGTGCATGTCCGAGACTCCACTGAAAATAAACCTGCATGCGGGAAGAGAGAGGAAGGGAAAGGAGGGAGAGAGAAGGAGGCGGAGGAGGAAGGGAAATCAGCCTTTCAAACGGGGGGGCAGAAGGGAAAGAGTCTCCGTTTCAATGGAATTAAAACTGCGCAATGTCTTTAAGGACTCCCCCTGCTCGGATCGTGCCCGACCATTGCTCCGCCACAGCGGCCACTGCTGCCAGCGCTGTCCCGGAGGCTACACCAGCGTTCACTCATCTACTTCTTTATTTATCTGCTCATTTTTTTTTTTTTTTTACCCCCTTCTTCTATGCCATCTCAGAGGAGGGGAAGAGCTGTGCAATCTTTTTGGAAAGGCGATATGACTGTGCAGATATGCAAATTGGGATGAGCGTGTCCGTCATGCCTTGAACACATCCACGTCCTCTGATCCGGACTCTGGTCTCTGCAGTGTGTCCACATTTGCACCCGTTGTGGATGTTGAATGAGGGGGGGCTAGTTCATTTCTTTCTTTCTTTTTAAAAATATGGATAAGGGGGGAGCTTTCGCGGCTCTGCGTCATGTACTGGACATTAAGATGGACTGCTTTGCAGATTTTCCACTATTACGCTGTCTTTAATAGCGGCACCTCCCCGGCAGATTATTCCTTTTTTTTTTTTTTTTGATGGCACACAAAAGGTAAGAATGAAAAATACACTACCTGCGTTACCTAATTGTAACAGGAGAGCCTCCATTGAAAACAACTACACACAGTCATTTCTTCCTGTGACAAATCTTGTAAAGATGTGAATGAGAGCAAAAATACAACTGCAAGGAGACACAACAGCTTGTAAAATTAAAATTTTATTCAAATATTTACACACTGAAATGATGATTTGGTAGATGGGTGTTATATAATTACTAAACAAGCCAACTTTACACGTATAAAGGTTGTGCCTGTGACAGCTGTTTCGTCTCTTTTCTCCAAAATTCATACTGAAACTGAAGGTGGTGATGTCATCATGTTTTTAACGGCTGTGAGGGAAGAATTTACGGGAAGTTCGTTGGAGTTGGCGATGTCGCAATAGCCTTGTTTTGATCTCCTTTAACGCGTTTGATTTTCTTACATGGACGGGAAAGGCGATAAACGTGTGTCCATGGGTGTGAGGTGGGAAAAATCAACGTAATGTTTTTTTGTTCACTGTAGAAGAAAAATGAAAAGCCGTCTTCGGGTGAAATGGAACCGGTTTGTGGTGGCGGAAGAAGTGTCGCATTTTGCTTTCTGAAATGTCATGTGGTGAAATTGTGGCGGGTTCTTCACTATTTCCAGGAAGAGCGTTTGAATTTTCTTCCCTTGTATTTTTTTTCTTTTTGTGTCTCCACCCCTCTGCCGTTAGTGTTGTTGTTCCTGCTATTAGCCACAAGATGGCGACTGAGGATAACGAGTTAGTGTGGTCCAAACGTCCTAATGTACACTTTACTACAGGAGCGAGATGAGTCTCTTTTTTTTTCTTGTTTAACAAAAAGGTACAGTGTCGTACAAATGTAAATAGACGCAAGAACTCAGAACTTAAAGCAACACAAAGGGACTATGTAGAAGTTGGGGTCCAACCCGCCTGAAGTGTTGCCAGATGCCCGAACAGAAACCCGCGAAACAAGACTCTTCTCCACATCTTTCCCGTTTTGTTTTGTTTTGTTTTTTCCATTGATGTGTCTCAAACTACAATTGCGGAAACGTGATTTATGTTCACAACTAAAGCAGACATGCAAACTACCAATATTTGCAAGGACATTTACAGGAAAACTCGCTTATTATAATCCGACATGGCAACCATGGTCAAGGTGTTTTCTATATGGAGTCAACCATTCGCTATCTATAAGATGAAGCTATCTAATGTACATGATCACAAAAAAATGCCATGGCAGAGGCAAAGAAGAAGGTTTTGTCATTAGAGGCCAGAAAAACAAAACTCAAAAACAATCAAGCAAGATCCCATAGACGGGTCAATATTGGACTGGCATATATTCGTTGGCGTGACCTAAGACCTTAGGCTGTATTACTAAAGTCATTTGTTTGCTCACTGGTTTATAGTTTATTTTGTAATAGAAGCCAGTACATGATGTAGCAATATTTACAACAGCAGTAACAGACAATTGCGCTTCTCAAAGCGAATACATATTCCACAAGAACAGAGAAATTTGTTCTTGTTCTTGCCACCTCGAGAACAAGAACAAATTTCTCTGTTCTTGTGGAGTATGTATCAGCCTTCAACCACAGAGGGCGCTAAAGAGCACAATCTTGTATATATTGACATAACATAGCAAAACTGATATTTTTTTTGTTTTTTGCAAATTTGTTGGATTGTACATGAAATTTTGCTTTTTTAGGTAAGTTGATCATTTACAAAGATCATTTAAGTTTCAACTTAAGTTGAGGCTCCAGATTTCTGTTAAAGTAAGAGATTAACATCACACCAGAAGTGTTGACTGTATGAGCAATCCCTAAAGAGAAGACATACAGTTTCATCTGCTTGATGACAGAAATAACAGAGATGGTCCACGTGAACATGAAACTTTGCCAGAAACATGTGGGCTGCATAACACCTGTGCAGAATTTTCTGAGAGTGAGATAAATGTTGCTCAAGAGGACTCCAGCAGTGACGCTGCCTGTCTGTCTACCAGAGGTCAGACATTTTTATCCAGTAAAAAAGACCTGCAATTGATGAAAGCAGACTGTTTATGCCATGATCAACTGAACGAGGGGACTGTGGGTCTTGACTGTAAACTGTGATCATTTGTGTCTAAACGTGGTGTTTAAATTCAAACTGAACTTGAATATTTAAATCGCATTTACTGATTACGTTTCGGTATGTAAATGCATATTTGTCCCACAATGCAGTGTTCGAGGAGCAGCCCCGGTGCTATAAATTAAAACTAATTTGTGGTTCAGTCCCGGCTTCAGTAATTTATAGCTTTATTATTACTGATTTTCCAATATTTCTGTTAACGTTTCTCTTAATGTACCTTGTGAACGTTACAAGGCACAAGCCAATGGAAATAATTGGAGTGGCAGCAGGGATGTTCACAATAACAAGGACATTCAGATCAATATATAACTCTATACCAAATCTGGTAAAAATGAATTAAATACGGTTGTGGAAGCATCGTTGCTGCCTTTACCCAGAGCCTCTATTTAATGAAACGTGCATCTTTACCTATGGCTTGTTTGGATGATTTCAGTCAGAAATTCACTGATTAAACCTTCAGTTTATGTAATTGCAGCTATGCTCCTCCAAGAGGTTGTTACTGTTGAAACGTATAGAGAAAACTGCGTCCTCTAACTGCTCATTGGACATAAAGATTGCAGAAATATTGAAAGTCTGACCTATTTATTTCCTTTAATGTGTTTAAGGGAATCATATGGGGGGGAGACAGTTTCTTGTGTTTTAAGAGATTGTTTGTTTCCAGCTTAAAGACAAAATCCCAGATTTAAGAATCTTGGAGTTTTAATTGACTCAGACCTGAGCTTCAGCAGCCACAAACTGAACACATTACTGCTGTTCTGAGATCCTTACACTGGCTACCAGTTACCTACAGAATAGACTTTAAAGTGTTGTTAGTTTACAAACCAGTAAATACTTTTCTGATCTTCTTGTAGAATATAAGTGAAACACAGCTCTGAGACCTTCTAGAGGCAGTTAGCTGGTTGAACCTCCAGTTAGAACCAAAATTGATGAAAAAGCATTTAAATACTATGTGGCACACAAGTGGAATAAACCTCCTATTAAATGTGGCCCAAATCTAGACGCCTTTGAAGTTAAACTGCAGGTTTTCCTATGCCTCTGTCTCGTCTAATTTTACTGCAGTACAGTTACTAATTCTAAGCTCTGTTTTTATCCTCTTCTTTTTCAATTTTTATGGGATATTATTGTGCATTCTTATGCTTTTTATTTTTAAAATTATTTTTTCCATCTTATTTTCTTACTAAACCACGGTGAGTTGCATTTGTGTATGAAATGTGCTGTACAAATAAACTTGCCCTGCCTCAACTATGCAAAAACATCATCATTCACCATGGCAACACCAAGTAGAGCAAAGAAGAATTTATTTTAATTCAGTCAGTTACCGTGGTAACAGGCTCAGGGCAAGAGTTACCTTGGTTACTGAAAGCCGTTTAACTGAACCCTTTTAGTTCAGGTTCGACATACCCACATAACCCATACTCCACACTGATGCTCTTGCTACTTTCTTTTAAACTGCAGAATATTATTTTGTCCTCTAGAGGGCGACTCTGTCACAGTACAACCGTGTGTGCTTTATGAACTGCATCTAATTTCTCTTTAACTGTGGTCTCTGAACACATGATCTTACATTATTCTAAAAAGCAAAATGAAAACAACTAAATTCAGAGATCTTAAAGACAAACATTACAGGCATATGTAATTATAACACTTCATTCCTCCATTTTTGTTAAATTTTAAATCATTATTAAATAAGTGAGCGTATGTTTTTTTTTTGCCCCCTTCCATTCACAGATGGAGTGATAAACATGGATGAACACTTTTGTGGTGTGTTTGGAGAGCCACCGGCGCCGGACTGAAGTCATCAGAGAAGCTGTAACTTAGTGTTGACGAGAACATGTGCAACACAGCCTGACAAGATGGTCCGCGGCATGTAAGGATGGATAATTTGGCTAAAATTTGAATAGACTGTTTTATTTTAAAAGCCTCTTCGTCACTTTCAATTTCTATTACACTTACCTTATCAGGGAAATATTGTTAACACTTTAAGTGTGAAAGATTGTCAGACTTTGTATGGTTTTCCCACTAATGAATGTGCACAAAGTGATCTATTTCAGAACCACTGTTTACATATCATCATGTGCTCTTTCTTTCTGCAGGGGAGCCATCTGTGTCTGGCTACAAGCAGCCACCTGCACAGATAAGACCCCGTGACCTTTTATCTCATCTTTAACCTACCCACACTAAGCCTGCAGTGACAAATGTGATGTGCCTGACTTTGTGGTTCACCTCTGGTAGGTTTTCTCTCTGGTATATACTCCACTGGAGAATAACGCAGTGCTTGATTTCCTCCAGTGTGTTAAAATGTCTGACCAGTAGGTTCAACATATCCGTCTGCAGCTGAACGTCCTCATCAGAAGAATTCCAGTGAGAGTGTATAAAGTGGTTGAGACACTTGGAACGCCTGGGATCAAATCAAAGTAGAAATATCTCCGTCCGACTTCATAAAAGCAGCACGGCATGTGGTCACCGATGTGGCATTTACGCTTTTTAATGTAGCGCCTTCATGTGCAAATTAAATGTCAGTTGAGCTTATCAAGATGCGTGGTTGAAACGTTAAGTCAGCAGGGTGAAATGGATGGAGAAGAGTGTCTTCCTTCTCTATGGCTTGCAGACAGCAGCCTTAACCAAGAAACAGGAAGCAGAGTTGAAGATGCTGAGATTTTCTTTGGGAGTGACAAGGATAGATAGGATTAAAATGAGCAAACCAGAGGAAGAATCAGGGTTAGACATCTTG
This sequence comes from Arrhamphus sclerolepis, assembly GCA_037176975.1. Lineage (NCBI taxonomy): Eukaryota > Metazoa > Chordata > Actinopteri > Beloniformes > Hemiramphidae > Arrhamphus > Arrhamphus sclerolepis. Next base: position 2,043,120 of record JBAMYA010000010.1, read on the forward strand.
GAGATAAAGTGATAGAAGCTAGACTGAGATGAGTGATAGTGAATATACTGGTAGAAGGATCCTGGAGATGGAGCTATCAGACGGGAGCAAAAGGGGAAGACCAAAGAGAAGACTGAGATGTGAGGAAAGATGAGATGTAGTTGGTTGGTGTGACAGAGGAAGGTGCAGGACGCGAGAGTAAGATGGAAACTGGTGATCTGCTGTGGTGACCCCTAAAAAGAAACAGTGACAGATCAGCGGTACCCTTTTAGGGATTTTCTTGTTTCCGGATGAGTCGCCAGTCAAATGCAATTTCATGAGTCCAATTTCAAGTTGCAGGTGGGCAACTTTCATGTTGATGCTTTCCAAATGATATCGACCATGGACTGCAGAAAACCTTGTATTTATGGCCATTTCCAGGCAAAGTAATAAGGTTTACCATTGTTAAAGTTGTAGCTGTAGCACAGCAGTGCTGAAATAGAAAGTTTCAGTGGGCTGATGTGAAACTAACATCAGCCTTCACCTACTCTCTATGCGTGTTTTAGTTGTTTAGTTGACAAAAATAAAGTTTTCTATTCATCCAAGTTTCCTCCTGAAAGATTAAAAAAAAAAAATTAAAAAATCCAAACGAACTTCAGCCATTAATGCTTTTTAAAACCCCTTCAGTCTGTAATGTTGGCTGGTAGTCCTGAATCAGGTTTGTGTTTGCTTGTGGAGGCTGCTTCTGTGACAGAAAATGAAGCAAGAGTCGGTGACTGATTTGTTTTGTGGGCCCACATGTTTAAAAAGCTCGCTACTATATTGTTTGTCCTGGCCTGCTGTGTGCTTGTTCAAACATTAATTTGATAGTTTAATATATTTTTCCAATCTTTGATGAGCTGGTTGTTGAGCTGCCAACTTTCTTTCAACCTCTGTGTTGTTTTAGTAACCCACTCCTTCCTATACAGGCTCTACAGGTTTGCACTGGATTTAAGATTTATCGACTACTTATGCTTTAAGTGTTAAAAATGAGACTTTTCTGTCTTTGTCGAGGCCTTTCACATTTATCATAGGTACAATACTGATTGGGACTTGGGCCAGAACAAATACGGTTCTCCCTCTGACCAATTCAGCGCCATTATTGAGGTGGATAGACACCTAACCTAACACCAGCTCTGATTCATTTTCACGCACACTTTCTGACATATGTCTCGCAAACCCCCACACCCTTCTCACTCTGTTTTGATCTGCCGTTCAGGGACAAAGACACACATTCTCACTAATGCCGGTGTCTCCGAGGACCCTGATAAGTCTCGCACACCTGGGTTTTTTTACAGCAAGCTTGGCTTTATTGCATACATTTACAACTGGCCATGACTCAGATTAATTACACACATGAACGCACAGGAAAATATGCAGAAAAATTCTACCTAGTTGAAGAGAAGGACCACCATTATCCTTGTAGATGGATACAAATGTGCAGCTAGGTTACAAATGATTTCCCCCTGACACAGTTTTTACTATTTTCTTTTTACTGTTTATGGTAACATTTGGTTGGCTGAATCTGAACAGACGCTCTTCTTTCTATCCCTGTACCCTGGAGAATTGACACAGCTGCTTCTGTCCTGTCACACCATCCATTAGACAAGTGACTGTCTCTTCATTTAAAAAAAATAATAAATTGTAGCATCCATGAAATGCTGAGTCTTGAAGAGGCAATTTATCAAGAAATGTGTGGGAAAATAATTAAAATATATAAAAGCAATGTTCCTCAATGAAAGACTGGAAGGGATTTGCATATTTCACCATCTACAGAGCATAATATCATTAACAATTGAAGTGTGTGAAGGAATTTCAGTGGGTAAAAGGGTTCAAATGCTACGCAGGACACCTGTGATCTCTGATCCCTCTGAGGCATTGACTGAAGAACTGTTAGTGAAAAAAGGCCGACATAACCAGGGGGGTAAGGCATTACTGTAAGGAAAGGTTTGTCAGACACTACAATACAGTACCACATTCAAAAATGAAACGTAAAACTTTACAAGCAAAAAATGAAGCGTTACTTTACTCCAGAGCCGGCATCAGCATCTCTGCGCTCGGAGGCATCTGGGACTGGAAATCACAGTGAAAACATGTATTTTGCTGAGACTGATAAGTCTTCCAAATATTTTTTCTTTAGGGGCTCTGAACATTAAATATCCATTGATTCTATTATCTGCAAGAAATCCAAAAGCTGGTCTCCATAATGGTATGGGGTTGTGCTGTTCAGTAACGGTACACTTCTGTGATGGCAGTGTTATCGAAGTACACTTTACTATATGTAAGTAGTAGAGATTTTCAAGTATAAGCATTAAATAAGAATGAAAAATGATGTTTTATACTATTACAAAGGCATAGCTGAGGAAGAAGAGAGTACAGGTCCTGGTGTGGCCTGCCTGCAGTCCTGACCTGTCTCCAATATGGAATCTGTTGAGACTTTGCAATGGAGAAAAAGGGATATCCATAACACTGTACTGTAGCAAACCCTAAGAGTCGTTTCCAGGTGTAATGAGAGAAAAAGAACAACTGAACTTTTTATTAATCTGTATTCTGAATACCAGAACACCTTTTAAATGTTGTAAGGAGGGTTAGTAACATCACAGGGTAGTAAAAGCTTTACCGTCCCAACTGATTTTGGAATGTGTAGCAGATCTAAAATGGTAAAAAAAAGAAAAAAAAAGAGAAAGAATATAAACATACTGTTCATACCATCTGTGAGGACATCAAAGTCAATGAAAATAGTTTTTTCTTCTTATTGCATTTTCATTTAATCGAGCCAACATTTTTTCCTAATTATTCGAGTTCCGCCTGTCCACAGTATGCTGTATTTATTACTCCCACGTAAAATACAGAAGACCACTGTAACAGGAAGGGACAGCCTTTGACCATCTTACATGCTGCAGTAGAATGTATTTCCTGACCAAAATTTTTTTTTTTTTTGTTTGTTTGTTTTTTTTTTTGTTGTTGGGGGGGCTTTTTTTTTCAAATGGATTGTGTCAGTCAGTTAAACATAGCTGGACTCAAGCAATCAGCTGTTGTTGAGACTTGAAAATTGGATCCATTGTGTCTCTTTACACATTTGTGGGGGCTCCTGTGGGTTTTGGAGCTTCAGTGTAAGACTCTCTGGTGAGCTGTTCCGTATTTATGAAAGAAAATTGAGTTTTGCACACCAGACTCAGTGAAAATTATCACGGGTGTAAACACAATACCTGGGCGTTATCACAGCCGATAGAACTGGAGCCGATAAATGCCGGCAGCTACTGCACACTCAGATGATGCAGATACGATGCAAGCCAGATGTTGGTGGATTTTTTTTTTCTCTGTCAAGTGTGAAAGGGGCCCCGTGCAGAACGCTAGTGAGTGCTAAGAAGGGATACAGAAACTAAGAGTGAAATGGTATCAAAAGCAGAGGGATGCCATTTGGACTACAAAACTGTGAATATAACTTGAGATGATATACAACACATCTTATATGTTATTATTTACAGGAGGAAAACTCTGCAATCCTGTGCAGAAGCAGGTTGTTTTAAAAGTACACTATTGTAGTGGGAAGAGTCGGTTGCAAACTAAGGCTTCCAGATTGAACCCCAGCCTCATGACATGCCAAAGTGTTCCTGAGTATTACCCTGAACCCCAGACTACGAAGCTAGGGGGCAGTTTGCAGACAGCAGCCTTAACCAAGAAACAGGTTAAGGTTGTGTGTTAACACAGTGCCAAAAAGTAAGGCCTTTTCTAAACAGCTCTGAAACAATTTCCTCTGAACAGATGAAACCAAAGTGAAGATGCTTAGCTGTAGTGTACAGTGCCATAATTGGTCAAAACCAAACATGGTGAAACGGCACGAACACCTCATGCAAACTTCCAGCATGGTGGTGGAGGGGTGATGATTTGGGCTAGTTTGTAGCTACAGGACCTCGGCACTTTGGAGTTATGGAAATAACCATAAACTCCTCTGTATAGCAGAATATCCATCCGTCCGTCCGTCCATTATCTATACCCGCTATTTCCAGTGCAGGGTCACGGGGGTCTGATGGAGCCTATCCCAGCTCACTTCGGGCGAAAGGCAGGGGTCCACCCTGGACAGGTCGCCAGTCCATCGCAGTGTATAGCAGAATATTCTAGAGTCAAATATAAGATCTATACAACAGGTAAAGCTTGGCTTAAATCAGATTGTAACACTACAGGGATCCCACTCTAGCAAATCAACAACAGACTGGCTAAAATGGGGAAAACACAAAAAGGTGCTGTGGTGGCCCAGTGTCGAGACCTCATTCTGATTCAAATACAATGGTTGGACATTAAGAGAACTGTGCATAAACAAATGCATTTGTTAATAAATGACATGGTGTTGTTACATATGAAGCTATGTTACATTACATTTAGTGTAAGCTTTCATCCAAAGCTACTTACAGAGGAATACAAGCAAACCACAGTAACATAGTAAATTACAGTAAGTGCAGATAAATCAGCATTCAGGTAAGTGCAGCATACAAATCATTACATCTAAAACAAGATTCAAGTGCAAGTTAGGAAGTTAAAGACAGAATACAACTTACAACAGAAGGTATTCTTGGAAGAGAAGAGTTCTCAAGAGCTACTTGAACATAAAGAGCCTACTCCTGTAGCTACTGGTAGCTTGTTCCACCATCGAGGAAACTCGTGGAGAACAGTCTTAACTGCCAAATTGTGGAGAGAGGGCAAGGCCATTCTGTGTTCTTGTGATGGGTATAATCCACGAAAAAGAGTGTAAGCCCCAAATGAGTTCAGGTAAGCAGTGTGCGGCCCCCAAGATCACCTTGCAGGAGTTTCAGCAACTTGTGTTTTAATTGGGCAGCCACAGTTACCCAGTGAAACTCAATGAGCAGAGGTGTGACATGGACTCTTCTGGGTTCATTAAAGACCAGACACGCCGCCATCTTTTGGATCTTCTGTAGTGGTCATACGACTCAAGGCGGAGGGTCAACTAGGAGAGCGTTGGAGTAATCAGGATGGGATTCAATAACAGCCTGTACCAGGAGTTGCCTTTCATGTTTAGTCAGGTATGGTCTTATTTGTGTGCTGTAGAGCTCAGTGACATGACCAGGAGACCAAAGCAACATGATCGGAGAAGGATAAGTGGTCATCCACTATGACACGGAGATTCTTAGAGACCTTTGTAGAAGTGACGACAGCAGAGGCAGTATTTATGCTTAAGTTGTCGTTGATGGAATGATGGGCAGGGATAACCAGGACTTCAGTCTTAGACAGGTTAAGTTGAAGGTGATGTTGCTTCTTTCATGCAAATAAGTCAGAGGGGCAAGCTGAGATCTGTGCAGAGATTTTAGGGGTCATCCAGTGTGGGCGATTGGTAGAGTTGTGTATCATCTGCATAGCAGTGATATGAGAAGCTGTGTGATTTAATAATGTGGCCACCTAGAAAGGTGGTGTCTATGGAAAAGAAGAAGCAGTCCAAGCAATGAGACGCTGTGGAATGAAGATGTCTTTCCCTACTTTACTTTATTTTCTACTTCTTTTTTTTTTTACTTTACTTTAAGCTGTATTTGGATTATACTTTTGTATGATAAGACTTTCTACAGATGTTTTCCCAGATTCATATGCCGCAACAATATACAAGTAACTAATGAAGTGAGCTCCGAGCCCTGGCATCACGCCGAGTTGAGTCTGAGTTTCATAGTCCTGTCTACATCACAGCATCTTGCTGCATTGTCTATTACAAAACCCTCGGCTCTATAGATCCCGCAAGCCCCGAGTTCCTTAATGTACCATAAATAAATATGATCGCACTCTTTTTGTGTGATTTTCCTGAAGTTGGTCTTATTCCAGAAAGTCTCCTCTAACACCAGCTGTAAATCCGAAGCTATGTTGATGTCTGCATACTTGACTTACAGAGCCTGGCAGCACCCTTTACACCATGGTTTTGATGTTGGCTGATTTTAAGTCAAACAATTCCATATGTAACACCTGGGACCAGTTTTGTTGGACGGTTTATTTGGATAGGGATTGAGTTTAAGACATGGTAGATGAGTGACATATGTTCAGCTGCTGCTCTGCAGAGCAGCGGGAATCCAGAGCGAAAGCCACGATCCTGCAGACGCTGATGGAGGGAATGAGACACTTTTAAAGGTTCTGCTTTTAAAGTAGTGCAAGTAGACCTGCAATGGAAAGGCGACCCATCCTGGGTGAACCCTGCTTTTTGCACAAAGACAGCTAGGATGGGCTCCAGCAGGCCTCCATAACTATGAATAGGTAGAAGTGGGTATAGATGGATAGGTGGATGGTTTTTATTAGAAAGTCCAGAACAACACTTTTGAATTTGATCTCTTTTAAAGGCAGGTGCGGCTCAGAGTGTTCAAGGCAGAAGTTTTGAACAGGATGCACGCCATGTGCCATCCACATGTGCCACACACCATGTGGAGAAGTCTCTGGAGAGGATTTACGCTTTCATAACTAGTCTGGTTGTAATCAGGTGATGTGAATTTTTGTGTAATATCCTTCTCTTTATTTTCATCAGTCTCTATTCTAGTGCTGCTACTTAAAAAAAGTAAAACAAAACATGTTTCTAAAGAGATATGAAAGGGTCTCTGAACCGGATAAAGAAGGGCATTCGTTTAAGGAAGGAAAAATATGCTTTTGGTTCCAGTGAAAACATATTTGAAGGCAGGCTGGAGAGAGAGATTCAGGAAGAGAGGTGGTGTGAGCTGAGTCAGGATGCCTGAGGGTGGGACAGCAGGAAGCAGTGGGTGAGGAGGAGGACAGGAAGCAAAGGGAGGGCAAGAGACTCCTCTTCATCACCCTCTTCCTCCTCCTCCTCCTCTGTCATCATTGGCAGTGCAATTCAGGGAGGAGTGGCGTAGGGAGCAAAGAAAGAGAGGTGGAGCTGACATCATCAGCTTCCTGGAGGTTCTCGAGGGTGTATTGCAACATCCACCACAGCTTAGATTGTAACAATCACATTTATTCATCAAAGGGCTTTACTGCTTTTAGAGAAACAAAGAGCCTGTGAGCAGACAACTGGCACTAAAAAAGAGTTATCAGAGAAAAAGACGGAGATGGAGAACTGACTCGAAAACACAGTTTTTCTGCCTACTTGTTATATAACTTCATTGACTAAAGGGAACATTGGGTTAGTGTGCTTTTGTGTGAGCTGTCTTCGAAGGCTCTAGTTGTTGCCATCTTTTGTTGTTTTTTTTCCTTAGTTTTTAAAGATGATGCTCAATATCATCACTGGCCTGCATTTTCAAGCTATCACTGGTATCTCCACGTGTTACATACATACTTGGATGACTACTTCTGTGATGCATGTTAATGCTGACTTGTTTCTAAGCCAGAGTAGTTTTGGAAGATGTGAAGATGCGGTTGGTGTGATGGTGCAAGATTAGTTTGAGCTGTGGTTGAGATTCACAGTTGCATAGGAAATACTCAAACCCTACTTTATGAAGTAACACAGGTCCCATACTTGACGTCTGGATTAATGTTTCCTGTTAAAGAGGCAACAAGGTACAGATTTTCACCTCCAGTTCTCCCACAGGTTGATGAACTGCTTTCCATTAATCTAGTAGCAGTTGATTGTGTTTGATTGACTTCTGAATGAGAGCAGTGCTGCTTTTGCAAAATAATTTGTGACCACGTACATTTGTATGGATTTCAACACTGACGAAGTCAAACCGGCTGCAGTGTGGTGCACGTCATGGCTTTCATGGGCATGTCTGAGTGGTGGTGTCCATCTACTGTCTGAAAACAGTAGTTTTTTCTCACTTTTCTTCCCTGTTTAGTTACGTTTAGGCACAAAAAAAAAAAAAAAACACTTGGCAATTTAGGTTTTGTAGCTCTTCAGAACAACAACAACAAACCTTCATGTTGCAAAGTGATGCTAAAAGACTGGTCATCTTGTCATATGTTGAAATATTGTTTGTCATTGAAATTTCTTCTTAAATTTTCATTTGACGAAGTATCCTTCTTTGCTCAGGAGGCCGTTATGGAGCCAACTGTGCAGAGAGCTAAAAACTGTGACGCTGATGCCGTCGTCCAAGTCATGGTAGTTCTAAAAGTCTTGAAACAAGAAAGGCTGGACTTCTTCTCTCTCTTTTTTTTTTCTTGATTCTTGTAGACATTTCACTTTACATCCAGGAAGTTTTGTCAGTCGCTGGCAGAGAAACAAAGAATCTGTGAGAGTGAGAAGACGGCTGGCCCTCAAAACTGTCTAAGCCTCCTTGATGGAAGGTGAACCAAGAAAAAGTCAGTTTGCCTTTGATTCAAGCCTTTGAGGAGAAACTGTTCAACATCAGATCAGGATGTTTCTTTTGCTCGCATGGAGAACAAGGAACGCAGGAGAGCGTATCATAGCCCAAATAAAAGCATTAATGACAAATAAATTAGGACACAAATCCAACACAGAGCAAAAGAGTGACAGTTATCTTGGACAGTCTTTGTAGTAAATGTATGCCTGCCTTAAATCTGATTCTATGTTCTGAGTATATTAGCGGCTGCCATGGCAACTGTGATCTGATGTTGGGGAAAAAAAAAAAGTTTAGCAACACTTTCATGGTCATATAGACAACTGAAGCTCAGCCTTGGGTTTGTCTTCCACTGCAAGTTTAAAAAAAAAAACAGTTGTGGACGATCAAGATATTTGCAAGATAAATGGGTTTCTTTTTTCTTTCCCCCGATCCGTAGCAGACCTGGGAAAAAGTCTATTAAGTCCCAAATTACCAGCAAATGAGTGATCAGCTTTTAACTGGCATCAAAGGGGATCTTTTGTATTATTAAGAAATTTTGTCTGTTTTCTTTCCAGAAATTTGCTTTTGGTGAGAATGTGCAGACACACATTTCTGGTTTGCTTTGATGTGGAGTAAAACTTGGATGCAGCCTCTGTTGCTGTTGTGAGAAAGTGAGTGAAAGAAAAAGAGGGCAGAAGATGGGAACAGTCTTCCCAAAGAAGCAAGACATGCGGCTAAAACGCTTACACAGGCTTTAGGAGATGGAGATGTGCACTTCTGTTTGAGAAAAAGTGTAAATCTCCCCAAATCCGAGCGTCTCCCAACTCTCCCAAATCGAATCCCTTTCTTGAACAAATCCACCCCCCCACACTTCAAAGTAAAAGAAAAAAATAAATAACTGCCGCTATAAGCTGTCTTGTGTTGTACCCCCCACGCCCCCACCCTCACCATCACCCCCAGTCTTTCTCCTCCAGCTCCTGTTCTGGCTTTCTGCCTCTCAGGTTTCTCCCCACCCCCAGCCCTCTACCCACCTCCCTCCCGGGGCCCCCCTTTTGACCCCCCTGTTACCCCACATCTCCCTCTCCCCCAGGGCAAGCCCACAGCTACCAGCCCTTTGTGCTTTCCTTCCCCTCCCTCCCCCTCCACCTCTGCCTCCCCCTCTGCCTTTTGTGTGTGAGAGGCCAGTGAAGAGGGGGAGAGGATGAAGCTGCTGATGAAGAGAGACAGGAGCGAGGACACGGAGGGATCCTGGAGATCAGATGTGAAACTCGAGTTTGAAGCCTTTTATGTTACGCGGAGAGAGCCGTATCTTCACCTCCACCCTGCAGAAACGCTGTCACCGCCTTCTTGGTTTGTCATGTCCACCCGAACAATAGAACTAGAAAAGTAACACTCCATTCAAAGAATGAAAAGAGAAGTAAAAAGTATACATTTCTCCAATGTACCGCATCTACGCAGAGGGTGTATCAGCTTCTGTTCTCCATCCACAGCAACTTCCACATAGAGACACCTGCTCTGCGTTGTGCAGTGGTTAGGGATGGGAATTGTTAAGAATTTTGCAATTCTGGGTCCATTATCGATATCTCTTATCGAGTCAGATCCTTACTGCGATTCTCATCCAGTTATAGTACGAGCATAGTACAAATGGCTTTGGTTGCAGTAACACTTTAAATTTAACTATGCACCAATATTTTGCACTCAACGTCAACTAAATCAAAGCTGCCTTAAGCTGAGAAACGTTTCCCTGCCTCGATGAGAGCGGTAGCTACAGGTACATGTGAGAGCCTACTTCACTATTGCAGTCCTCATCAACGAAATGTTAATATCAGATGGAAATTATTCATACAGTATGTTGCTAACATTATTACAATCAACAGGACCGGCAAGTTTTACGTTACCTGGGACTTTTGAGATGGAAGACGCTGTGCCGCAAGCTCCCCCGAGAGTTGCGGCTATCGCTTAGCAGCGTGTCAAAGACTTTGCATTTGTGCAAAGTAATTGCATGCTGTGTGGTCAAATGTTTCAGCATGTTGGAGGTATTTCTCCCCTTTGATGTGATCAAAGCTCTGCACATGTTGCAACTGGCCCTAGTATTTTCTTGAAATATAACCAAAATTTGGATCACTTCTGCCTCAACGCCATTTTGGAAACATTCTGAGCCAAAATACGAAGCGTTTACATGACTTCATGGGGCAAATGTGTCAGAATTAGCAGAACCTATAAGTGGGATTGTTAGGCAGGCGGATTAACGATTCCACGGGACTGAACTAGTGGGAGCCGATTCTCCTCGAGAACCGGTTCTCGATTCCCATCCCTAGCAGTGGTGCAATATTCACTCCCCAGTGCGTCCTTTCACAGCAAATTTGCACCTTTCTGGAATCTGAAGAGTCCAGAAGTCCATTTCCTCCACTTAGTGACCCAACAAGTTCCTGACAGCTTTGTTCAGTGTGTGCTGGATAACATAGCAGCAACACAGTCATTTGAGTAACCGGTACACTTGTTTGTCCCTTTTTTACGCCCCCGTTACTATCTCTCAAGACGGAACATATATGTCAAAGCTGCGAAATGAAATGTTTGCCATTCCGCCTCCATGCGATTAAGCATGGAGGGCCTGAACAAAAACAGCACTGAGGCAGGACGCGTTAGCTGTGTTAATGGGGCTTACGACGGAGTTTGGTTCACAATAACTGCAATTAAAGGCACAAAAATAAAGAAAATAAACTTGATTTTTAAAATGAGACTATGATGGCAGAAGATGGTGAAGTAAGACTGGCTGTGGAGACATCTGCATGAATAACGTGGGAGCTTGTGGTCTTCTCAGGAGATATGGCATTACAAGATGCACTTTTTTCTTTTTTTGCTAACTCAAATTCGATTAGACTGAGGACAGTACACATATAGACTATGAGTTAGACCACGTCCAACACAGATCCAGCAAGCAGTGACAACACATGTTTTCAGTATTTTCATCTTTTTGGCCCTTCGCAGCTGATAATGCAGATCAAACCAGAGAAAGATTTGCAAAAAAAAATAAAAAAATAAAAGCTGACACGATGTCAGGATGATGTAGATGGTCACGCTCCATTTTCATTTTTTCATTTCACTGAAACAACACAACACCTTTGAAAAACAACCTCAAAACTGCTGCCAAAACCTCTGCATGCTTTTGGATCTGTATGCTGCCTGATTTCTTCAAAAGCATAACAGCTGTCCACACTACTCCTATAAATCAAAGATGACGGTCTGTTGATCAAAGTCTTAACTGCTTGTACATGTTCAACATTTTCTGCAGCTGTAATCCATGCCCAAAACTGAGTAGAGACCAGATCACACAACAGAATGTCAGTGATGACCTTCTGAGGTGCAAAGTGGAGGTACAATAAGATTGTCTAGGAAAAAGCTGCACGCACATACACACAGCTATTGCATACAAAGATTTTTAACATTAATTAAGACATATTTATGCATCTGTGGAATAGAGATGCACCTTACAAAAACACGGTTGGTGCGGGTCATTGGGTTTAGACAGTGGAAGTGGGCCATTATGTTGCTAAGCAGGCTTTAATGTTAGTCTGTTTGTGTAAGCCAAACAAGATGTCCAGACGCAGAAGGCGTATTTCACCTACTGACCTGCCTAAATGTCTCACGGAGCTGCTGGCAGATAAACAACTCAGACACACTGCCAGAGGAAACATGTAAGCACACGTGGGGCCGAAACTGCTGAAAAATCTATGTGAGATCACGAGGCTGGCTGTGAGAGTTGAGATGAAAACATTAATAAGGTTGTCTCAGTATGTGTACATGCATTATGCATTTACTGTCCAAAGACCCATAGCATAGAACATGCATTTTTAAAACCCATGGAACCAAAAGGTAAGTCACACTTGGGTGAGTTTGCTGCTGCGTTTGCGGGCGTGCTCCTTGGTGTTATGTTTGTGTGAAATCCACTTAGAGTGCACGAGCAGTGGGAAAGCAAAGGTATATTCCTGGGTAGTCAGCTGACACTCCTGTTATCACAGCTGACTTGATTAAAGGAGCTTTGACTGCAATGTGCTCGTTTCTGAGCTGTTGGATGAGCTTGATTCTATTTTTTTTTTTTTTAAACACTCAAATGACATACACATAATTTCCAGTCAGTGCAGCACTAACTAGGGCTGTAACAGATTATAAACCTCAAAGTTCGGATCATGTCAGTTTTTGAACTTGATAAAGTTTACAAAAGAAAAAGGGAAGCAAATATTATTTTGCTTCCTATTTTCCAATTATCAGTAGAAACGCTGAAGGAAAGGAGCAACAAATGTCAAACGTTTAAATAATCTGTAAATAATCTGATTTTAAAATTGCAAAAAATGTCAGGGATAACTGATTTTAGAAATTTGTTTATGGATCGGTTCAATATGGACGTCCATCACCAGGGTAGTTTTCCCATAATTAAAAGGTGTTGGAGGCTTGTTCATGTTCCTCTTGCTCCACTTGCTTCCCACCACCACTTGTCTTCTAAGCACCTATAGTCCACACTGGTCACCAAAGTTTTCTTTTATTTGCTTTTTTCTTTTCTTTTCTTTTCTTTAGTCAAAAAATAAAATAAAATCCACCCATGGCTTATGTGACATGCAGCACATGAATCAAGAATTATCCATAATCCATTATAGGCCTGGTCATAACTTCAATTATTCCAATAAAGCTCCATAAGGAGCATGAACATTTTATAAAATGATGATAATGTAGCCTGAGACTTAAGCCGCTTTCATACATGTTGTGATTTCCTCTGATTTGATAGTTATCAGTCACGTCACAACTGCCATGACTTACGGTTCATTTTCAAGAGTTTAGTCCAAACTTTTTTTTTTCGTTTGTTTGTTTCATGTCCTGCCTTTCAAAAGAATAGTACGGCATCATCAGGAGGATAAATCAATGAAAGAAAAACAACTGCACCGCCATGGTTAAGTGCAGGAATTTACTGAGCTTAATTCAAATGAATGGGACAATACATCACATATGAACTGCATCATCTGTTCGCTGACGAATGACACTGGATGTACACAACATGAAGGGAAGTTCAAGATAACATTTTTACAGGGTTGACAAAACACATTAATGGCTGTAAGTGTAATAAAATCTTACCAAGTAATATGAAAATAAGATATCTTGATCACATTGTTCAGCCAGTTGTTCAGGATATTTTCAGTCATTCCTGTCCTCCAAATACATGAATAGCAATCACATGTCTGAACTGCATACTCTGTTGACATTATAGCCTCAAAAAATGCTTCAATAGAACATCATAAAGTATAGATACAGCACTGGAAAGTCTTTTTCATTTAATTACTGAAAACCAACAAAATCTTTTTAACCAAAGCGAACCTAAATTCTATAACCCGATCTTCTCAGAAATATTAAACCATAAAAACATGACCAGACCTCTAGCCCTTATGTTTCCACTCCAACCGATGTGGCCTCCAAAATTGCATCCTAATGTGTACGTTCATCAACCGCTAATAGAAAACAGTGCTTTTCTCATGTTGTACCAATTAACCACAGAACAGCAGAAATGTCAGTTAAACATTGAGCCTTTCATGTGAGTTGTTGACCTTTCATAGGGATCATGCTAATCATTGATCACTTAGGTAAACACAAGCTACCATAAAACCCATTATTGCCCCTGCTTTAGCCTTCCTATGGATGGCAAACGTAATTAGGCACTGCGGTAATTAGCTGACTAATTGCTGCTGGTTGGATACATACATTGCTTCACATCAAACTCAAGGGAAGCTCTGCTATTTCTTTTAATTACCTGCTATTAGGTTTGACAGCTGACCCCAAACACTTTTTTTTGAGCTGATGGGTGAGTTTTGTTTAAAGGAGGGGGAGAACTCTGGATTTCAACCTTCCCCCCCAGTGTGGCTGCTCAAACAATGGCCCTAGATGGATGAATCGCTTTTGTCGTTGCTTTACGTGCATGCACGCTGTGGGATGAGCAGACACACTTCCCTCGTCGTCCTTTTTGCACTGGCTTTTTTAGGCAGCAGAGCCATTCATCATGTGTCTGTGTACAGAGGAGCTGCTATTCATTGTCTGTCCTCCTGCTTATTCTCCAGGAGCCGGCCTGTCTCTTACTCAATCCCTCTACCCATCGCACTACTTCTCTCTTTGTCTGTCCGTCTCCTTCTCTTTTTCTTCCTCCTGTTTTCTTACCTTTGATAGACTTCCTCACTCACTCATGGTCTTTGTACATCTCGCCTCATTGGGAGAACAAAGACGATCACGCCGGTTAGTTTGTCCGTTACCACTTTTCTGAAATGTCTTGTGTGACCACCCAACAGCGCTAACTTCTTTTGATGAAAATGTCAAAAATAATTCAGAAGTAAAAGGAATATATTATGGACGTAAAAGCATATTTCGTAGCCATGATAGAAGATACTTTTGCACCAATCTTTATCTGTAGTTATAATTTTTCTTACGATACCGTGTGGACTTTTTGTCTTTGTTTAGAAATTGATAAAGAACCAACAGCTCTTACTCATGGCAACTTGTAGCATCAAACTAAAAAAGACTTGTGCATTTTATATATCTATCCCTCTAATAGGATTATTCCAAACTTGGGCAACTTCAAAGTATTAAAGCCCCTTTTCCACCAGCCAAAAATCCAGCTAATACCCACCAGTGCTGGGAGGGGAAAAACTAGAATTCAATACCAAGTCAAATGAGTCCACAGCAGTTGTGGTAGTGGTGAGGGAAACATAACACCTGGCTGGTTGTGATATGTCTGGAGTTTTTTTTTTTTTTTTTTTTAGAATTTTAACCCAAACGCTGTCAATAATATCTCACACAGGGCTTTCGTAAAATGAAAAGGGGTCTAAACTTGTGTCTAAAGTCAGCTTAAAGCAGATGTGAATATGCTGAGATTCTCATCACACAAAGTTGTTTAACCCTTGTGCAAAAAAAATGATTAAAACAATTACCAAGTACATAAACTTAAGTCCCAAAATTATAAAGAAAAATAAGACCTGTGCTTTCTATATGATAAATTAGTAGTTAATCCCAGCTGTCTCTGAAAAAAAGTCCCTGCTGTTGGTGATCGTCAACTTTTCATCACCTCAGCTGTGCATGTGTTTTCTCAGTGTATATGTCTCTCTAACCTTTTCAAGCAATGGGGTTAATCCACGATGTGCAACTTGGACACAGTACATGCTGCACATACAGTTTGTAACAACCACCGTATGAGATTGTCAGCTTGGCCGGACCAACGAGCGTAAATCTGACCTGCTGAACATCTTCAGTGCAGTGTCTTATTAAACTTAAGCTAATTCTTCCTCACACCATTATCCAACCTGCTGTTGTTAATTACTACAAATGTGTTGTTTTTTGAGCTGGATAGAAATAACGATGTGTTGTAATATCAGTGAATTACTGCGACTCAGCCTTTTTCCAGCTCCAACTCACATGTTTAGATATATTTCTCACATAAACACCTGGCCTTTGGTGGAGCTATAAAAATATGACCGTCAACTGTTACAACGCTATGTAGCAGTATAAATCAAGCTTAATGCATTGTAGTAGGCCTATTTTTAACACTGTTAATGGGGGTTGGCTCATCGAGATTGCAGTTTCACTCTCAAAAGTCCGAAACAGAAGAATGTTTGATTGAAAATAAACACTCTCCAAAATTCACTACAACATAGTTCTCCATAGTATAAAAGAATTATTGTTATTGTGCGTTATAGTGTGTTATTGTTATTCCACATATAGCAAGGTCCCTGTCAAACGTTTGGATTTCCTTTCCAAGGACTTTACAGAGAAGTTATGAATCTATTTGGCCAGTCTGCACAGTGGCTAGCACGCTGCCCCACTCTCTACCAACTCCTGCAGTCTGGCCATAAATAAACCATTTTCTCAGAAAATTATGCTTACTAAAAAATGTGGTCGACCACAGCTTGTAGAATTGTTGAAAGTGATACTTTCCTGTTGTAGTAGTCTCTATGGTTCAGATAGGAATGCGCAGCAACTTTTACACTAGAGGAGCTTTTTTCACCATTTGTCTAAATGTTGCAGAAATGATTCAGAACATGGAGTCTCCCAGCAAAAACCATATACAATCTGATTATAAGGTGACTGGTTCAGACTACGTAAGTGTACTTAAACAGGTGGAATAAATGACAACTGTCCAAAAAACAACCTGTGCCACACAAATGACTACTTTTAGAGTTAACATGACTCTGTTTTTAAGGAAATCAAAGATTCTATATCTAGTTTTCATCGCAAGTTCCCAGTTTCTAGTTTTCTTGTTTTGTTTTGTATTTGCTCCACATTTTAGACATGTCTGACTGGGAACAGCTATCTTCCTGCTGAATTAGGAGTTTCAAATAATGTCTCAAATAACGGCTCTCTTGCTGGGACCATATTTCCACATAAGCACCCCAGTACAACAACTAGTATTATCTGACAGTCTCCTCTTCTATCTGAAGACTGATTTGCATTTTAAGATTGCAATATGCAAAGCCAGAATTTTGACTTTTGCCTCAGAACTGTTGGCCCCTGTAAGCGTCCGACTGTCATTTTGAGTTGAGCAGGAGGAGAACCAGCTCGCTGGATTTCAGATGAAGTCACTAACAGAAGAGCAAAAGTTGAGTAAAAAAAAAAAAAAAAGACGGATGCATTAATTTGATTCCTGGCGCTTCTGAAATGGAAAAAAACAGTTTGACCAAATAGAAGTATTTCACAATATTATATCTAACTCTGTGAATGAAAGGTTTACGTCTAAATGAGAACAATTCAAGATGGCTTTGCTGATTTTTATTTTGTTTTGCCTTTGGTTTGAGTTGTTCCTTAGGCATCATATTGTGTAATTACTACTTGCATTGTTACTCAATGATGTGAATATCTTTTTTTTTTCTTTGTGCAATTTACTCCCATTTTATTTATATGTATATATATTTATTGCATAAAGGAGCTTTAAATAAACACTTCCCTTTTATATCTTCAGTGAATGTGAAAGAGGGTTGTGAGGATGGTTTAGTTTAATTTAACCAAAGGAAGGGATAAATGTAGTATGACAGTATTCCTGTGGTGCTGGTTGAGGCCGTTTCCCACCTTCACTGCTTGTTACACATTGACAGGTGTGAGGATGCCACAGACTCAGCTGAGCTAGCCTTCCTGCCATGTGAGTTTTTATCTCCAGAGCTTTTAAACTCATTATTTCTCCCTGATGCCATCGAGGCTTGGTCAGCTTTGTACCGTATGTACAGTAAGTTGTGCGCGTGCAAATACATTACACAGTCCACATCCGGGCTAAGAGCAGGGTCGTGTTGCCATGGTGAAAATGAAATCCAAAATGCAGAGCTGCAAGGAAACCCCTGATTGGCTAAAGGACCATGCATGGGATTGTGATGCATCCTGCCGGCTGGCCAATGGGACGCAGGCTGAGCCGCGGCTGTTGCTACGGGGAGTAGCTGGAATCAGAGTCAGCTGGCTTTTCTCTCTCACTCACTCTCTCTCCTGCTGCTCGCTCTGCCTTTGCCCTCATTGACTCCGTCTCCCCCCTCCCCTCCCCTCCCCCCTCGCTCTCTCCCAGCATTTCTTTCTGCATTTCTTCATGTGCAAAAGTGGAAAGGGCATGTGTTGAAAAATTCACTAAATGTTTCATGCTGCTTGTTGTTTGTTGTCGAGGCCAAATGTGTAGAAATGCAGCACAGAAAGTGGGTTGTGTGGAAGTTTGTCCCATCTTTTTGCCTATTTGTTTTTGTTTTGTTTTTTTTATGTGAATTTTCGGTCTGGGCTTTTGTGTTGCGGGACGGTTCTTGTTTGTGTCAGCTTAAATTTACATGTATTCTTTATTCCTCTTTAGAAAATGTTCTGCCATTCACTCCAGAGTAATGATGTCTTTGTGGATGTTTTGTTTTTGAAGAGTACTGTGTTTACTTCTTTTGTGTGTGTGTGTGTGTGTGTTTGTCGGTGGGTTTTTGTGTTGAGGACCTCTCCAGGGACTTCGTGGCTCCTCAGCTGAACTGGGGGTGTGCTTGAACACCAGCCAGGCTGGTTTGGGTGCACACCTGCTGTAACGTATGATAGAAAACCACTCCATCAGTGCATCGCACTCATCCCGTCACAAGAATGCACCAACTGCTGGCTCAGAGAGATTATTGGCTTCACTTTCTGTTGTTGAGTAAAAATATTTGCTGCAGCAGCAGTTGGTGCTTTAACAAGTCAGTGTCGAACTATAAAAAAGGATGAATGGGTGTTTAATTGATGCATAAAGATGATTTAATTATTAAATAAAACAAAATACGCGCAGATGTGCCATATGATATATGGTTCACAGTGAAATCTCAAGCAACCATTTGTGCCTCTCTGGTTGCCTTGCCAACTCTTTCACGTTCAAGGTGGAAGTAAATGTTTTGTTTTTTTTTGTCTGCTTCCTATTGTTGCTGCTCATCAAGCCTGAATAGTTTTTACACACGCAGCACATAAGCACCAGAAAGTGATGTGCTTATGTCAGGTTTGTAGGCTAATCAGTCAGAGGAAGAAGTCACGATTTTACAGTTTCTAGTGCCAGAATTATTTAGATTTCAGTACCTTTGTTAATTGTGACGTGTATTGTGCTCAGGAGTAGGCTGATGTATTGCGTGTGCAGCTACTCATTTGGCCGCGCATCAGCACTTAAGAGTCATAATGAGTTGTCACCACGACTTTATTTAGAGCGTTTTATTTGTACATGTTGTTCTCCAGACATTACAAAGTGGAATTTAGCATCCACATCAGGATGAGTGAGATGGGACATATTGCACTGAGTCATAATATGCTTGGTGATAGTCCATGATCAAACTGGGCCAAGAGGCTCCGCAGCACAAAGAATGGCCTTTTTGTGTTTTTTGGAAAGGCAGGAATATTTTACGTCACCCTGTAAGTGGTCAGAAGCAGAAACAAAGCATCCGCTCTCCCCACACATTTTTCTGTCTCTCCCCCTCCTCTTTCCTTCCTCCTCCCATTTCCTCCTTCCACACTTCCTGTTTCCTGACTATCATCCTCTCTTTGTTCACATTTTTCCCTTACAAGCTCATTTTGTCACTTTCCCATGTCGTTCTTGTTACTCCTCTGCGCGCGCGTTTATGCGAGCATGTAATGGATCCGGACGGAGGAACTCTTAAAACTGAAGCTTCCTACTTATGAATCAGACTCTGATCACAGGGCATAGCTGCCTTTTGAAAATGACATAACACACTTGTACCGCTCACGCCTCAGCCACAATCATTCATTCATAATAATCCTCGCGATCAGTTATTCAGAATAAGAGATGGAGGGAGAAGTGAGGGGAGTGGAGAACTGGGAGAGGAAGGGAGAGGCACTTACTCCATGTGAAAACAAAGCAATTACAGGCGTTATTAGTCCTGTTAGTGTGTGAGTGCGAACGTGTGTGTAAAGATGAGATCAAAAGCAGGAGCCCCATCTGGTTCTTAGCTCTCCCACTGGTTTCATTTAGGTTATCATCACGCTGCTCTCAGTGATACTGTGTGAGTGTTTGAACTGTGCTGCATGTGTGTTTTTCTTCACATGACATTAATGTAACAAGTGTATTAAACTGGTAAGGAAACACACACACACACACACACACATGCACACTGAAAAAAGGATTCAGGAATTCCAACATTTCAGCATGCTCAGGATGCAGGGGTGCTTTCAAGAACGCACGTGTGCACTTTCCACCTCTGGAACAATGGAAAACATTACAGTCGCAGAGTTTCCTAGCGTGAACTTGTGCAGTCTGTGGGGCGCACTGAAAGAGAGGCGAGCAGTCTGCCGCTGTGTGGGAGTTTAAAAATAGCAGTAACACACATGCATTTACTCACACGCTCAGCATGCAGCTCACAAATACAAGGAGCAAAAAGCATCTGAGTGTTTGAGCCCAGTCTCTTTCTCCTTGGTGTTTTTTTTTTTTTTCCTTTTTCCTTCTTTGCTCTCCAACTCAAACAAAGAAAAGCAGCAGTGGAGTTAGAGAGAGCGACATGGGGAGCTGTGAGCACAGAAAGAAACATTCAAGTGAAAGCACTTGTGCATATGTTGGACTCAACATAACGCAGCTTTGCACCTCTGCACTTCCATGAGCACATGCACACGCGCACGCAGCGCATACTGACATGTCAGTGGTCGACGGCGGTCATGAGACTTTGGGTGATGGAGTTTCAGTTGTCCCTCTCTGCTTCACCAGGAAGACTTCAGATGGAGGGAGAAGAAATGTAAAAGTTGAGATGAGAACACACTGCCATTATTTATTCGCGTGCACAATCTAGAAAGACACAGAAATAATGGTGCTCTCATTAAGCCCAACGTGGATGTTATAAAAGGAGAGAAGAAAGATGAAAGGAGGAGAAAGATGTCGAAGCAGAGAAAGAAGAGGATCCTGGAGTTGATGGCTTTGAAAATGGGGAGATGAAGGAACAATGACCAAGTTGTCAATCACGCGCGCACTTTCTGTGCTCCCTCAGCTCACGCTGTTGCTTCCCCCCTTCTCTACATCCCTCTGTTACAGAGCTATTTTTATCTTTCTATCTGGCAGTGTGTGAAAATGCCAGGTTTAATTTTTCAGTAGCTTTGTAAATAGCACCACGTTTCCTCTTTCCCAAATTAGCATCAGCATCAGGGAAAGAAAATCTTATTTCAAAGGCAGATAAACCAGGATGGCTGACTCTGGCTGTCTACCTGTCTACCGCGCTTCTAAAGTCGTAGTTTTCACTCACAGAGCTTCACGTGATTTGATACAGCAAGAGAAATAAATTTCAGCTGTGCGGGTGGAAGTTTTTCTGAAGCATCTGAATTTCAGACATGTGATTTGTAGAAGTTGGAAAGAATGAAGGATAGAAGCAGTTATGTCACCAAAGAAAGACAATGCTGAGTCTTTCTTTGGTCATGGTAAAGTAACTAAACGAAGCTCAAAAAGTAAAGGAATGTGTATTTTGGCTGGGAAGATTTGGCAAATCTTTCATGAACTCAACCTACATACCCAGCTCTGCTGCTCACCCCACAAATGCATGTTCCTTACAAATGTGGCACCACGTAAAAGGGGGAATAAACATTTAAAAAATGCCAGTCTGAAGTCCACAGTCTTCATTGACTCAGATGTTACAGGTGGCAAAACTTTTAAGATTACAGGAGTACAAAGACACGACAAACTGTCGTTCACGTGGCTAAAACCCTAGCTTCAAACAAAGTTCAAAATCGTGTGCCGTCTCTGATTTTGTAGATAAGAAAAAAAAAGAAAGAAATTGGGTATTTAAAAGGTGACAATTGTAACTGATGATAAATTTTATTTACATTTTAGACAGGGTGCACAATTGAATGTTTTTAAGAAAACGTGGGAGAAAGAAATAATGACCACTTGGGGCTAGGTCAAAAAGCAAGTCAGTCTCCACTAACCTCATTTTAAAACATCCAACTTTGCAGCAGAATGAAACAGATTTACAAAGCAGACATGATCTCCATTTCTATAATTCACCTCATCGTGTAAAATTGAATAAAGCCACAGTTGTATGTATGATTCAGTGCACCAGTTTTTTGTGACTGTCATCACT
The DNA here is from genome assembly GCA_037176975.1 of Arrhamphus sclerolepis. Classification (NCBI taxonomy): domain Eukaryota; kingdom Metazoa; phylum Chordata; class Actinopteri; order Beloniformes; family Hemiramphidae; genus Arrhamphus; species Arrhamphus sclerolepis. The sequence goes on from JBAMYA010000010.1 coordinate 2,064,895, forward strand.
TTGGCTAGTTAGGTACAAACCATCATTTGAAACAAAAAATTTAGGATCAATTTATTTCATGTTAAATATCATGAAATCAACATTTCTTCCTGTTTTGGTTTGTACCACTTTGACTACAGCAGATGCAGCTACTTAGTGTTTAAGTATTTCTGGCATTTGACATTTGAGCTGTGAATAAAAGGCCTAATGGAACATAATCATTCTTAGTTTCGCGATAATGCAGCTTGTTGTTCACGCGTACACTTTGCAAGTGTCTGCAGCATAGGTCTCCGTAGACTTTGAATGTGGTGATGTCGACATAAGATCTCATGCTGTGTGAGATCACTGTGACTTTTCTTTGTTCAACTTGCTACGTTGCGTCTTCCGTAACATCTTATAACGGCACCTATGTTTTGGCACAGTTCTACAAGCCGTTCTCCTTTTTCATATCACCAGTTTTGTTTAGGTTTTGTTCCGTTTGTTGGCGTGTCTAGGAGTCACAGAAGGCTCATCAGCCACTGGCGTTCAGCGTTTCCTTTAGGATGTTTTTCAGCAGCGTTGGCAGGCTCTCCGGGCGTAAATGACACTTGACATAAGATTTTACTTTTACAACCTATTTATTGAAATTGGCAGTTGAAAATGGCTTTTTAAAGGCTGAATGTAAAAATAAATAAGACAATAACATTGAATAAATATTGGCATAAATAAATGTTGGCACCGATTAACTTAAGCTACCGATTTGATCAATACATTTCTCAAAAAATGTCTTTCAAGTAAATTCTTTTGCCTATTTTTGTCAGGATAAATTCAACTTTTGAAATGTCTCAAGAAATTGTCATTTTTATTTGTTATAGATTATTTAAACTGTGTGAAATAACAAAAAAAGAAAAGAAAACGGAACTAAATTTTCAGCAAGTTTTGTCTTTATAAACACTGTAGATGACCAGATCCAAAGCTTCTGAGATGACAAATAAAAAAAAAAATTATATTTCAACTATAATACAACTATACAAGCAGTTTTGTTTGCCTGGACCTTTTTGATTTCACTTATACTGCTTGATACAAGTCCAGAAATTAACAGGTGTTTTTCTCAGAAATGATATTTCACTTCACTCTGAAAATACTATATAGCGAGAAGACATGTAAAGACCGTGAAAACATCCCTAAGAACCTCTGAACATTCACTATTTGCACTCTCCTCTCATTCTCTGTCTCCTTTCTCGCTGCTACATAACATAATACAACACAACCATCACTGCCACAACCGTAATGTCCGTATATCAGTGCAAAGCTGCGTTTCTTAGCTTTCAGAATACGTTGGAATTATGTCGATAGCTTAAAAGGTAACTTGAAAACCGCATGTATTCCTGATGCCGGTGACGGTTCTGGTTGTTAAATCTATCATGAGTTATCTTAAGCTAATAAGTCTACCTTTCCTCCGGTACGTCGCTGCCCTATTTTTTTGTATTAGCACCCCATTTGGGACAATTTAAAAAAAGAAAACACACAGAAATTTAAAGGAGAGGGGGCTAGGATTGAGGAGCTGTGGGCCGCCGCTCCTAAATGAATGTAGAGGAAACCTCGGCATACGATCAAACATGTCTCACATTGACACGACGCACTTGGTTTCGAGTCAGTCCATGGCTCCATGATGATCTGGGAGGGTAAGTGCAGCTCAAAATCATGTCGCATCTACTCTCAGGAATAATCATGCAGCCCTTTTGAATGTAGCCTATTTGTTAAAGAGCATGCACTTGTGTATGTAAAAGTATATGTAATTAAGCAAGCGTATGATTAGGGACACACAAGCCTGTCTCTGTTAATTTATCTCAGTGGAAACAAACACCAACAAATGATACGTGTTTGCCTTTAAAATAAAAATAAAAAAAAAAGGTCCTCCTGACCTCTCTTTGCTTGAGATTAGGCGCAAAATAATAAATGTCAAAAAAAAAGGTGACAAACGTCAACTCTGTCCAGCCTTGCAGGGTCATCTCAGCAGTGATCAGGCTGTCGGTCACATCTGCGTCTCATCAAATGTTTATCTGTCCGGTACAATGTAATGCGTCACTCTGTGTCTGTGTTTTGAAGGAGAAAAACAGTGTTTTTCATAACAATGTGGGAGGCAGGAAGAGAAAACAAGCTTCTCATCAAATCTCAGTTCCCTTTGCTGTTTCTTGTAATCACACACTTGTCATGGTGACATACTGTTGCGTGTTGGAGGACATAACAGACATGTAGGATGGGCCAAAAAAAAAGGGGGGTACTCTTTTTCATACTTCCGCACATATAAATATTATTCTTGTTAAAGGAAGTGGGTGTTAAAGAGGGCTGAATATGTTTGAACACAGCAGGAAGCAGCAGGTTTTGCTGCTTGTCATTTTCTGTTTAATGCGACTCATAAAAACTTTCCACTCATCTCAAGGTTGTTTGTGTATTCTTCTTCTTTTTTTTTCCCACCTCAAATCTTTTCAAGCTCATGAATCAAGCCGGAAACCTTGTTTTTTTTCTTTCTTTTTTTTTTTTTTGTCCACTGAAGGCTTGTGCAGATTTGGTTGCCTTTTCTCCACTGAGCTTTTTCTACCTCTCCATTTCTGTTTTGAGTCACTGGGATTTGACCTCCTGGCCAGTGACCTCATCAATATGGGGCTCATTTGGGGGAAGGGTGGGGTCATGTCTGTGCGTGTGTGTGTAGCTCTGTGTTTGTGTGAGCTTGACCCTTCTGGGGCCCCTAGCATAGTTCGATTAAGAGGTCGTATGCCCCTCCCCAATCTTCCACCATCTTAGGTTTCCGTCTATTGAATGCTGTTGCTGCTTCGTGTGTGTGTGTGTGTGTGTGTGTTTCCATGCAGTGTCTGTTCTCCTCATGGTGGTTGTGCAGGTGGAGAAGATCGCTGATTCTCATCTATCTTTTCTCCTCTCTCTCTCTCTCTCTGTGTAAATCTCTGCCGGTTTTAGTGCCTTTCCCCCCTCCACCCTTCCCTCCTTTCAGTCCCTTCCGGTGTCTGCCCTCCCATCCTTACGTTCCATCCTTCCCCTCCCTTCGTTCGTCTGGTCAGGTGAGACGGAGGTGAAGGGAGGAGGAACATTTGCCTCACTGTCTGGAGCCAGTGGTAATCTTATATCTCAGCAGAGACCGGCAGAGTGAAGAAGGGCTGCTAGAAACTTGATCCTCAGTGATTGTACATTCAACACAGAGGTCATTTTTTTTTCTTTTCTTTCAGACACTGAATATGAATGCACACATGCACCTTCACCGGGTTCATCCTGTGCTAGAATGGGTGTGCACATGCAACAGATATATTGTTGAAAATCGTGCTTTCTTCCCAGCCATCAGTGTTGTAATCTCAGTCGTCCTCCTGACACGGTTGATCTGATCGGTTTTTCCACGATTCAGGTGTATGGGGTCTAGTCAGCTCTTGTCCTTTAAGTAATTGTATCACTTTTTGAAACACATTGCTATTATTTTAAACGCAGCAGGATGTTTCAGTTTCTGTTTGCTTTAACACGTACAGGATTTAGTCTGCTTATATCAAACTAAAGTTGACACTATACAGATGCCAATATAGCATACCTGTATTGGATGTCCAATGGACGCCTCCCTGGGGAGGTGTTCCAGGCATGTCCTGCCAGGAGGAGACCCAGAGGAAGACCCAAGACACGCTGGGGCGACTATGTCGCTCGGCTGGCCTGAGAACACCTTGGGATCCTCCCGGAAGAGCTAGAGGAGGTGTCTGAGGAGGGGGAAGTCTGGGCATCCCTGCTCAGGCTGCTGCCCCCGCGACCCGGTTCCGGATAAGCGGAAGAAGATGGATGGATGGATGGAAAGTTGACGCTTGACGTTGGTTCATTTCATCTGTTGTGAACATAGGCTAACTGGAGTCATGGTCGGGTCGTTTTGCAGTCAAAACAACCGAACTGCGACCAACAAAACAAGTGTTGGTCACAATCTGAGTCATCTGCCAAGTCCTCCTTGTGAGAAAGCATACTGAACCAAAATTGGACACATTTAGGATAAATGTTTTGTTGGGAATGATAAAGAAAAAAAATTATTGGGATAGCAAACAATCCTCGTGGGTTCTCCACATCATAAAACAAGAAGTATTCTGACATATTTAACAACACAGATCTACTTTTGTACCTGGATGTTTGTTCCCACTGCACACACATCACATCTGTCTAATAAGCGTCCAATAATACACTTGGATTTTCTGTTTGAAAAGAAACTGAACTAGTTTACAAACTTGTCAAGTGATTCAGTGATTAGGTGTGAAAGAACTGTTACAAACTCGATATCAATGTATTTTTTTTTACTGTGAAAGAGGAAAGTTTTCCTGAATGTCGTATTGCAACGCGTTAGGGCTATAAATCAGGAGACTAAAATGCATTGGGAGGCTGTTCCACGTAGTGCTGGGTTCACCCCGTACGATTTTGGCTGCCTCAGACGAAAGATGGGCAATCATGGGGGAAAAAAATAACGTCCATCGTAGCTCAAAAACTGTGGTGGTAGATCTCACAACGAGGAGCAGCAGCAGCCTGGTGCGATGAAGCAATGATGCCAACGGCGCTTCGTACGCTCGGATTTACTTCTGTCATGGCAACGATTCCACGTAAGTTCAATGGTTTTCAAAGTTCAGTGAAAGATACACAGCGGAACAAGCATATCTTTTGTATGTTCTGTGGGTCAGTTGGATTAGATTTTCACAATTTTTAAAATGCAACTATGGGTCTTATTGATTGGGTGGTTGTGGTTTCTAACTTTCAGCTCGTTGTAGGTCGTGCAGGGTCACTTTCCTTTGAACCCTCTGCATCCCAACTCGGTGGGCTCTCACTGTACGAGTCTCCTCAATAGGGCTGGGCAATATGAGCTCAAATAAATATCACAATTAAATGAAGAAGTTACCTCGATGACAATTAATGAGCGATTATTTTTGTCTCTTCTCATTTTTTTGCCCTCATAGATTACCGACAGCACTTCTGTTTCAAACACGCTCAACTATTAAAACTGGGGTATTTTCCAAATAAAAAAGTAAATCATCTTCATTAAATGAGTATTTCAAAGGATTTCAGTTAATATTTGAATGATTGCCCAGCCCTACTCCTCCTCAGTTTACACTCTCAGGGAACAGTGAGTTCTTCACAACAATCCTGTCAGAGAGTTCTCAGAAAATAGTTAACCTTTGAGACGACATGGCAGCTGTTTCTAGGAATTCAGAGGAGGTGGCATTAGCAGGAGGAGCCATCTTTTACCAGGCTCTGACAAAAGTCCTGTTTACTGGATTGAAGTTCTTGCAGTGGCCAACCCCAGACCAGGTGGCATATGTATATATACATATATATATATATATATATGTATATATATTTTAGGACAGTAGCACTTCTTCCCCATGGTCAAGTAATAATCTGTTAAGATACCATGGCCAGTGGAGCATGTCAAACCAATGCAGTCAGTAAATCAGTTTCTTTTGCCTGTCCGTTTGCCCTCATTTCCAACTGATTTGACTTGTTGACCTGTTTGACACACTGGCCTGCGTCTTAGATAAAGGAGCTGCTTCTAGTTGAATTAGATAAATGCCATTGGCTGAGTTAGAAAACTGCTGTAAGATATCCAATTAGAACACATGCCAGATCGTAGAAGAGCACTTTATTTAGCCGCAGCGACACAAGCACACATCATGCACAAATGATTGCGGCAGATCCCGATTATTGTGCTAAGCCTGCTCATGTTCAGCAGCTGTTTCACTTCACAAGAATTTAATTTAACCACTGGCTTTCCAAATATTCATTTTTAAGATTCAAATGTTTTAGATTTTCTTGTCATCCATATGGTTGAGTGCTTATTATTGTTGTAATTTCCACAGATGGTCCGATGTCAAACCAGTACTGATGGTACGAAAGCAGTTCTTTGTTCTCCATCTGGGTGTGCAGCGTACTGTTTTTGTTTAGCTGGTTAGATTTACTGAAGACCAGTTGTTCTGTTAATTTTGAATTGATGAAACTATTTTGAGGGATTTTATTTTCACTTTCTGGCAGTATATATGCCAAATGATCAATCTGAAAACACTTGTAGCATACTGTGCTAATTTAGACCATTAATATACCACGGAGGAATGTTTTGACGTTAGATCTGTTTTGCGTGTATACTTGTGTGACAGCTTCTTTAAATTGGCAATTTTTATGTTTCTGGACATAACCAAAACCAAAATTATCTGTTGCTTGCTCCATGTCTTAAATTGAGATAAATACAACTACAAACAAAAAAAAAAACATCAAGTCATTTTTTTTTTAACAAAAAGTGGTCTAAAAATGACGTGTGTGGACAAAATAAATACATTCTTTTATTTTGTAGGACCACATTTCACAGCAGCAACTTTAAGTAATCGTTCTCTGCATAACGTTGTCAGTCTCTCGCAATTATGTCCTTTCTCAGTGACTTTGTGTTAGCATAAATCTGGATGATTCATACCAGCTACACGCCAAAACGTCTGCTTTTATGAAGGTTGCCACACTTGCTGATGAGAAAGTTCCTAAAACTTGCTTCCTACACCCTTACACCTCGTTGTATGCTGCAGTTGTATTTTTTTCCTTTTTAAAAAATGACTTTTAAACAAAAGCTGTGGCTAAGTTTTTGTTTAAAAGGTAGTGCCAGGTGTAATATGTCTTGTGTCCAGGACCACACTTTTGTGGGTTTGTGAAAAACAAAGGATAAGCATGTAGAAATTGAACTTGAAACGTACTGGATGACAAGTCTGGAAAACGAGGATTTCCATCCAAAATACAATTCAGTTATTACAACACAAATAAATACTTAACATACATGAAATTAAATGCTTTTCTTAAAAAAAATATAATAAAATAAAATAAAAACAGAAATCGGATGGCCGGGACGTACACAGGCCAGAAGTTCTACTTTAATTTTGGCATGACTTATGCAGTGCCGCCATCCACACATGGTGCATGTGAGACAGGCACTTCACAGCTTATTGTGTGTGCTGGACAATGGATAATGCAATACACATAAACCCTGGGTAATGGTACCACACTAAGGAAAGTAATAATACGAGATCAAAAAGTGTGCCCCAGCACTAAATATACATCAAAACAATACTTGCAGAAAAGTGTTGTGACGGCTCCCTTTCTTTATTATTGGCAACCAATAATTCAAGTCTTTCAATTTGGATGTTGTTTGTAGTATATACTCTGATATTTGTATAATCAGTTCCAGACCGTAGTGCATATTTCCTTCAAGCAACGCAGCTACAGTACCAGGGTGAATGAGTCCTCACCAGACTGAGAGGACCAGATGTGTCAAGTGGTTGAGCTCAGGCCACAATGGGGCCTCCTGGGGCATATTGAAGTGCCTCGTGAAACCTGGACGAGGGATCTTTCCACCATGCATTCATCCCCCTGTCCTGCTCCGTCTTTTCCTGGGCAGCGTGGCACAGTGTGTGGCCTGGCACGGGGCCAGAGCAGCCAGCCAGCCTGCCGCTGCCAGCCTCCCTCCCCTGAGACCAAAGACAAAGCTGGGACTCAGCCAGACACTCCACGCTCTCCGTTTATCTCCCCATCGTTCTCCTCCTTCTCCTTCTGGACTCTTGTGTTCTGCTTCTCAGTCATCAGTGGTCATTCTGTCCCATTTTTCTTCACTTATATCACTTGATCTGACTTTTTTTTTCTGAACACACTCTTTTTTCCCCCCTTTTGTCCAACCAATTGAAGTCGTGTCTTTCATCCCTTGTTTTGTTTTTTTTTTCTCCACACTATCTGAAGCGCTTCTAATCTCCCTCTGTTGGTTTCACACATTTCCCACATGCTCACATACCCAGTCATTGTTGTAACACCTGCGAATATGTTTGCACTAAAGGGTGCACCTACATGCACAGACCCAAAGAACTCTCAAGTGTTCAGGTATCAGCACTCCAGGTTTGAACACTCAGTCTCTCACACACACACGACGCTTCATCCATCTTCTCGTTCACACATAGTTCACCAGAGACCCTCGTGCACAATCATATAGCCAAACTCTTCCCACACATACGCCCCCTTCTTTCTGCGGCGTGTGTGATATAATTTGCTTGTCATCTTGTCGTTGTGTGTGGGCCCCACATCAAACCGGCTGCTTAACCAATAAAAGTTAGTCGTAGCCACCAAGCTCAGACCAGCTAACATGTATGTGAGAGGGTGTATGTGAGAGAGAGAGAGCACTTCATCCTCCACAACCACCCACGGCGCCGCCTCCGACAGCTCCGGTTGACTCAAGTGCCTCATAGGCAGATAAGTGGTTCTCCTTGTCGCTTCATGCGTTTCAGCTCTTATTTACTACTATCGTATTTGTACTATTTAACTTTGGTTCTTTGTCCCACTTTTATCAGTCTTCAACTCACTTCCTAATCTTTTTTCTTAATCTCCTTTCTCGTAATCTCGTTTATCATAAATTTGATAATGACCTTGTTAAGCTATTGAAAACACAGAACTTTTATGTGTATGCTTTTTTTGTTTGTTTGTTTTTCCAAATTAAGTAATATTTTATTCACTTAGTTGTCCACAGACACTGACATTTCATTAGACTGTCCACGTTGTAGCATGTTGAATGTGACAAAAGGTGTTCTGAGTTAGAAATCACATAGAATCACTTATCCTAACTTTAAGTATAAACCTGTATAGAGATCTGAATCTGGCAAACACACTGCACACTGTGTGTAGTCATTTTTTTATGTTTTTTTTAATAAGGGGAAAAATGTAACCTTAAACAAGATGGATTATTTATGATTTATTTTTATATTTGAAGCAAAACAGGCTATAAAGTGAATGAGTTGTTCAAACACACAAATTCATGATAGCGCCACTAGCATGTCTGAGTGCTAGGACCACCTTCCACAATTGAAATTTATGTGGCCTTCAGATTGACCCCTCTTGCTCTTTAGCGTCACTCTCAACCTCTGTCACCTCTCCCAACTCCAGCGTTCCCAGTTAACCCTGAAAGAGGAAGATTCTGTCAAGACCACTTATGTCCCGTTTTTCGCAGCACTGAACATCACTTCTGTCCTTGTTTTCCTCACCACAGTGTTTTGGTCGAACAAGGGACGATCATGAGAGCAAACAACTAACTAATGTGTGCAACACCGAGCAAACAGTGCACAGCAGACATGTGCTGGTTGGAAAGTAAGTAAGTCTTCCTGTCTAGGAATAAATTTCACGTTAAATTATCAAAAAATGTGCTCTATAATTTTGTTTGTTTTCAAAATGATTAAAACACATGACGTTGGTAGGAGCCACGCGGTGGCCCTTATTTATACATCATTACTTTAATGTGGAGGTTGTGAGTAGTTTAGAGGGGTTTAGAAGAGACTGGCTACAAAAGATGAACATGTCCAAATGATAAAGTCAGGTCTTCAACTTTAGAGATAACAAACCAACAATCCAATTATGGTGTCTTTTTTTAATAAAAAAAGAAAGATGTTCTCTAATTATTGAAAAATTGGACTAGGCTCCTTAAATGAAAGTTGAGTTTTCTTATATATTTCTTTTACAAATGACTAACTGGTAGTTACTCCCATTGCTCCCAGTGCATTGATACATTTACGCTGAGCCTGTGGATAAGCACTTAACACATTAACACAGAAACCGATAGCTTCACGGTGCACCCTTCTAAAATTGCATCATAGTTGAATTTAATAATACACCCTTGTTCAGTGGGATCCTGCTGGAGATAATGTGGTGTGCCGTGACATATTATTCTGATGCTGTTTAAGATTTAAAAATGCAACAGGCAGTAACTTTACAATAGCTGCAGGGCAGAAAGTGAGTTTCATTTAGTCATTCTTCTTTTTTGTTTATCAAGGGCATGCTGACCTGTGAAGGGCTGATAGTACCTCTGTGTGTGCGTGCATGTTAATGAAGAGATTGCGTGTGTGTGTGTGAAGGAGGTAATCGTTTTAATTCTACCCGGCGATTGAAGTTGTCCCTGGTCGACTTCAAACTTTTAACATCAAACAGCTGGGTCACCCTTCATCTTTGCACCATCCTCCTCACATCATCACCCTCCTCCTCCCCTGCTCTGATCTGGTGGGACTAGCATAGGAGTGTCCTGCTGATCGAGTGGAGACAAGTCAGACAGTCCACCAAACACGAGCGTGAGCACAGGCAGGTGATGATATTTATGCTGTTATGAAGGCATTATAGAGCTGTATGTGTGTGAGGTGACGTGTTTGTGTGTACAGCTGTGCAGCCAGTTGTTTCATCATCACTGTGAAACAGTTTGACACAGAGATATTTTTACCCCAAAGTCAGTTCTGCAACCTGCTGTATGAGTCAAAAGTCTGTCAAACACAAATACAGACCCTAAGGGTTTTCACAGAGAAGCACATGGTGCTGCAGAAGTCTCATAGGCTGTAATTGTGGAGTCCCAAACCAACAAAGTTGTGTCTTTACCTTTTAAAGCCGCTGTGTCTGTCTGTCTGTGTGTGTCACATGCATCATTTGCAGACGCATGAACAGCTGCTTGTGGTTTGTGTATCTGACAGCGGCTTGCCCCGTGTCTTTCCTGTGTGGCAAGCCTCCCTCCTCATTCCTCAGCTATCAAAACGCTGCTCAGTCGCAGACACGCACACACAGCACTTTCACTGCACATACTACTTCTTTTGTGTCTTGGGGTTAAAGGAGCCAGATGCAAAGTAACACATGCACATGCGTGAAATCTGCATATCAGTGAGTGGATGTGGATCGCGTGTTTCCTTTGTTCCTAGGTGTTTCTGTGTGTGCATACTGAATGTCTATACAGTATGAGTTTTGTGTGTATGCGTCTCCTGGTTACAGGGTTTGCTGTTTTGTCTAAATCTCCAGTCTTTTGTGTGTGTGTGTATATATGTTTTGGGATGCTGACTCAGCTGCTATGAAGCACCTAATGGGCTGATCCAGCAGCATTTATAGCGTCTGTGAGCTTCCTGGGCTCAGATTCGTGGCCCAGTCAGCCAACAAGTCTCTGTGTCTGCTGATACCACTTTAACAAGTCATTCCAGTATATGTGTTGCCAGAGGTATCCAAGAAAACTGTTTACTATATAGATGTCTATAGGTGAACTGCATGGGGTGTACGTGCCTGAGTCTGTGCTTGTTCACACACATGTGTGCAATATGTATTGACCTTGTCTCTCATTGCCCGTTCCCAGAAGGTTGATGAATAAATAAAACTGTGACGCCTTCTCCATGAGCCAGTGTCTGCTGCTGGCAAGACGGAACAACACCACACACACACACACACACACACACATGCACACACAGTTATCTCCTCTCTGTTTGCAAGGCCGTATTTGCTCAGTGGAATAATGTTGGTTTTCTGTAACACCCTGACCCAGGATCCAACCTTTTCTGTGCCTCTGCATTCATGCACACTCCTCGATGTGTGTGTGTGTGTATATGCTTGCATATGTGTACACATGTGTTAAAGGAAGCAGAAAATGAGGCAGTAGTTGAGGTCTGGATGTATTAAAGGTTTTTCTGCTCCTAAAAAATGCCTTTATTCACACAAACTGGTATCTATGAATGGTTTAGTTTAATTTATTGAAGTGGAAGTTTTAGTCAAGATGTTATCCAGCAGATTTTATTCTATCTGTGATTTCAGAGCTTAAATCACCAAAAACTCAAACTAAAATGTCAGTGTCTCAACGCCATGTTTGGTAAAAAAATGATTTGATTATAACATGAAATTTGTTTGTTATCAAGGGGTGGACCTAAATACAGAAGACCAGAAAGGAGTATTTAATACCAATATTCTGTAATAAACAGGGAGCTCCTGCAGGGAATCTTCCTTCAGTAGATCAACATAGGGAGAACTACAAGAACAAAACCAAAACTACAAAACCAAACTAACAGATCAAAGCCGAAGCACAAACCAGTGGAAAAATCCAAAACGAAGAGCAGGAACAAGTAACCACCCCCAAAAAGAAAACACCAAACCTACATCCTTACTAAATTTAGGTGACGCCCAGGATTATTGAGCTAATGTGTAACTAAGATTTTCACTGCTCTACCACCCATCTGCTGGCTGTTACATCACTTCAGCTTTCCCATCTGTGAGGGGAGGGACAGAAGGAGTCTGTCTTCCAGAGGTGGCATGGTTCACAACGTTGCTGAATGGTGAAAGTCTGTCGAAGAGTCAGAGTCACTAAATGAAATACATGGATAGATTAGTGAGGTGGAACTCCTTTTGAGAGCTAACATTAGCAGCAACTGCAATAAAAGCCATAAGACATGTTTCTTTTAAAAACAAAATATGTTTGAAAGCCAGTTTTTCTTGTTGCTTATTTTGTACTAAAAAAACAAATACACATACACAGGGTCTTGTTTCCTGGGATACCTCCTGTTTTGAATTTTCGCATACATGGAAATACCACCAACGCCCACCCAATTTGCTTCTTTCAGCTCAGCTTTATTAATATGGTGGAGAATCACAACAACATGAGGAAAAGCCACAAACAGACACAGCAGAGGAAGTGGTCATTTGGATGATGTAACTGTTTGGGGCTATAAAACTTGTTTGTGGCGGGGTTAGAGGTCATGCTAGACAGTGAGGCCTCTGCACGTGTTCATACAAGGTGTTCTAGCAACCAGGCAGTGGATGGGGTGAATCGCATTCCATCCTCTACTTAGCAAAACAAAAAAACCCTGATTTGTAGAGCGGTGTCATGCACAATCTGGTCATGTGACATGCTATAATGTACTTAGTAATGAAACTGAATAACACATTAGGTTGCAGCTTCCTCCACAAACTTTCAAGACTAACACATCTTAAAGTGCCTTCTTATTTTTAACAGATGGATAGTCCGTTACATTACCTAATTCACAGTTTAAAGCTCCACGTTTTAATCTGCAGAGATGCTGAGGTGGATTCTGTGCTGCTCCTGATACATTTAGGAGTGTCTCTGCTTCAGTCATGACTTAGTCAACCCATGGCATGTACGCATCTCTAATTTACCTCCTGATCATAGCCTTGTTACTTTTTCCACCAACATTCAGACACTCGCAACACCCATTAAAACTACTATAATTTATATCAGTAGATGTCCTGAAACAAAGGGAGCTGAGCTCATATTTGATATTTTCGAAAGGTGTCTTGGAATGACTGCTGTTTAGACTTTCCCTACTTTAACTCTGCATTGATACTTAAGGAGCTCCCAGATGTTATTCATAAAGGCACGTTTCTCATTTAAAAAGAAAGTTACCACATGTAGTTTGTTGAAAGTGTATAACTTTGATGTGGGTTTATGGGTTTAAGGTCGCAGTGATTCAAGTAAGCTATAAATTCCTTCATGCCCTGTCTGTGTCCCTGTCTGACACTGTCTCCGATACACAAAACGGCTCGTCTCTTTTGAGGTCAGGGTTGCACACATCAAAGCCAAGCCAGTAGTCACTTTACGTGCGCTTCATTCTGTAAATGTGCGGCCTTTATTTTTTTTTGTTTTGTTTTGTTTTCTTCCTTTTTTGTGTCAATGTCACGTTTCATACACACACTCTATAATTTGTCCTGTAATGAACAACCTTCCAGTCTTACTATAAAGGATCTTTTTTCTGTGACTGCATGGCGCAGGTTGTAATTTATTGTAATCAGAAAAGCCTAAACTAAGCTTATATACATGTATTGTATTACAGTTCCATCTAGAGCTTTAACAGCAATGATTAAATTACGTAATATACCACTTTGTCTTGAATTGCAAAACATGAAATGAATATTGTTGAATAGGGAGGCTAGGTTTGATTTTGGTATTATTTGAAATTAGATTTGTTGTTCTTGAGACCGGTCTTGTGACCAAGACCGGTCTTAAGACCAATTTTTTGTGGTCTTGGTCTTGTCTCGGCCTCGACAGTCTTTGGTCTCGCTCTCGGGTCTCTCGGTCTCGCAATGTTTCGAACTGGCCGAGCGGTCTCGAAGGAATTTGTAACCTATAATATCCAGGCAGGCACAATTTTTTTTGTTTGGTTTTTTGATCTCATTATACGCCCATTATACCCTTCAAGTGGCACCAATCACATGAATTTTGTGTCACTTTGGCACTCGTCCTCTCATGCCCTCACTCTTCCCTCCCCCCTCTAAAACACGGTCACGGATCCATGGAGGAAGACGCAAAATGTCAGCGAATTCGTCAGTGGTCAGGTTTGGTTTTACAGGCAACAAGGAGTTCGTCTGCCACACAACTTATCTGTTGATAAGTCTTTAATATTTAAAATTCATGTTTCATCTACAAATTAAGTACAATTCATATCCATCCATCCATCCATTAACTCCCGCTTATCTGATGTTGGGTCGTGAGGACAGCAGCTTGAACAGGAAAGTCCAGACATCCCAGTCCCCATCCACCTCCTCCAGCTCTTCCGGGGAAATACCGAGGCATTCCCAGGCCAGCCGAGAGACATAATCTCTCCAGCGTGTCCTGGGTCTGCCCCGGGGCCTCCTTCTGGTTGGACATGCCCGGAAAACCTCTTGAGGGAGGCATCCAGGCTGCATCCTCACTAGATGCCTGTACCACCTCAACTGGCTCCTCTCGATGTGAAGGAGCAACGGCCCGACACCGAATCCCTCCTGAATGACTGAACTTCTTTTTTGGAGGTGGAAGGTGGTGTTGGAGTCTTGTTATTTTGTTAGATGATTTTGGGACTAGTTAATTGTCATGTCAGTTCTTAACAGAATTTGAGTCAATCCTCAGATAGTGTAGAAATAGTGGTCATAGAATTGCCACACATTTTTGATCTCAGCTAATTGATGAAAACATTTATAGCGAGTTCACACACAAGACGTGCTCTGTCTCTGGATTATTGTGCCTGTAGTTGAATACAATCTCATATTTATACTAAGCAGCTGAACCCAGTATGGTACTTATATTCTACAACTCATGCAAGATGGAAAAAAAAATAGGGTTTTTTTTTTGGTCTCGGTCTCGGTCTTGGTCTCAAGCTGAACTAGTCCTGACTTGGTCTGTCTTGGTCTTGTCTTGATCTTGACACTCTCTGGTCTTGGTAGTGTCTTGGTCTTGTTTTAGGCGTTCTTGACTACAAGTCTACCAGATTGTCGTTGCATCATGCACCACTTTCCAGCGTTTTTCCTTGGATTGTCTCCCTGGTTTTAGCCCCGGCTTGTCTCTGACCTCGTCTCCTCATTCCTGCGCCGACCTCCTGCCCGGCCACGACAAGTCTCTCTAGCCCGCTCCTTCTGGACTCTGTTTGCCCCGCATATTCTCCGCCAGGCTTCAACCCTTCTTCCGTCTCCACCACGATTCCGGCTAGGTCCTCCACGGAGTTGCCATCCTCCTTGAAGGCTCTTGAGATTAATGCTTCTCTTTCTGAGCACTCGTTATCCTTCCAGACAGTGCCGCCTGCCGCTGGCTTCTGGAGTTCCCAAGGACTGCTTCCTGGTGCCTGCTGGATTATCTGTCTGCTAAGAACTTTATCAGTAAAGCTCATTCAAATCACTTCCGGGTGTTGTACTGCATTTGGGTCCAAATCCCAGCCCATAACAAAATTAGACTTCAATACTATTTTTCTTAATGATTACAGCTTTAGGACTCACCTTTCTTAAGGCTTGCCTGTTCATTTGGTCTCGTGCCGTCTAAAATTACTCCCATGGTGTAGTGATTCATGTGGTTCAGTATTTACAGAACTGAGGATGGTGCCAATGTAAGATTCCATACCCTGTGGAGGAAACATTGGGGAACTTGATCATACAAAAATAGCTGGTTATGTCTAATGTTTAATCGCTTTGATGTCAACATGTTTGAGAATGGAGCATTTATGCAACTGTAATGCTAAGACTGGTTTGTCTGAAGTCACAGTCCAGAGCTTCCAGTACTGACTGTCTTCTTGTATCTAAATCATTGCAAGCAGTAAAACAAATGACATTTTCAAATAAAACGATGTATGCATCAACAGATGGATTGATTTGAGACAAATTACCTGTGACAACAATTTTAATGAGAAACTTGCCTCGCCTATGATCAGCTCGTCAGGCTGCAAACTCTGAAATTCTCTGTGACACACTTCTGTTTCACTTCTGTGTGAGTGAAATTCTGCCTCTGTTCAGCACAATTTACCACAGCCACAACTTCAGTTGTTTTGCTTGTCCAAAGCTTGTCAACCTGCTTCGATATCAACAATAAAACTGTAACAACTTCATACAGCAATTACAGTGTTTCAATTTAACATCTTAATACTTTGGTTGCACATTATACTTTGCTTCTCCTGAACGTTTTAATTAATTTCCAACTAACACACCACATTTTGTAATCATGAATATTTCTCACATTATCAAAATTGATATATATTGGAATTTTTTAAAGGATTTTGTGGAAGATGTATTCAATGAGAACACACTGGGTGTGAATACAGATGTTTCACTGAAGAGGCAGCAGTATGTTTCTTAATGCTTCATTAATGTTTTAATAGGTCTGGAAATTGGTGGTTTCAGGGTCTACAAATGATAATGAATTTATTTTAATCATAGTGCTTCGAAGTTATTTTAGTAATCAGCTAAAAAGTACCTCTGTTGCAGACTCTAACCCTTTGCTTGTGTGGTCATTGCCACTCTTCTTGTCTTCTGTGCTCTTCTGAACATGTCTGCCAGTGTTTGGTGTTGACTTTGCTCTCTTTGAAACTGGAACAGTCTTTGGAGCAGTATAAAATGTAGAGCTGCCAGTTTGTGCTTTTGCTCCATCTCCTTTTGCCCAACCCTCCTGCGATGGAGTGACATCTTTTTGTGACATGGGTTTGATAGCAATTGCTCAGAAAAGTTATGAGACATTATGTGCTCCCTGTATCTCACCTGTAGAGAGGCATTCATTTTATGGACAAAGGTCGCTGGCCTCAGTTGCCTCTCCTTTTTCATGATGGAATGTCCTCATCTGTGTCTGATGCCCATCTTTTCAAATTCCCCAACAGCAGACTGCTGCAAAGTAGGAAAAAGCAGAGGTAATTTTCA
>JBAMYA010000010.1:2081932-2107519 GCA_037176975.1 Arrhamphus sclerolepis
TGAAAGACAAATTAAGATTTTGTTGAGACTCTTCAGCCTGGTCAGCACAGCCATATTTGTCAGTACATTTGTTTTTTATGTTTATATATTTTATCTATTTGCTGTACAACACTTTGGTCCACTGTAGCCGTTTAAAGCGCTTTATAAATAAAGCTGGTATGGAATTAGAGTGATAGCATGACTGATTTGTGCTGAGTCAGATAAGTTTCATAAAGTTCAGATATTATTATGTTCTTTTTTAGAACTGCTCTGACCATAAATAAACTGCAAGTGTGAGTATCCTGAAGTCATCGCCTGAGCATCATCTATTACACATGCCCTGTGGCGTCTAATTTTGCCTCCGGTTCTCTTAGTGAGGCAGTATTTTCTAAATATAACCTCTGTGTTTGTGTGTGTGTGTGTGTACCAGTGTAGCTCTTTGGCATTATTACAGAGTACAGGATGGTTTCTTTGGCAACGAAAAGCTGGAACAAATGTTTCCATCTTTGGAGGGGCCCATTTGTGTTTTCCAAAGGCTTGTTTACCTCAAACAGGATGTTGGCCTGGTGTCTAAGAGAACGTGACATGTAATTCTCATACTTCTGTCCACACAGTCATGTTGATGCATGTTTGGATGAATGGGTTTGGGTAGATGGGTAGATGCACGTCAGGCTATGGCAGAGATAACGCTGTAGTGGACGTACACTCACCGACCACTTTATTAGATATACCTGCTCAATTGCTTCTTAACACAAGCAATTAATCATCCAATCACATGGCAGCAACTCAATGCATTTACACATGTAGATGTCTTCAAGATGACTTGATGGAGTCCAAACCGAGCATCAGAAAGGGGGGGTATTAAAGTGACTTTAAACGTGGCATGGTTGTTGGTGCTAAATGGGCTGGTTTGAGTATATCAGAAACTGTGGATCTACTGGGATTTCAACACACAACCATCACTAGAGTTTACAGAGAATGATTTTTAAAAAATCAAAATACGCAGTGAGTGGCAGTTGTTAGGATTAAAATGCCTTGTTGATGTCAGAGGTGATTAGGCAGACTGGATTGATATGACAGAAGGACAAAAGTAACTTCAACAAGGTATGCAGAATACCACGTCTGAACACACAACTCATGGACCCTTGAAGCAGGTGGACTACAGCAGCAGAGGACCACACTGAGTGCCACTCCTGTCAGCTGAGAACAGGTTGGTGAGACTACAGTTTGCAAAAACAAAAATTGGACAATAGAATTCTGGGAAATTGTCCCTTGTCTGATGAGTAAATTCAGCTACATCATTTAAATGGTATGGTCAGAATTGTATTCAAAAAAAGTATGCTTTGTATCACTGGCTCAGGCTACTGGTGGTGTAATGGTGAGGCGATATTTGTTTCTTGGCACACTTGGGGCCCTTTAGTACTAATTGAGCATTGTTTAAAAACAAACAGCCTACGTAAGTTTTGTTGCTGATCATGTCCATCCCTTTGTGACCACAGTGAACACACCTTCTTTTGGCTACTTCCAGCACAACACACAAATGATCTCAAACTGGTTCCATGGACATGAGAATGAGTTCACTACTCCAGTGGTCACCAGATGTCAGACCAATAGAGCACCTTTGGATTGTGGATTTGAATCAGGGCTGACAAATCCGCAGCAACCGTGTGACACTATCATGTTAAAATCTCCTTGTTGAATCTATGCCATGAAGATTTAAGGCAGTTCTGAACTAGCCAGTACCAACAAAGTGTACGCAAGCGGCAACCATCCCACTTCCATGTTGAAGCCTAACGAGGAAATACAGTTCCTCTACTGACCACTAGGTGCTGGCTCTAAAACAGAGCAAATCCCCATTTACTCTCGTGTTAAAAGCACCAACTTTGCAGCAGAATTAAACATACATACAGCCTGGTACAAAAGTCAGTTTTGGTCTCCATAGTTAGACTGTACATCCATGACAACTGTACCAGGGGTGAATTATTTTGTACCATGTCAAATACATTTATATTAAGCAATAAAGCTGACCAATCCGATGTCTGGATTCATTTGATGCGCTTGACTTAGAGCTAGCCATTGGCTCTGCCAGCTTTGTCATCACCTCTTTACAACATGGCGAAACAGTTTGAAGAAAAATGGGCTTCAAAGGCTCTGTGTATGGATGGTTAGATATGGAAGCATACCACCTGTTTCTTTGAGTGCTTAATGCTGATAGACAGAAAACTACAACAGCTAGATATCAATTCGTAAAAATCAAATATCCCATTAAATTCAACCAATATTTTAACAATTAAAAAATACCTCCCTGGTGTTGCCTTAAGGATATGGCCTACTTTAATTTTTTTCACTCTCTTATTAGCATTTTAACCTTTAGAACTCAGAGCATTCAGTCTGCCTTTTCCCCAATTTCTATGTTAAAATGTATAAAAGCTTTAAGAATGTTCAATATATAGTGTCTTATCATTTTTTAAAGCACAAACTAGGCAATCTGATCCCCCCACTCTCACCAACTATAAACACACTTAATCAAAAAAGTACTCATGATTTTCTTTTTTTTTCTAACTTAGCTTCCTGTCTATCCTCAATAAAATGTCACAGTTCAACATCCACTTAGCTCATTTTTATGAACACAAATAACAGGAAGAACTTGACTGTTTTGTGAATTCTGCGCAATTATCGCGATTTTTTAATATATATATAAATATAAAATTGCCATATAAAAGTAAGAACAACTTGACTAAACATCACATGAAAAGATGGAGAGAGAAAGACATTTTGTAAAGACAGAAGATGATATAAGGAGTTGTCCTATCACTTCCATGGTAATTCCCAGGAGCTCGAAAGGGGTTAATTCTAAATGTACAAGTTGGCCTAAAATATCAGAAAGATATTTGTACCCTTGCTGTCTTCCTCTGGTAACATGGAGTCACGGTCTGTCCAGAAATAGACGGAGCCTCGGAAATATGTTCTCTGCGATGCTGGAGTCCAACAGTCGGTCACGACACACACGAAAACACTCACACACGAACACGGAGGTGATTAAACCTACAGGGTTCGGTACCGACAGTCGGACTCGTGCTAGTTTGCTCTGACAGGGGATTCCGGTGACGTCACGTGTGCGCGCCTCCGCGTGTGTAGCCCTTTAAAACAGAGCAGAGAGAAGCAGAGAGGAGGACGGAGACGAGAGGAGCTTTGCGCTGAGCTGTAGGGGCACAAAAACTCACGAAATAAAACAAAAAGAAGGAAAGAAATCAAGAAAAGGGAACTGGATAAAAGAGGAACGAGTCTGCCGGACACACCAGAGAGGCTCACCGGATTTCACGGCTGTTTCGAGACTAACAGGGATTATAGGACCGGGGAGGAATTCCTCCTAATTTGGGAATACAAAGAGCTTTAAAGCGACCGCGGACTCAGACACCCGGATATTTATTGCAAGAGATTTATTTTATTTATTTGTCTCTTCTTATTTTTCTTTTGGAAGGATTAGACTATTTGAAATTTCAGAGGTAAGTACGGGAGCTGGTGTGAGGACATTTAAAAGTCCGGTCTCGCTTGTTTTGGCTGTAACCAGAGAACTTTGTCAGTGTTTGTTGAAGTGTTTTATACTGATAGATGTTACGTCTGCTTGGGGTAAAAGAGCTGTTTATTATATTTGAGTCCATTATCGTAATTGATTATAGCGTCTCTAATCAATGAGGTGGGGGAATTTGCCTGTTTTTTTCTCCTTTTGAAGCCCACGCGAGTCTCAGTTAGGTTTTCTTATATTAGCATGTTTAGTCATCCAGTGCACGTGGGTCCATATAATTAATGTGGTTTTAAGTCGCTTTGTTGTCATCGCCGACTAATTTCACTTTTACGGCAAGTGCCTCAGAAATACGTAAATGAGGTGTATTATTAAAAGTTAAAAGTTGTCTTTCAAATCCACAGTATAACTACAGTGGGCAGGGTAAAGGCAGTCGTTATTTCTCATTTTATGAATGAATGAAGGTGACTTTTTTTAAAGGGAAAACCTAGATAATAAGTTGGCTCTTTTGGTGCTCTTAAAATAAGTTTAGACCTTCGTGCCACGGTTAGATAAGGAGAACCAGAGAAGACGGAGGAAAAGTGCGTGTGTAAGGAGATCTCACGCTTTTGTGTGTGGGGGAGTGGATGTCTGTGCTGAACTCAGAGTAGGGGGTGGGAAGGATCACTGAGGTCGGCAGCCTATAAAGTGAATGGATAGCTGCCACCTCCGTCAACCCCCCACACAAAGAAGTCGGACTGAAAGGAAGTGATTTGCATCACCTCTTTTTTTTGGGGGGGCGGCGCGGGGCGCTTTGTTTTGGTGATGTCCCCTCGGTTTGTGTCTCAGAATTAGAAGGTCCAGTATCTTTGTTTCAGCTCTTGCGCAGTTGCTCAAAAATAATTAATTAAATAAGTGCACAGTTAAGGCAGGACATCCATACGTTTTTCCACCAGTCAGCAGACGAGCATCTGATGACTTTTAGACAGGGGGTGGTGGCTTGTAAGTCATTTTATGGGCCGCAATAACTCACCTCAGGTCAGAGGGAGCAGAGCGTCCTGGCATGGGGTCTCAGTAAAACAACAACAACAAGAAAGGACGCCTTTGAAGGTCCATTTCCGATCACTCGGATCGATTGGCGTGGAAAACAGCAGCGCCTTTTTATTTATTTTTTTCTTCTGGTGTCTGAGGCTGTAAAAGTTAAAAGACACACACACACACACACTGGCTTTGTGCTGCCTCTCGGTGGCCCCGCCCCCAGACTGTCCCGTGATCTGTGAAGGAGCGCGTGTATATATGTGAATGAACAATCACCGCCCATTTTACTATGAGTGGTCACGTACATGAAGGAATATTAAAGCGATAGACGTCGGGAGGGAGAGCGATGAAGGAAATGACACTTCAATAATGAGTCACACAGCTTGAGTAAGCAAAAGAGAAGAGTGTGTGTGTGTGCATGTCAGCAGTTACACTCCACCTCTCCTCCCTTTCACATTGTAGCTGAGACAAAGATGCAGTTGTATGAGAAGTGTACGAAAACATGACTTTGGTCTGATGTGTGTAGTGTGAGAAATGGGTCAGTGAGGCTTTCTTAAGGGCTTACCCATCCACTTTGACAGCTGATAGTGTTGAAGAATGAGCGTGTGAATGTCACAGATAACACACAAAACAGTGTCTGTGTTGCAGGGGCGACAGGCTGAGCAACTGCCTGGATGTCATGACGAAACACCACACTGTCGCAGTCTTTCCAGTAAAGGGTTTCGTTTCTCCTCCTGAGAGAAACGTGAAATGAAAGCGAGGGAGCAGCGTGTGATGGGAATAATGTCATATCACTTCAATGTCAGCACAAACGCTCTGCGTTTCAGTGGTCACCGCTGTGCCTCTTTCACTTCTGTGCTTGTTCACAACACATGCGTACAGCAGTATTTATTTCACCATAGCAACTGAGTATTTACACTCCAGTGGTAGTACAGAGAGTTTGTCAAGGCTGCAGTCTTGGATGTCATTGAGTCTGTTTTTGGGGCCAGCTGGGGACAAAAACTCAGTAACCAAGTGTGGAATTCCACCATCCCCTGTGAGACAGGCCGTTGTGGATTCAGGTGTCTCGAAGTGATCTGTAAAGAGGCAGAGCTGCTATGTAAAGATGTCTAGTATTTGGAAGAGGATGCTCCAGGACATTTGAGCTCTATTAATTAGAAATTAGAAAACAAGGGTAAACTTATAAAGAAACAATGGCTTTTCTGTACATCAGCTGATGAAATCTGTATGCTCACGTTACGTGAGAACATGTGTACAGACGTGGAACGTAATATACAGAGGGTAGATTCAGATGTCCCTACAAGCCAGAGAAAGACGTTAGTGTTTGACGACGACAAAGAAAAGAATGCTGTCAGACTGTTTAGCCCCTCCCAGTTTAGAGAGGAAGGCAGTTTATATTCTGCCTGTTAAACCGGCTGAGTCAAGAGAAACTTTCCCTCAGAGTTCAGTCTGATATCCCTGGCTCGTTGCCACTGATGATGAAACCACGGTGGAGGGAGGTGTGCGCACCGATCCTGCACGGTTACTCCTACCTAACATCACACAGGATCGCACTTCTTGTGGGGGTAGATTCTTTCCATTCCTTGTCTAAATTCACCTCAGCCTCCTGTTACCCACCTCAACCACATGAGCTGGATGAATAAGTCCAACAGGAGTCGGGCCTTGCTTCGGCAGATTCACGACCAAACTGCCTGCGGGATTGGCAGGCAGCGGTATTTGAGGAATCTCTAAACAAACTTTCTGGACTAAAAGTTCAAACTTGGCCAATTCGACGAAGAAGCTGTGCCTGCGTCACAGCTGTTCTGATTGTGGCGCAAATAATCACTCATCAAAACAAACGTACGTAATAGCACCCACTGCAGAAAAAAAACAGCACCACACAGGCCATCTGTACACATGCTGTCATTATCTCTGATGCATATAGCTCTCTCTCTCTCCCTCCCTCTCATCCCTGTCATTTTGTGTTATTGGCATACACTTATGAGGGATAATGCGAGTCCAGAGAGGAAGAGGAAGGGATGGTGTGTTAGGTCAGCCTGCCCTGTGTGGTAGTAAACATGCTGCAGTAAAGACCTCTCATAAAACCCTGTGATGAATTGCTCCCTCTGTCTATCTCTCCCTCAGTTAACTGTTGGTAAAGATGCGGTTGCTCCCATGGCAACTGTTGCCAAGGAAGCAGAGTCTTATCATGTTTAGTAGATTTCTGAGACAGTCTGGGTGGATGTGGAGTAAAAGCACCTGGAAAAGAGAGAGCAGTATGAGGGAGGGGGATTTTTCACTCGTGATGCTGATGCTGTTTTTCCAGTCAAAGCAGGGAGCATTTTTGACCAGCTCATTTTTGAGATTTGTTAATGAGAGCTAGCAGATGACAGAGTAAAACGTTTAGGGGCTTTTCAGATTGTTTGTGTGGAAATCGAGACTGATCAAGCCGCAATAAGCTGTCAATAAGGCACCCACGTCATTTTAGATATCAGATTTGTCAGGGTTTATAAGCTGTTTTCCTTTCTTTGAATCTCTGAAGTCAGGTGGTGAGTCACTGACGTTGTTGAGTCTGCAAAGAAAGCTTAACCGAAAAGGTTTCTGTGAATGTGAAGCACAAGCTACTTAAAGGAGTCATGTAGTCAAACATACACTCATTCTGCCATCATGCTGTTTGTCACCCAGTTTTACCAGCAGACCAGCAGAAAAAAGAGGACAAGAGCCAAGGGAGGTCAGTTGATTGTCTTATTTCCACTGAATAGGCTTGTGTGAGTCAGTTGGAAAAGCGTGCCATTCACACAAGATAACATGTCAGGATTCTCCTTCATTTTACATGAGCAAAGGATCAGATAAGTCACAGAGGTTTTTTTTTCTTGTTTTTTGAGTGAAAAGGATGGCGAAAAATAAAAACCAAAACACACACATTCTATATTCTTTCAACAGGAAATGTGTTTAAAAGCCCCTCCCTAGAGAACAACTTTCTTACAAACCATCACTCGAGGAGGCCTACTTCCTGTGGCTGTGACGATAGTTTCCTCTCCCTCTGAGCTCAGTTCCCTTTCTCTGTAACGTCACATACAAGTGCAACCGATCTCTTTATAAGGGTGTCTGTGCTGGAGATACAGCCCTGTAGCACAGTTGTGTTTTGTCACATGCCAGATGCTGTGGTGGTGAGAGCAGGAGACAAAAGGGGCCTCTTGTTTTTGTTTTTATACCACCTCCTTCCTGTGTCTTGTTACTTTTACCACTCAAAAGTTGAACATGTAGTTTGTTACTCATCAGTGTGTCACTGAAATTTCTCATCTGCCAAATGAGCCGTGAGAGTAACTAAATAAATGTGGGAGCAGTGGGAAGTCAAATGGCGCACACCGATGGGCTGACCACCAGCAGCCAGAGTAAGGACCTTAACTCTGGATCTTCTTCCATCAGTGTTTTACTGCACCGGTCTGCTGTGGATGTAAATGAATAGCAGATGTCTGGAAGCACTGGTAGAGAGACATTTTTGGACATGACACCTACATTTGTCCTTTATCTGTCAGTATTATAATGGTGTCAGGAACAGCTCCATCCTACTAATGCTACTGTTCTTCTTATGTAGATTTCTGCTACAACCATCAACCACCCCTGTACTTCCTGTTTACACTGCCATGTGCAGCCCCCAAGTGTGTCAGTTTCCACGTGACATGTCTGCCCATCTTATCAGTGAAGACAGACTCCTGAAATGGTGATAAAATAGCTGTTCAGGACACCTCAGGTCTGAAACTGGAATACCCATATGTTAGATGAGGTCTAAACGGGTTAAGCATCCACATATTTGTGGGCCTGGTTGGAGCGGTCTGATTGTTCTGCGTCTCCTGGATGGTAGGTTGTTGAGCTTTGTTGTGCCGTCAGTTAACCTGCTGGGGTGAGCAGTCTTCGGGACATTGTGTGCGTGCCTGGAAGTATGCAGACGTGATGAAGCTACAGTAGCCCTCATTACGGCATGTGCTGACGTTTGCGCATGCACACATGGATAAACACACACACACATGCAGGCTCACAGGGACAAAAGCAAACAAGGTGGGGAGGACGGATGCAAGGACTTGCTCTTCCTCTGCGTGTGTGAGAGAAAGAAATGCTTGGTGTTTCCTCCAGAACACGATCTCTATCAGGGATGAATTATGTAATAACCAAATAGAGTAGAAAGCATGAGGGACAGAACAAGACAGAGAGGGAGGCACAGAAAGGCCATGCATACTCTTTTCTTCATTTAGTTTTCTGTTATCTACCTCTTTTCTCATCTTAATCTGCTTGGTTCTTATCAGAGAAGCTCTTCAGAGACTTTACTACAGCTCAAGGATTCTTCAGATGTGTGGTTTTTACCTCACAAAGCTCGTTATATTCAGTTATGCTTACGTTGTTGTTCCAAAATCTATTGTCTGTATTTTTATTTTTTTGTTGTTGTTGTTGTTTTTTCCCTGGCAGTGCTGATAGAAATTATGATACTGCAGTCATATTTGGCACAATTATTATACCACAAAGCAGGGAAAAGGGAGACTCGCAGGAAGTGGGTGTTGGATGTCTCCCTGCTTCTCTCTGTGTGATCGTCGGGCTTGGGACCACCACAGGCCAGTGGTTGGCAGTGGAGCGCAAAAACCATCCCAAGTCAGTTGTCATCTTAATTTAAACCATTTGTTCCCTTCCGCTCGTGGTGGTGACCAGGCAAACTTGTGACTTTGGGGTTGTGTGTCACATGGGGTTGCTGTAGCTTTTATTTTGTGTGAATTTCATTCTACTGCTCAAAGATTTCAACAGAACTCTTTCATTTTCTCCTTGGTTTCTCGGTCTTGCCTCCCCCTCCTTGCCCAGCCTGCTAATAGCAGATCTTTTTGATACTTTAACTAACTACCAGACTGGGGGTGTTGACAGGAACAGCTCTTTGCGGTCTAGTGACTTTGTTGGGGGGGATTTCACTTTAACAAGTACTGTAAGGGGACTTGGAATTATGTCATCAACTGGATTGATAGATTTGCGTACGTTTTCAGTGAGGTGTAGTGGAGGCTAGCAAGTATCCCCAAAAATTCTCCAACTTATGTCAGATTCACTTACTGTATATACTTCAATACTGCAACTAGTTGTGGTTATGGTGAGGTAAAAGTGAAAGCAAACATGATTCAACACTCGGAAGCATTCAGAAGGCGTTTATGGGTTTCATTAATCACATTCCAACTTCTTTGATTAGTGTAAATATAAATGGAGAATACTTTTTTTTAACATGTTTGTAGGATTTTCCATTCTTTTGAAATTGTGGTTTGATTGATTCCTCTTGGCAATGAAAACCCCCAGCAGAGCTCATCACATCCTGTTTGTACACAGAAACACATCAAAAACCACGCGGCGTGCTGCGCAAGGAGCAGAAATGACATCATATAGTCCGAGAAATTCCCACCGTCGACGTATCAGAAATAACGTGGTAACACGCCCACGGTCACCTGACTGTAAGCGGTGTCCCAGGAGGGCGGAGTTACGGGCCAACGCTTCTGGGTAAACCCTCTTCCAGGTTGCTGAGTCATCAGGGTTTCTCCGAAAAAAAAATAATAAAAAAAATAAGAAGAGCGTAACGTTTGTGCAAAAACGCTCACTGGTTTTCTTCCCCATGCAGCGTTTTCTCACAACCAGGTGGTGCGCCACATTTCTTTGCTCTAGTACGTTCTGATACAGCGCGAGCTGGAATGTAACACGGTCTGCTGTCTGTGTACATTATCTGGTTTCAGAGTACTGAGTTTCTCACACTGTGCTGCTAGTGTAGCTTTGAGCAACGTGATAGCCAGAATAGCAACTGGGAGAGATGACTGTTTGGTTGCCACAGGCATAAACACACCCTCCATAAAAGTGGTAATTACAACTCCTGCCACTGTGTCCCCATTTACACTCACTAGTTTAGTCTCTTTGTTCTCCATCCTCTGTCTTAGATAAACTCCTCACCCTGAACTTTCTTGTTTTGCTGTTTTTTCCCGGTGCTACCCGTTCAGATGTGAACGTGTTAGCCTTCCCATCTCTTCCTGTTAGACGGAGATCAGCCTTGTTTGTGTGTGTCTGCTCGCCGGTTAAGCTACACAGTCAGTCTCACCATTGTGTTGATGTGAGAATGAGAGACTGAACGAACAAGAGCCCCCTTGGCTCCCATTGTGTCAGCCTCCCAGCTGATTTACCCTTTTGCCTCTGAGCCACCCTTGGGTTTTCCACATCACTCTGAAACCGGGGGGGTGTTGGTAGTAACGATGTGTTGTCTCAAGTCAGGAGAAGAAGCAGCTCAGCTCACACTGACAGAAAGACCACCTTTGCTCTGAATGAATCATATGCTGTGAGACAGTGAGGAAGTAACTCTTGAGTATTGTTTACCAAGACCTCGTGTTGTTTTTATGACAGCTTTGACAACAAAGGTTTTCTTTGTTTTTCAGGACCGAGGGAGACCCTAAAGAGATGATTGGCAGCTGAAGCTGAGACTTAACACAACTGTGAATCGATAACTTGGTGCTACTCTAAAAGGTGAGCGCAGCATCAGTGTGTTTTGTACCAGTTTCTCCTGAGTGCGGTCTTGACAGTTAATCTTCACACAGCAGCAGCAACAGCGCTTGCTGGATGCTGATCTGTGTGAGCTGGAAGGGAAGAGACGAGGAGGGTTACAGTTGTATGGGGTTGTATAGAGCACTTGAAATATCCACTACAGGGCTAGAAATAGAGACACAGATCCAGAGTTTGTGGGAGGAAGAAAGAAGGAGAAGAGGAACTGGTGGGAGGAAGTACTGCGTATGTCCAGAGCTAATTTAGGAGGACTCGTGGAAGAACGCTGCGCTCTGCCAAGCAAAAGTAATGAATCATAACCTTTATGTGCATGTCTGACTCTCTAAATGATGTAATACTTCTCAGTGAGTGTTCTCAATGAGTTCTTTTGCGGCACCTTTTAGAGTTTTGAGTCGTCGAACATGTATAAAACACTCGATGAATGTGGCAGTCAAGTTAATGACAGGAAATGGGAATGTTGTTGGATTTAAGATACTTTATTACGTTTGTGCGACAGTGCAGGTTTTCATTGAAGTTATTTTGATGAGAGTGTTGGTTCAAACATATTCCTCCTGGGGTTTGTTATGGAGCTCTTTTGTTGTCTCCTCTGTATCTTGACGCTTTCTGTCTTTTGTAGTTCGTCAGGTGTAACAGAAAAGCTTTCTCAGCTTCTTTTATGTTTTCCCCTCAACTGTTTTTCTTTGTCATCTTAGTGTGTGTGGGAAGGTGAGTGGGTGTTTTCATGGCACCGCTCCCACTCACTACTCCCTACAGTCCTTTCCTCTTCTCCATCGCTTCTCCTTAATCTATCTTTCCATCCTGTTCAGGCCGTCTGTTGCTGTCCCCCCCACCCCACCCCACCAAAATCACGCCTGCAGTAATGAGATTAAACCTTCCACACAGTTTATGCACGCCCTTCAGAGTGCTGCACTGCACACACATAATCATCCACTTGAAAGAGAGCACAGTTTTCTTTCGCCTGCACTAAAACACCACAAGCCTGACATGGCCGTGCAGCTTCCACACTTGGATTGTTTTCAGCGTGACACACTTTTGGCATGCGACCAAAGCCTCTCACCCTTAGTCTTTCCTTCTGTTTCACTATCCAGAGGCCCATGGTAAGGATTACAGTAATGCCAGGTCTGTCTTCATAGGTGAGCTTCACACTGAGCCATCTGGGCCTCAGAAATAATCGTATTTTGGACTAAGTAGCCTACCAATGCCACCTACAGGCTGGAAGATGCATAGCAGCCAGCCACAGACAAAGAAGTGATCATAATGTGAGACACCCACTCACTCTAACAGGCCCTAAGGCGTTTGTTGCCCATTCACTGCATTTCTGTCACTCGTTCTCATAGAAGCTTCTCTGTTTCTCTCTCTCTGAAGCCAGTTGGCTTTTAGGTACTTGGTGCAGAAGACAGAGGAGTCAGGAGTTACAGATATTCTCAGTGTTGGAGTGAGGCCCTCTCTGTACTGCAGTGGAGGGCTTCACAGACATAGCTAGTCTGGTAAGTAGGAGCCCTTTCAGCACAGAGAGGTATCACATAACCACCATTCAACTTTATAATTTTTAAACATTTGGTGGTATTTTAGAAACAAACGCTGCCTGATCATTTAGTGATATAACCTTGTTTTGAGTGTGTTTTGTTTTATTTATTTATTTTGTGTGTGTGCGTGTGCCTTTTATAATGTGACTGCATTTCTTCTTCACAGGCTGGATGCATCACGCAGTGGAGCAGTTAGGCGGGCGAGGCACACGGGATTCCTTCCCTCTGGACGGACCCAACAGGGGGCCATGGCCTCCCGTGAGCGGCCGTACCTGGCAACCGCCTGCCAGGTCCGTTTCTGTGGCAACACAAACACAAATATTTCACACATTACCTCCAGTCTGTTGGATATAAATATTTACTTGGAGCTCAGATTTTTGTGTTTTACAGCACAGCTGACATACAAGCTCAGCCTTCCTTAGCAACATTCAAACTCCAGCTAAATATTGCTGGATTTAATCTGTTTGCTTTGTTCTTGCTCAGGTGTTCACCTGCAATGAACCAACACCAGCTACTTC
The DNA here is from genome assembly GCA_037176975.1 of Arrhamphus sclerolepis. Classification (NCBI taxonomy): domain Eukaryota; kingdom Metazoa; phylum Chordata; class Actinopteri; order Beloniformes; family Hemiramphidae; genus Arrhamphus; species Arrhamphus sclerolepis. The sequence goes on from JBAMYA010000010.1 coordinate 2,095,039, forward strand.
CCCATCTACCTCCTGGACCTATGGGTGGACTGAACCCTCACAGTAAATATTTAAGTAATGGGTAAGTTGTCACTGGTGATACACATGAATACAAAATGGGTTTACATAATTCTACTGGACTGGGAGCGTTCGGAGGAGCTTTGACCTTCTTGCAACATTCTTTAATTCTTGTGTTTGGATGTCCAGACCATTGAGAGGAGGTGAAAAGCTTGAGCAGGCGATGTTGCCAGGAATGCAGAGGGAGCAACAGAGGCCTCCCGCCCACCACCTTCATCCTCCACCTCCTCACAGAGCATGGGAGCAGTTGTACGAATCCCACCTTCCTCATCAAGGCCATTCTGTTCTGTCCCTGCCCAACGAGCACTCGTTGCGTCTCCATAATGGAGGCTATTCAGGCAGCAGCGGACCTCCCCTGAACACAAATCCTCCTCCTGGCAGGTCAAACCCACTGCCGAAGGTTTGGAACTGAGATTTAATTTCAGATTTCTGCAATAAGAGAGAAACGTTGTTCATTCTTAATTTGTCGAATTTTTATTTATTTTTCTTTTTTTTCCCCATCTGCTTTAGTTCGGGGGTCCTCAGGAACCTCACGTTCCCCGGGGTCCACCATTGCTGGGAGATGAAATATGGGCCCAGGTGCACCAGGTAGGAGCCCCTCTAATTGGTTATGATTGTGTTTCATCATCCATGTATAGAAACACGATAATCCGCATTCAGGCTGTCATTTGTGCTGCCGCCGAGTTGATGGAAGATACTCTGGAGTGGAAACTGCTGTCTCAGAGCTCCTGCAGAACATTTCAGCAAAGAAATTGTACTGATCCTGAAACTGTTGCACCAGCTGTCTCTACAACACAGATCCTTTATTTTTCTGTCTACAGCAGAGGGCCTACCCAGGGAAGATGCTAGGGGGTCAGCTGAAGAGACCAGGCCCACCACTGGGAGGGCACTCTGTGATCCAACACACTCCTCCACCATCAGTTCACATACCCTCCCGCACAGCTGCTGAGGACTGTCCCAGCCCCAGTAAGAGGAAGAAGAGTTTTGATCAGGTAAAACGGCATTAAACATTTTTTTTTTCCCCTATTATCAAAAAAAAAAAAAAAAAAAAATCGAATCAATGAAATGTGCTTGTTCTTGTGTTCCTATTACTTTTGACTGAGTTTTAAAGATCGCATGTTCCTGTTTTCATGTGCAGACGTCTCATCCTGGGTTTCAGCGTTTTTCTGGGCCTGGTCAGTCTTTACCATCTCAGCAGCAATCACCGGCTCAACGGCTCCCCACAAAACCTGCTTTCTGGAACCCCATTCACAAGGACAACGGTGTTCTCTGGCAGCCCCAGACCTCTGACCGCAAGAACCCACAATCACAGTTTCAGGTCGGAACAGTAATGAAAATGTTGAATTTCACCCAGTGTTGAAAGTCACAAATGAAACCAGTGGGGAGGTTAATTGAATCCATTATTTATGCCAAATAATAATTAATGCAAAGATTTATGGGTTTTGTTTTTCCTGCTCTATGGTTTAACAGGAAAACAACAAACATGGAATGGGCGGCTATACTCCAAACTCCTCTCCTGCCTCCTCGAGCCCTTCCAATCTATCCCCTCCACTTAACTCCTCTCCGGGAAGTTACAACCAAGGATGTGCTCCTCACCTCCAGAAAGACGCATTACAACCTCGGGCTGTGAGTCGTCACTCCCCTCAATCCTTCTACCAGAGTCCCAGCTCCAAACTGGAGCTAGCTCCATCCTGCCAGGCAATGGAGCCAAGTGGTCTTCGCAACCAGAGGGGCCCTCTTAGTGGGGGCCAAGGTGGTGGCCAAGCTACCTCTCGTATCGTATCTACTCCAACCAGAGGAGAAAGAGAGCCGCACCTAAAAGCCCAGTCATCACCAGCAAATGCTTCTGCAACCAGCAACAAGAACAGCAGGAGTAGCGTGCCTTACAGCCACTTCCAGCCTCACCCAGGGCTGGGGCACCAGGGTCCTCCTCCCCCTCCTCCTCCTCCCAGCAGCACCTCAGTACCTCAGCAACAGGGAAGTGGCCCCCACGAGGCCTGGAGATATCGGAGCACTCCCAGCAGTCAGTCCCTGGTGAGTCCAAGTCATTCATACAACAGCTCATTTGTTGCACATTTGTATGTAAAGATATATATTGAGCAGCTGAGTGTGACAAGTATCAGTTTATATAATCAGCAGATGGGTGATTGTTACATCAACTGACTGAAATTTTTTTTGTTTCTGCAGGAGTCAAGCATCTTCAGACTTCCAGGTCTGCTACCTCAGCACCAGCAGAGCCACAATCAGGTCACAGAAGGTCGCCTTTCAGGTTCCTCCAAGCATCATCATCACATCAGCCCCCCTCTGCCCTCAACCAACTCCACACGAACACCTGTCATTACATCCAATACTCCCATATCCCAGACTTCCTGTGCTGTCAGGCAATATAGCAGCAGCTCCAACGGTGTTACTATGGATGGTGTCACCATGGGGACCGCATCAGTCCCAACCGGTTGCTCCATGAACAATGGCAGCGGTAAAATCAGTTGGCGAAGAGAGAGAGAGCCAGCACCACAAAACTCCACCAGTGCTGTCATCAGCCTCAAATCTCAGGCTGTGCTGCATCCATGTGACCAGAGAAGCCAGGCTCCTGCTCCCAGCAGGTCTCAAAAGCAGGAGCCGCAACCACCTCAGCAGCAGGAAAGCGCCACAAAGTCGCAACCAGTGAGGGCCAAGATGTCATACTACCCACAGGCTGAACCGGGACAGCCTCTTCCTCCATTTTCTTCATCTTCTCTCTTCTCCTCAGGGCACCACAGGACAGGGGACAGTGTGATTACAAGTAGAGTTTCAAATCCACTCCCAAGCTCCTCTGCTACATACTGTCCACCTCATCCTGTCAAACCTTCCCCTCAACCATCCGGTCCAGCGCAGTCCTCCAGAGTGAGCCATCAGTCAGACTCCACACAGATGTTCTCTCCTCCACAATTTCCAACCTCTGCCCCTCAGTCCATTGGAGAGGCTCTAGACAAGCTGGACGCAGAGCTGGAGGGACACATGCGAGCTGAAGAGAGGAGGAAGAGGGACAGGGAGGAGCAGGAGAGAAAAATAAGAGAAGCAGAGAAACAAAAGAAAGAGCTGGAGATGAGGAAAAAGCTGGATGAGGAGAAAAGAAGGAAAGAAATGGAGAGGCAGGAGGAAGAGAGGAGACGGAGAGAATGGGAGAAGCAAGAGCAAGAGAGACGGAGGAGGCAAGAAGAGGAGAGGGAGAGAAGAGAAACTGAGAGATTAGAAAAGGAGAAGAAACTTCGAGAGTGGGAGAGGCAAGAAGAAGAGAGGAAAAAAATGGAATGGGAGAAAAAGGAGCGGGAAAGGAAGAGGAGAGAGTGGGAGAGGCAGGAGGAGGAGAGGAAGAAGAGAGAACTGGATAGGGAGGAAGAAGAGAGGAAAAAATCTGAGAGGAAAGAAGAGGAAAAAAGGATGGAGCAAAAGAGAGAGGAGAAAATGTGTAGCACAGTTAATAAAGAGCTGACCGATGTTGAAATTGAGGAAAGATTGCATTCGGGCTACAGCTCCACTGCTCCCCCGCCTCCTCCCCTTTCAACCGTTTCTGCACTTCCTTCAGGTCCAGCACCCTCCAACTCCCGGGCTTCCCCTCCTTATCCCTGGCTCAGCCGCGGTGGTCTGCTCCCCAGTTCATCCGGCCAGGCACCCGCCATCGGCACTTCGACAGAGAGGCTGCGGCCACCTCCTCTGACTCCTCAGACCGAGTACGCCAGAGAGAAGCAGAGACAAAGGGAGATGTGGAACAACAACAACGGCGGAACCACATTCAGTCCCTCATCAACGCACAGTACCTCAGGGATGAACCAGGCAGCATATCCCAACAGGCTCCCAGCAATGCAAGCAGCACCCAGCCAATCCAAAGACTCTGCCCGGGAGAAGACCAGCAGCCAACGGTGTCTTCCTAACCTAGCACTTAGAGAGCCCCCAAAACTCTATCAGGCCTTTTCCAGGGAAAAGCTTCTGCCTTCATTCTCCAGCTCCAGCTCCACCAGGGGAACTGACAAGCACCTGAAGGAGAAGAGGTTGGAAAACGCAAGCAGCGACTCTGACAGTGCTCAGTTTGAGGAGGAGACTTCAGAGTTGTCCACAATGCTCCCTGATGGCCTGGCTAACATCATGGCAATGCTGGATGAATCAATCAAAAAAGAGGAGGAAATGTACAACAGCGAAAAGACCGGGTCCACACGTCTGCTTGACAACTTTACTCCAAGTACTGAGCCTGTCAAGAGTTATTTGTGTGCCCCAGACCTAATTCCAGCAACGAAGCATCAGCCCAGTCTGGAAGACTTTGCATCAAATGAAAGCCCACCTGTGCTCAGCCGCCAAGGCTCTCTGGCTTCCCCCTTCAGTCGCACATCTTCTCTCAATGAGGAGGATGAAGACTACAATAAAGCTTCTCCAAATGTTCCTCTGAGCACTAAGCCATCTGTGGACATGGTAATGGGGGTAGGGAACACTAATTACAGACACAGTGACCTGGCTAAACTTTATGGCATCACTGAGCAGACGAAAAGCGAGGCTGATGAGGAATCGGAGGAGGATTCCGAGGCCCCATCTTGCTCTCCACCGCCCCAAAGACCCCACCTCCATCAGACAGGGGTAAATAGCACGTTCAAGTCCCTAGCAACAGACGAAAGCCAGAAGTATGCTTACCGAGGCGGGCCTTTTGGAAGACCCCCTCCATCAGCTGTAGGTAGTGTTAAATATTCCTCCTCATTGTCACTTGGTCTCGATATTTGCCGCCTGCAAGGCGGTTCTCCCACATCGGAATCAACGAATCCACCATTCAGTCCTGCTGTCCCGCCTCTGAAGTCCTCTCCTCGTTCACAGCTAGAGGACAAAAAACTGAAAATAGAGGACAGTGATGTCTGGACAGATGGAGAAACGGAAGAAAGACTGAGTACCGTCAAAGTTGGAAATATTCCTACTGTCAAGCCTATTAAGCTGATCAAAGAGGAGCAAGAGATGACCATAATCTCCGAGTCTTCTCTGGGCAAGAGTTGTGAGGTCTTGCTTAGTCGGCAGTCGCTTGATAAACCCGACAGGCATGGCAAACGAGAGAAAGCAAAGGAGCACAAAGACAGGGAGAAGAAAAGACATTCTCACAGTCACAGCAGGAAACATGAGGACAAAAAGGGGAGGAAGAAACATAGAGACAAGGGAGACTTTTCTTCTTCTTCATCATCATCATCATCCCATTCCAGCTCCGGCCACAAGCGGCACAAGGACGGTAAGAGCCATAAAGAGAAGAAGGATCGCAGGATTCTCGGTGACCTCAACCTCCAAAAGCGAGAGTCAGAGAAGAATAGATGTCATTATGAGACAGATAAGAAGAGGCGCAAGGATGCATCTGGAGCAAGCTCCACCAGTGAAGGGGAGCATGCAGAGTGGACTTCCAGTTCAGGAGAAAGATCTTCTGAGCATAAAAACGGCTTGGATTCTGGCTCGCCATTAGATTCCACAGACTTCTTGAAATTAAAGGCGGTGTCAGACGGGCCTCCCAAGGAGCTGAAGATTCGCCTGATTAAAGTGGAGAGTGGCGACAGGGAGACATTCATCGCCTCTGAGGTGGAGGAGAAGAGGATACCTCTTCAAGAAATCAGCATCAAGAACACTGCCAGTGAAATTATCCGGTCTTGCAAGTAAGTGCAGTGTAGCAGAAATGTTTTAGTGATGCAGAGGAGTCTAAAACGATTACAATGGTGCTTGTATGCACAACACTGAAACATCCACATACTTGAGGTGGGTTTTTTTTTTTCATTTTCCTTTTTTTTTCCCCCCTAGGGCGGCTCGACTCAAAGGGAAATTTAAAGAATCTTTCCTGTTGCCTGCCTTCTCCGTAAAACCCATCATAGCTGCGGATGAACCCATCCCGAGAGAAAAACTCAACCCTCCTACACCCAGCATCTATGTACGTCACCACATTTCTGACACACACCCTCTGGATTTCCTTAATGTTCTGCCTCGGCATGTAAAACAATGTTGGTAATTTAAAGAGTAAAGTGCCAAGTATGAGATTGGCGAGTTCTATCAATGAATAGATCTGCTGCCCTCTTGTGGTGACTTATGAGAATGCTGAAAGGATTCCTTCTTTGTTGCAGTTGGAGAGTAAGAGGGACGCCTTCTCTCCGGTGCTACTGCAGTTTTGTACAGATCCCAAAAACCCTGTTACTGTCATCAGAGGACTAGCTGGATCCCTTCGACTCAGTACGTTTACCCTTGTGGTTTCGCAATAAAGTCACTTTTCAGTCAAAACTTCTAAGTACGTTGTCCATATGTTTATAGATTTACAGGAATTTTACCACCAGTCTTTTTCTTGCCCTCATCCTGGCAGTGTGTACATCGAATGATTCACGTCTAAATTTCCTTCTGTTCTCAGACTTGGGTCTGTTTTCCACAAAGTCTCTCGTGGAAGCGAATGCAGACCAGGCAGTCGAGGTGAGGACTCAGGTGCAGCAGCCTGCCGACGAGAACTGGGACCCCAGTGGCACTGGTCAGACGTGGCCCTGCGAGAGCAGTCGTTCTTACACCACCATTGCCAAGTACGCCCAGTACCAGGCCTCCAGCTTCCAAGAGAGTCTTCAGGTACGCAGCAAGACCAGTGTCTTCTATTTGCATAGTGTTTCACGTGACGAAGAGGGTCAAGACTGCCATGTTCTGTCTTCAGGAGGAAAAAGGCAGCGATGAGGAGGAGGAGGAAGATGAGAAGAAGCCACCCACCAGCACTGATAACAAAGACTTCTCTAAAGAAAATAGCAAGTAAGGATCATTTTGGTTGTTAAATGCAAATACTGAATGCTTTTACAACATACTCTAATACCAAAATGTTTTTTTTTTCTGTCTTCTAGTGGTGAGCAGAAACCTGTTGGAAAGATCATTAAATTTGGTACCAATATCGACCTTTCTGACCCTAAGAGGTGAGGAACTTCACCGCAGTAACAGCTACTGCCTTCTGTGGATTATTGACGGTTAATCATTGCATAATCAAAGCCAAAACTGAGAAGTTCATGTAGTTCCTTGTTTTTTTTTTTTGTTTTTTTTTTAAACTCAGGTGGAAGGCCCAGCTTCAGGAGTTACAGAAGCTTCCAGCGTTTATGCGTGTAGCATCCAGCGGGAACATGCTGAGCCACGTCGGACACACCATTCTGGGCATGAACACAGTCCAGCTCTACATGAAGGTTCCTGGGAGTCGAACGCCAGGTTAACAACTCCGCTGCTCATTTTAAACGTTAGCTCTATATGCCACAAGTTACACCCCCGACACTTACATTTTCGTATTTTGCTCCACAGGTCACCAAGAGAACAATAACTTCTGTTCTGTAAACATCAACATTGGCCCAGGGGACTGTGAGTGGTTCTCTGTGCACGAGAATTACTGGGAGGCAATCAATGACTTCTGTGAAAAGTGAGTAGATGTAGGGACCTGTCTCCATCTTGACCCGTCGTATTTTACCGTGACAGTGAGACTGATTTAGGACGATCCCTCTTTCGTTTTTCAGGCATGGAGTGGACTACTTGACGGGGTCCTGGTGGCCAGTGTTGGAGGACCTCTATAATGCAAACATCCCGGTGTACCGTTTCATCCAGCGGCCTGGAGACTTGGTGTGGATCAACGCCGGCACCGTTCACTGGGTTCAGGCAGTGGGCTGGTGCAACAACATTGCCTGGAATGTCGGACCTCTCAGTGGTAAAGATCTTCACCATCTAGTGGCCAAAACCAGATTACATCAGCAACAGCGTTCGCCTCACCCCAAAACTGCTCCAATGTGTGTCTTCAGGTTACCAGTATCAGTTGGCCCTGGAGAGATTTGAGTGGAACGAAGTGAAGAAGGTCAAGTCAATAGTTCCCATGATTCACGTGTCCTGGAATGTGGCTCGCACTCTAAAAATTACTGACCACGACACCTACAAGATGATCAAGTAAGTTTAAACCATCGTGGTTTGTGACAAATCTTTTTTTTTTTTAAACAAAAGAGGCGTTGGATTTTTAAACTGTGCATGAACTTTTAATCCAAATTAAGAGAGATCTTCACTTTCTTGTCAGACACTGTCTGCTGCAGTCCATGAAGCACATCCAGATCCTGCGGGACCAGCTGGTGGCTGAAGGCAAAAAGATTTCCTACCAGAGTCGGGTCAAAGATGAGCCTGCCTACTACTGCAACGAGTGCGATGTAAGTAGCCATCTATCTTTTTCTTTTTCTTTTTTCAGGGTTAGCATGGGTTTTGTATACATTATGAAATCAGCATTTGCATCTCAGTTAGCATCTTCCTTATATGCATCAAATGGTAAATGGCTTGCGCTTGTATAGCGCTTTACAACTGTATTTCTACAGTGCCAAAGTGCTTTACACTGGAAGCATTCACACATTCACACACACACATTCACACACTGGTTCTTGACAGAGCTGCCATACAACCAATCAAGCTAAGGGCGCGTTCACACCTGCCACGTTCACCATTATACCCGGATGTTGGAGAAGCTATCATTTCATGCTATGATGTTATCTGACAACTGACATGCTCTTAAGATATGAGTTTCCACACACACAAAAGAAAAGTACACTCCAGTGACCTGTCTCTCCTGCTACAGGTGGAGGTGTTCAACTTGCTGTTTGTGACATGCGAGAGCAGCAGCAGGAAGACGTACGTGGTTCACTGTGAGGACTGCGCACGAGAGCGCAGCCCCAACCTGACCAACGTGGTGGTGCTGGAGCAGTACCGCATGGAGGAACTCATGAACCTTTATGATTCTTTCAGCCTGGTGAGCGAGACTCCTCAGTACCGCGCTGCTTCGTCTGAAGAGAGTTGGGTCAACGTGAATAGTCTGTCCTTAACCGCTGCTCTGCTGTCTTCCCAGGCCTCCTCTTCCCGGTGACAGAGCTCCACCCGCCTGTGTCTCCTCAGCCATAACCAAAACTCCTGCGCCGCCAGGACAAAAGACAGTTTTCACTTTGGTTGTCGACTTGCCCTTTTCATTATTTCCATTCAGTTTTTTTTTGTTTTTTTGCTACTGCTATGACTTGCCGAATAGCCAGTTGAATACGTTTACTCGTTACTGTTTACAAAAAGAAATACCAAGCCACCAATAAAATACCAGTTTACTCTCAGATGGTGCTTTTGAGCAGAAACCCTGGCAAACGGGGCAGTCGGTGCTGCCATTGAACAAAACTGGAGGGTGGTTGATGGTTTCAATGGCATGCTTTTGTTGTCTTGAATACTGAAATTTGTACATGCTGTTTTGAAAATTGTGGGGTGCTGTCTTTTTTTACAATAATTTATTGTCTTCTTCTTTTTTTTTCTAAATTAGATCAGCCTAGATATATACCACATTGGCCTTGTATTTAGAAAAGAGAGAAAATGAAAATACTAATAATAGAGATATGAACATTTTTCTAAAGCATTATGGATTTTAAAAAAATACAGTTGTTTGGAATGCTTCAAAAGATACGGGTTATAGCAACTGTTTTTTTTTTTTTTGTTTGTTTGTTTTTTGAGGGGGGGTTTACTTTTCAGAAGCTTGTATGTGTTGTAAATCTTTTTATGAATTATACTTTTATTTCCTCTGGAGATTAATATTCAGTTGTCACACATCATCAGGTCGTTTTGTTAATTTACTCCATCTCTGTATGAATGATCTACAAAAAAAAGAAATATTGATGTCATCTGGTGTGTGTTGTACCTGTTTGTTTGTTTGTTCCAATATGCAGACTTGGATTTTTTTTTTCCTTCTCTTTTTGCCAGTGTACATTTAATTTAAAAAAATTCTTCTATTTATTGGATATCAATGTTCTCCCTTTTTTTTTAGTATGGTTGTACAATTATGCTTTCTTTTTTTCTTTCTTTCTCTTATATTTTTTTGTGCTGACTGCTCTGCAAACTGAAATGTGGAGGTTGTATGTTCACAGGAGTGGAGACTGCTGTTTCCCTGGTGCTAACCTCTCAACTCCTGCCTTTTCTCTCCTGATATATATAAAAATTAAATCTTTATCTTGAATATAATACCACCTTTTTCCTGTAGACGATAGACACACTACTCATGTAGAGAAGATGACTAATGGAATACCGTGTTTGTATGCTCATTAAGGAAAAAAATGACTCCAAAGTTTTTTGAGAAAAGATTTTTCTTTGTTTTGTTTTTCTAAAACTATGTAGAGGGTTTTTAGGTGAGATTTTTATGATAATGGGATAGATGGTGCTAACTGTTCTCTTTGAACAACCCTTTTTGTTTTTCCTTTTTGTCCTCTTAAAATGAGAATTCTATTTTTCCTGTTGCAATATTACCTTACACTTTTCCTTCTCTTTGTGGTCATTTATTTATAACTGCACTGTTTATATAATTCACACAGACATACTTGCAGACACACACACCAAACTGAGCCAGACGTCTTAAACACTTGTGAATTTGTGTGACATTACTATGACTATTAATAAAGGCTTTTGATAAATCCAGGAGAGTGTCGCTTTTCTGAACCTCGTCTTCCAGTAGCAGCACCTCCTTTCCGCTTCACACTAGCGGGCTTGTCAAAAACCGGTTTATATTGCAGGGAATGCGCGTGACGTCACTGGTGACGCCCACTGAGTGGTAGAAAGACGGAGATAAACACCTCTAAATTTAAAAACAATATCAAAAATTGGAGAAGAGCTGGTGTGTGATTAACTCGGAGCTTCCTTTTTACAGGCTACGAAAAGCTAAAGAAAAGAGAAGCCGATGAATCACTATCTTTTTGGCAAACATTTTGTCAATATTGTGTATTCATATTCGAGTTACTCTTAAACATAAATCTGTGCCATTATAAAACCAATTCAAAATTTTAATCTCACTTCCATTAAAAGCACAATACATGCCTTTTATTATTCAGTATCTGTGTGCCGTTTCTATTTGCTTCCACCAGGTGGCGACATTCTGACCATCTAAAAACATGGGATAATCAGGTCACATGTAGGTTAAAAATATTAGCTCCATGAAAGTAGAATATAATGTTTATATGTTTATTTAAAAAAATATATACTACACGCCCTCCCTTGACACTTAATTTAAAAAGGCTGCAATATTCAATACAAAAAAAATCGTACTATGCTGAAAATAATTCATGTTTTTTTCATACAAATATATGTATGATGACATCATGACAAATACCTGGCATTTAAAGGGTTCAAATCTTTTAAAAAATTATGAATATTTGCTATTGATAATTAGTTTGGATGTAGGGGGAACTCGCTCAGCAAAAGGAGAATATAATATTAATGTATAATATTTTTTACAGCTTTTAAAAAGCATATTTGTTGTTTTTATGTTAAAACTGTGTACTACATCTGAAACATAAGCCACGTTTTGATATTAAACTGAGAGGCTGTACTGAAAAATTAACAGCTGACTGTACGATCTTAAGGCCTCACAGAGGCGGTTTCTCTGACTGCAAGAAATGTCAAAAAATAAATGGTTAAATATGTACAGTTGAATTAACATTTACATTGACTACAAATGGCTTAGAACACGTTTATCTCACAGACGAATTTGTTCAGAAGCGTCGATGCGTCAGATTTCACATTTGCCCTTAGAAGCTGAGCATCCATTCACTTCAATGGGACTGAATGGAGCAGTTCTTTTGCCTCAAAACTCGATGGTCATTGGATAAATGCCCCGATTTTGTCCCGCCCCTATTTGTAGAATACTTTTTTTCTTTTTGTACTTTTTACTTAAAAAAAAAAACAAAAAACAAAGTGAAAAGAAAATAAATCATAAAATAAAATTAAGTCAAAAATAAAATAGTAAAACAACAGAATACAATAAATGTATTTTAGAAATGTAAAAACAAAATACATGAATTAATAAATATAAAATAAGTAAAATGAAACTAAAGTGAATTAGAAAAAAATATTTTAAACAAAAGTTTAAAAAAAAATGCATTCACAAAAAGTATAAACAAAATAAAACTAAAATAATAGAATGATATACATCTGCTTTTAAAAAATAAAACTCCAAATAAAATAAAGTGCAAAAATGTCTGGGTGAGCTGATGTCATAGAATCGCTCAGAGTTTAAGATCTGCTTCATGGTTCAGGAGGACTCGGTTTCTTGACTTTTGAAGACTGAAATTTGCCCCAGAACTAAAATTTGAAGGTGAAAAAGAAGCTCAACAAGTTAAAACTGTGTTGAAGTTTCTAGAAAACCTGAGCGAGACACAAAGGAAGATGTTTTCTGACTAAAAGTTAAAGTTTAAAACTGTAAAAGAAGATTGAAAAGTTGTCAGAGAACTAAACAGCAGTGAAACTGTTCAGCTCAGGATGTTAAAAAGCTGTTTGTTGGTTCAGAGATGAAAAGTTGAGTTTTTCTAATAACAGGAACAATTAAAGTGAAGAATATCAGAAAAATGTAGACTTGAATGACCTGTAAAGTTAAACATTAGAAATGACGGAA
>JBAMYA010000010.1:2107619-2128133 GCA_037176975.1 Arrhamphus sclerolepis
ATAATTAAATTTGTATAATTTTTTTTTTAATATGAGCAAACTATAATAAATGAGGATAACAGTAAAGAAAAAAAAAATCCAGTTACTGTATTATATCTATATGTAAAAATACAGGTGCCTATCACCGTGAATGAATGTTATTCTGTTACTTAAGTATTCTCTTACCTCTCATTTTTTCTCATTACTGAAAACACAAATAAAACAAACAAACAAACAAAAAAAAACTTTATTAGATACATTGTTGGCAACATTGTATCATGGTATAGGTCACAACATGATTGTGTGATTACTCCTGTTAAACTTAATTTCTAAACAAACTAAATAAAGAACATAGACTGAAATGTATAAAATGACTTATTTATTGAAATCTTGTCAATGTATAAATAAATATTTCCAGTATGTGTCCAGTTCAGTGTGTTAGATTGTTATTAGCTCAGCATATCTGGTTAACGCAGTCCTCTGCATTGAGTGTGAGAATACTCTAAATACTGTCAGTACTACTGCACATACTATTAAATACACAAATCTAAAATACTAATGAAGATCAGAGGCTCATTACAAATGCAAATAAAGCTGGGGTGTGAACCAGCAGCAATCAGATCTCTTAATTGCCAAATCGGTCACACTGCTGCTCCACGTTTTGCTTTCTGATTGCTGGCCGCGTGTTTAGCCAGGTAATCACCTGATAAGCCTCTCTGAAGACGTGAGGTCAAGAGGAAGAAGGAGAGCAGAGCTGAGGGCACACTTCAAAGCCTTTCACGTCACAAGCTGAGCGCCACTCGAGGAGGACAAGAGGGGCTTGATTTCCTCTTCTTTTCTCCCCATTTAGTTTGCAGAAACAACAAGGTGAGCAAACTGCGGATGCAACTGACAACATTCATGGGACATAGATGAGAAAGAAAAACAAATCTGTTTTATTTAATGTTTAAGTGTTTGTGTAAGATTTTTGTGTCTGTGTGTACAACAGGATGTCCAAAGCAGCAGAGAGGACCTCTTCTACAACTTCTGCTGACTCATCCTCAGGAGATGGGTATATGCAGTCTCAAACAAAACCTTTTAGTTTAAATGAGACATATAATGACCTTTTATTGAAAGCTGATGCAATTTCTTGAGGTCTACAACTCCATTTTTAGTGTTCTGTTCATTGTAGTAGATTTGACTGACTTCACCCTTCTCTTCCATGTTGTGTGCCTCTTTTGAGATATGTGCTACAGCTTTGCAGTTTTATGGAAATGGTTTTGGACTTCTCAGTAACTATCAGACCATGTTACCACCTTAAGAGAGAGGGTGTACTTGGCCACTACCACACACCAAAAGCAGTTTTTAGAAAAATAATTTTTATAGTTAGTATAGTTTTTTTTTCTTAAACTTGCATTTCTCTCATCTACAGTTCAGTTAAAAGCAGAGGTTGAACTGTACATGTGCTGCAGTGCTGGGTTTCAACAACCTGGCTCATGACAGCATTGTCCCTCAAACAAGGATCAGTGAAGCCGAAGTAATGTAACAACCAGACGGATGCTGAAAGCCACGCAGAAGTTTGCATCACATATCAGCTAGATAAAACCCAGGTTTTGCTTTTGGTGCATCAATCCCCCTTTTACTTCAGCTTTTAGAGACGTACACAGAAAAACTCTAACTTCCAACTGGGAAAAATGATGTACGATTAATTTTCCAGTCAAGATCTTAAACATTAAACATAGTACCGGTAGATTATTGCTAATTATTTGTTTCCTCAATTGAATAACTGGTAGTGAAAGTTTTTTAATCCAAAGCATAAAAGCAAAAGAAAAAGGGTTCTGACTTCCAGCTTGCAAGGTTTAGAAAATGTTACATTTCTGCTTCCTAAGGAATAAAAGCTGAGGAATTATGGCTTTTTATGTTTTTTTTCTTCTTCTTCTGTGTTTCAGCAAAGGCACAGCTTCCAGCTCCCCTTCAGGTTCAGTCTCCGAAGCGCCAAAGAAAATCAAGAAGTCCAAGAAAAGCACAGAGAGCATGAACAAAGTCTACACTTCAGTGCTCAACAGTGTTTTTGGGGCTGTAAGTTGCTAATGTCACATTTTAAATAGAAATATTTTTGGAACCTGTACCAAGTGCTGTACTGAAAACAAATTCCACCAGCCTGGCTGTGTGGTCATTAAAAGAATTAATCAATCAAATTAAAAAAAAAAAAAAAACATTATCTATTATCAAATCTAAACATTTTTTGTGAAATTTGTTGTCTTCATGCTTCTTCATGCTTAGTTTAGTACAAAAAAATAGATAATTTAGACAATAAAAAAATGAACTGATGGACGGTCCTTGACTGTTATCACAATGTCAGGGTCGAGTTGTTACAAAGTCAAGTAGTGCAGGGAGGACTGGTCTTGATCTTTCTGGAGCTGCTGGCACTAAGCTGGTGCGTCTGCAGTATTAGTGGCTACAGCTTAATGTCACAACGTGTCTGGGTTATCCAAAATGAAGAGTACTGTAAGATCACTTTGCAAATACTTCCCTGCTAAGGCAGGAGATGAAAAGTTGCAGCATTATGATCATCAGACACATCAAACTCTGGTGTTGATTTTCTGCTCTTGAGTAATTCCACTTTGTATAATTCAATGTGAGATGTGTTTGATTTGTTCCTTCAGGAGAGAGAACTGGCCCAGGCTGAAATAGACGGTAAGAACTTCTGCTATGGTTTGAAATTTAGTCCAAAGTAGTTATCATCACATCAGTGGCTACACCGCAAACGAACCCTGACAGTCTAAACTCCACCATTTCAGTGTTGAAATACTGCATTAAACAAGACCTTAACCATGATCAGTGACCTCTGTCCAGTCTTATGAAAGCACAACGCAGTAAATAACTATATATAAGCAGATGTGTGTCTCAAAAGAGCATTATGGGTAATGTGCTGTAAAAATGATATTCAGGGTTGAAACTAAACTGAAGCAGGATCGTCTTTACAGAGCTGCAAGAGGCCTTCAAGGAGTTTGATTACGACCAGGACGGCTACCTGAACTACAAGGATGTGGCTGAATGCATGAGGACCATGGGGTACATGCCCACTGAGATGGAGCTGCTGGAGATAGTGCAACAGATCAAGATGCGAAGTGAGTCATTTAAAGTCCTGATGAAATCAAATTCCTATAATTTAGTTGACTGATCGACCGATCACTGTCCTGCATCAGCACTCCAAACACACCAGTATCTGGCTCAGTAAGGAGATTTTTTTAAAGTAATTAATTAAGTTTTTTAGTCACCATGAACTGGTTGAAACAGCAGTATGAAAGATGAAACTGTGACCAGAACAAGCTATGATACAATCTCGTCTATGAGCTGCTCGCTTTAATGGAAAGTTTGGGGAGGAATAATTGATGAAGTGCTATAATAGAACCTAAATGACAAAAATGTCAAAGTAAAGTTTAACTGTACAACCTTCTAATTCACTGTTTTTCATAAGAAAGTGTTGTATCCTTTTCTTATCTTTATCTATCTGGCAGCACTGGTTATTAGTTTCTTATTAGCAGCACATGCAAAGTATATGCTGCTTTTGAATTATTGTGGATTTAGAGAAGAGCTGTAAAGCTTTATTATGATGTTTATTTCACCTTTTTATTCATTATCTAATAGTAACACAAACATCATGATGCAGTCTCTCTGATATAAGTTTTTTGAATCGGTGAACTGAAAATAATCAAAACCTTAATAATAACAAAGGTTATAGCCCTGCATCATTTCATAATAATGAAACTAACCTCAACCTGGGAAATTTGTTTCTTTTTCATACTTAGTTTTTTAATTTTTACTGGAAATCTGACATTTGCAGTGGAAACTTGCTGTAATTTTACTACAACTATATACATATATATGTATATAAATATATATTGTAACCAACCAATATCAAGAATGAAATAAAATATACTCTGAGAGCTAAAATGCAGTTTTTAACGACCCAATCTTATCTGTTTGTCTGCCAGCTTTTTCACTGACCTTCTTTCCTCTCCTCAGTGGGCGGCCTAATGGACTTTGAGGACTTTACTGATCTGATGGGACCCAGGATGATGGGAGAGACCACGGACATGCTGGGACTCAAGGAGCTCAAGTCGGCCTTCGTACAGGTCAGTAGGCTCAGAACAATTAATTAAATTACAGGAAACAAGTCACTGACTTTTATTCATCTAAGATCAGATGTCAATTGCAATAAATACTTTGAATTAAGTGTTAATGGCTATCACTAAATGTCATACTAACTGAATAAATTATGGATAACCTTGAAACATCAGTTTGATCTGGATGGAGATGGAAAGATCAACCAAGAGGAGCTGAAGGAGGCACTGAAGACTCTGCTGGGGGAGAAGCTGAAGAAGGGAGAACAGGAGGAAATGTTAAAGGAGCTGGACATAAACGCAGATGGCAACATCGACTTTGAAGGTGGGACTTAAGAGCACATTTAACAGTTTAAGAAGCGAAAGTGCTAGAAATTGGTTGTTAAAGTACAATTCTAGACATCTAATTTATGTCCACATTCAGTGAGATTCACTCATCACTTTTTCCCTGCAGCCTTTAGATAAAATTAACACTTTGTTCTCTTTTTATTCATTTTCAGAGTTTGTGATGATGCTCTCTATCAACTGATCACTGGAAAAGAACAGCAACAAGCCCGACACCTTACCTTCACCTCACCTGACATCAGAACCTCTCAGCTCCAGCCAACTTGTTGGACGGATTCTGAACCGAGCAGGACTATAAATAGTCAAGATTCGCTAACTTATGTTTGTACTGTAGGCAGACATACTGTTGACTAGCTATTAATGCAACACATCTGAAGTACTTTAGTAGATGCATTAACATTTTGCTGTGATACATTATGTAAATAAGGTTGAAATTTTGATATTTTAATAAATAAGTTGAAATCAGCTGACCCCAGTCACTATAACAACAGAAGACACAGGAAGGACCGATCATGTCAACCACTCAAACAGACTTTATTCCAAAAACATCTTTTATTATCCGCAGGTCATTGTTAAACAAGATGGATTTCTTTTTTTGTCCTATCAGCATCTGAAGAATAAAAGTTAAATATAAATAATATACCACCCGTTAATAACAATGGAGCTTTAAGCTTCGTCAAGTCTACACTCTTTAGAACTGGAAATGCATTTGCAAACCAATTACAAAGAGTGTGTCAGGGAAGGTCACATTTCAGACTCAAACTCCCCAAATCAGGCCAATATTTGATGCTGGCACAGATACCGGTTACAAGCAGAGCTTACCTACCTAACATGGAAAATCTATAACACTTACCGGTAACTGAATGCGAGTTGGCATCATAACATCAAATTGTGTGTTCACACATTTCAGGAAGATGTGCAACATGCAGCACAGGTAACCTGCTCAGATCTTAAGTTTTCTTATTGTCAGGCAAGTAACAGCAAAGTGAGGAGGAAGAATTTGATTCCACAAAAATGCAAAACTGGAATCAAGATTTCACGCATGGAACGGAGTTAGCATGTCCATGTGGGCCCCATGTGGTTTAAAAGTGGGCTGCATGGGTACACAGTGGGCTTTGACTTGGGGAAATGGTGTGAGGTCCCATGTGGTTTCAGAATTATGGTCCTCAAATGAGTAGCCAACGTGGGCCATATATGGGGACCATAATACATATTAAAAAAAGTGGGCTAAGAAGGGGGCAACTGTCCTGGTCCCATATAATTTTAATAGCAAAGGAAAATGAACTGGGCTCCACCTAAAAACCAGGTAGAACCCACAGAGTCAGGGCAATAACAGAAACTCTGTCCCAACACCACTAGAGACCCTTATTTGCAGCCGACTTGGAAACCAAATGGGGACCAGATATAAATTCCGGCTGGTTAAGTAGATGGATGAAGCAGCCACATTGCACCAGACATGATCAGGGTTTTTAACACATGCTACTTCACTGATATGTTAAGATTTTCCTTTTTAAGAGATAGTATTCACTGATGTCACGTTCCGTTAAACATCCAGGTACATTGACACAACGTCACCATTTTGTGCGTCAAGCTTACCAAGCGGTACAGCGCCGGTTGCTCATTCGTGCTACTGCAGTCGTGTGTTCATGAGTTACTAACGTTAGTCGTAAACACCCGAACCGCCTCAGAAGGCAAAAGAAAAAAACAGTGGAGTTACGTGAAAACGCTCGATGCCCAATCTAAATCTTTATATTATGTTGAGAAAATAGTGGCAGGACTGGGCGACGTTTTGTCGTGTTTACAACTTCAGTTATGCAGTTTGTGCCAAAATGTCCTAAACTTTGGAGGAACTGAAGGCCGACAATCAGTTTGTGCGTGAAGGATGTGGGCCACATTTGGTCAGCAGGACACATCATGTCTGCAAGAAAGGTTTGTTCAAATTCATTTTATGGTTCGAGCATGCCCTTCATGTACTTGAATTTTAGGGAATCAGGTGGAACCTTGTTTCACTGAAGGATCTGATCTCTCCTTGCAGACATGAACAATGCATGCATGTGGTATTTCAGAAGCTTCAATGTCGATTTCACTCCTCTACTACGCCAGTGAATGAATTGCTTGACACACACAATGGCAGAAGGCTTGCAACCCGGAAGTTGTGACGTCATCTGAATAGTATATATAAGTACATTTGGGGAAAAAAAAACAAAAAAAAACAAACCCACCTTAATATTGTTTACAGCTGGTCAGAAACTCACTTTGTTTTTTATTCAATCTTCCTCAGACTTTTAATTTTGCCTCGTCTTTGGGGAATGTTTGCTCTCATTTGTAAACTTTGTGACAATGTAAAAAAAACAAAAAAAAAAAACAAAAGGCAATTTATAAGAAAAAGGATAAACAGTTGTGCTCAAAATAATAGCAGTGTGTTTAAGAAAATTGAGTAAAAGTCAAAATCCTTAAAAAATACCTTTTATTTCCAAACATACGCATCAGGGAACACTGCACATCTTCTTCAAAATCAAGCCATTAAGAACATACCGACTGGCCTAAAGACAAATTGAGCAACATTTTGTGAACTGATAAAAGAAAGATTGTTCTTTTTGGAGTCGAGGGACCACAGACAGTTCATCAGATGACCTCCAAACACCACAGTACATTTTGAATACATCAAAATACTCAAAGAGGTCATGTTGTCTTAAGGTGAAGAGGAAACGTCCTTCAAATGGGAGCTTCAACAAGACAACGACCCCAAACACACCAGTAAGCAGCAGCATCTTGGTTCCAGACCAATCAGACTAGTGTTATGTAGCATCCAGACCAATCCTGGACCTTCATCCACTAGAAAACATATGAGGCAATGTAAAAAAAAAAAGAAAAGAAGCCGTTTCTGAGAGAGAGAGAGAGAGAGAGAAAAATAAAATAAAATCAAGAAATCCAGAGAAAATGTGGAATGTTATCCCAGTGGTCCTGGACTGGAATACCTGTTCACAGGTGCCTAATGTTGGGCGACTCCATGACCACGGTTAAGAAGCAGTTCTCAGAAACAGTTCAGTGATTCACAGGAAAGATAAATCTTTCTCAGTTTGCAGACAATGCTACTTTTTTTTCACTTCCTGTAAAATAAACAGAAATTAGACACAAAATCTCCCTTCGTGGTTTCATTTGGAATAGAATGTCCAGCGTTCCCAAAGCATTTTACATGATGGAAATAAAAGTTTTTTGTTTTTTTTTACACTTACACTTTTTTCTTTTCAACACACTGTTATTATTTTGAACACAACTGTACGTCTTATACACGTCTGTGTATCTGTGGATGCATAGTCTTCACATTTGCAGGGCTGAGAGTATTCAGACTTTCCCATTGTGGCGCACATTGAAACAGGATGCACAAGCAGGGGGCTCATTTATAAAACTGCTCATAGTAAACTTCACTTACGCTCAAAAACCAAAAATGGTATGCGCAAATAAACATCCTGATTTATAAAAACATGTCTACGCACACCTGCGAGCAGTTTCCTTTTATAAATCACAGACCTCTTGGAAGTTTGTGCAGGTGAATTCGCTGCATATTCCGATCTCAACACATTCTAGCGTAAACAGTCAATGTAAAGGACCTCGTGAACGTCCCTGCATCACCTGCTGCCAGCTTTCATACGCATGCACCTGCCTGTCTGTTCTCTGGGTTGAACCAGACCAATGTGACACTAATTAGGTCAGAACCACGTTTGAGTTACAAATAACTTCATACAGACAAATCCGTCTTGACTCGGAGCCCTTATAGCAACATGACTTCAGTCAACGGCAGCCATTACATTTGTGAAACTGAACATTGCTGCAAATTGTCTTTTAATGTCACTGTTCTCCCACACTGACTGCATGTGTCGACTGGTCGTCTTAAAAATGCCTCAATTTTAAAATTATACATTGTTGATCATATCAAACACATACCTGTCAGTTAATTTCTGCTGCAAAGAGTCCGTTTTTGCTGGAAACCCGAGAGCGGCCAACGTGCCCTATGATGTACCTGTTCCAGAAGAACGGTCCGTTCAAATGGACCCAGTTCAGCACATAGATCCAAGAGCAACATATATTATTCAATCGTCATCAGGGGTCTACTCCAAGAGTGCCAGCACATCCGTCATCCATCCATTACACAGCATTACGCACAAGCACCTCCTAACTCTTTGTGATTACTCAGAACTCAGTGATTAGATTGATTGATCCACACATTTTCAAAATTAGTACATAATTCAGTGCTATCCACCACAATAGAATATAATGTGATTATGATATTTGAACCTACTTTGCTGAGTGTTTATGGAAGGGATCACTGCAGAAACACACCTATGATACTGCAGGGTAGGCTGTTTATGATCAGGCAGAACTACAAGTCTCATGTGAACTGAAGATAAATGTCTGAGATGAATGTGGCTTCAATTCACCACCTCACCATCTGTGGGCGCCGTTTTGTCTCATCTCCAAAATGTGCATTCACAAGGTACAAACTTAGCAAACTTCTCCTATCATTTTTTTTATAGATCTGAACTTTGTATGGAAAGTAACTTATGCAACTTTCAGGCCCCGTTTTGTGCGTATGCAACATTTATAAATGAGCCCCCTGGACTTTAGTATGATGCTTTGAATTAAAGCCTGTACCAAATGGGTTTAAGAAAGCATTTCCCCAGCTTTGTATTTCAGCAGTTCTTTGTACTGTTTGTAGTGTTTGTTGCAAGTTAGTGCTTTGCCACAACACAATAAATGGGTATGTTGTCTAATGGTCACACTGCAGTAACTCTAATCACATCACAACATCCCTCCAAGTACAGCCAATGAAACCACAGTGGCTTAGTTCACCACTGGTTTCTACACGCTACCAAACCTCCCAGTTCTCCCTCTTCCTTTGACTTCTTCAAGTCCCACTAATAGGCAGATAGATAAAGATAGATATGTTTCTTCTAGTTTGTCTATCCACAGCTCACTGCGTTCTCACTGATCACCTGATAACTGCTTGGCTAGTTAAACTTCTCAGCGACCTTGTATCGTCTACAGCTCGTTGCTCAGCTCATCTGCAAACTCAGCCATGATGTCATGCACCCAGATGTCCCTCTCTTCCTGCGAAGTGTCCACCAGGAAGACAGTCAACTTCCTATCCCACGGGTTTGTGGCCTCCTGAACGGTCTCTAGCTGGGCCACCAGAGGCTTCTTCTCCACGTGGTTCCTGAAAACGATGGAGGCCTCTTCAGACCACTGCCTTGGCTTCACTCCTGTGGTTGGAGGCAGAGAAAGAGCAGTCAGGATTGGGCAGCGTTTTAAAATCACTTTCACATCAATGCCACAATGGAGACATGGATTATTAAAGCAGAACAAAGGAGGTTAAAATATCAGTTTTGAATTGAAGGAATATTTGATTACTGTTACCAAGTGTCATCTATCTCTTGTTGTCTCCCACTAGACAGCACAAAGTGTAAATTGCTAATTTAATATAGGCCTGATGCAATAGTAAGCAACAACTGAGCAATAACTGCACTACAGTTTAATTCATGTGTCATTAGCAACACTACATGATTCAGACTGTTTTTTTTTCTCCTTCATGTAAAAGACCTATAGAATATAATACAAGTTGGGACGCTGTGTAAAAGGTAAATAGAAACAGAATGCAATGATGTGAAAATCCCATAAACCCCTATTTTATTCTCAGGAGAATATAAAGAACATATTGAAGCGCAACAGAAGGCTGGAAAAGTAACTTTTGCAAAAAACAAACAAGCAAGCAAATAAAAAAAAAAACAGCGGGACGAGTTTTTGACATCTAATTAGGTTAAAAGGCACCAGGTCAAGAGAGTGAGAGCAACAGACTGAACAAGGGTAATCTTGGACAGTGTTGGAAAAGCTACTTAATGGTGCAGCTATGAAATTATTTATTTACTTATTTATTTATTTAAGAAAGAGAAAAGGAAAGTGACAAGAACACAAGCTATGAAATTATAACAGTTTATAGCTTCACATTTGGCAACACCTGAATGTTGACAAAATCTGAATGACTTCTTAGGTGTCCCCCTGCGTTTTCCCCCTGCAACACCTAGTGCTGCCAGAGTTTTGCATCAGACTGTATCCACCCACCGGCCAGCTGAGCAGTGATTCCCTGGAACGGCAGCTGTCTGAACTCTTTGATCAGAGGTCTGAGGTGGCTGATGTTGATCAGCTCATGTTTACCGTAGTCCAGCTCATACACAGACACCAACCCATTGGTCAGAACTCCCTTGACTAACACACGATGCCAGCTGAAGAGCACATGAAAGAAAAGTAGAAGAATAGGACAGATGGCAACAGTTTCCATTTGGCTTTTCAGTTATCAATGCCTAAAAAGCATCATTCAGATGGCAGAAAACATTAATGTACATACAGCCTTATGCTTTCTAGTTGTAAAATTAAGAAATGAAGCCAGTCTTTTGCTCACTTGTTCTCCACTTTTGCAGCATAAATCTGATTCTTTTCTATCTTGAGTGGCTTCTCCTCGGTTTTATTGTAGTAAAGTATCATCTCTCCCATCAGCACCACCAGTTTATACATGTCTCTCCAGGGCTGCAGCACAAAGTGGCCTGGATGGCATGCCACTGACACATACACATCCATGTTGTTTCCTAAGGAGAGATTTATTTTAAATATTTTTACTTAACTGGTGCACTGAGCAAGAGAGCATTCATGTATGTTAAACATGGAATATAAAACATAATTGAAAGAATATATTTTCAGTCTTTACCTGTTGGGGGCAATTCTAGTAGTGGTGGCAGCTGAAGAGAAAATAAAGGGGAAGATGTTTCTGATGGGCCTGTGGTAGTTGTGGTTCCTGCTCCACCTCCTCCTTTAGGTGCTGAGAGGGCCCTCTTGGCATGAGGGATGGCTGGGACAGAAGGTGATGTTGGACTGCTATTGGTGGAGTCAGTGGTACTGGAGGTCTTGGAGGATAAAGCATTTGTGGAAACCTTGGTTGGGCTGTGAAATTACATTAAATGAAAAATCATGATTCCTCCTTAAACAAGTTATCTTCAAGGCAGCACAGACATGACGGAAGTGGAAAAAACCCAAAAACCTGTGGCTGGTCAAGAATGCATCTGGCTGCTGTTTGAACAGGTCAGACTGGGCCATCTGATGGTTCAGGCTGCGGGCTGGATCGTGGAAGTTTTTGTCCGTGAACAAGTGGATGCAGATGCAGTGCTTGGTTTCATCTACCTTGACAACCTTGGGAGTGCAGAAGCACATGAAGAAGAAAAGGATGGAGTAAAAATGCAATACGGTGACCTCTAAATTAAGACGCTGAAGAATCCAGTGGTAAGTTAATGGTGGGGTGATATTATAGCTGGGGATAAATAACATGACTATCAAAAGGTCTGCGGAAGATGCGTTAAAACTGGGCAGGGTAGTACCTTCATGCTGCAATCGGTGGCATTGAGCACTTTCTCTCTAAGCCACTGGACAGTATCTGGAGTCCACGATCCAACACTGACAGCCAAGTCTGCTAGACAGCACTTGACAGCCTAAAAAAAACAAGTGACAGTGGCATATATTCTATAATATATACATGTATATATATATATATATATATATATATATATATATATATATAGATATAGATATATAGAAACCCTTAAAGCACAGCACCCGAATACAGAATTGTGTTTTCAGGAAAAGTGTTAAAAAAAATACACAGAATGACAGCGTATGAAAGAGCTACTGCAACAGGCTGCCTCTAGGGCGGCGCCATTCTAAAAGAAGTATGTGACTTTTTTCCCTTCCCTTGTTGCTACTGACTGTTTTTCTTTAAAAGTCCATTAAAGACGTAGATGCTGACCTGCGGTGGGATTGCCATGAGGTCACGGAGGAACGGCGGTGGGATCTCTCTCAGCTCAAACACTTCTACAGAAGCCTGGACGCCCACATCAATGAACAGGATGTCCAACACTCTGCTGCCATGCAGGTTGGTGATCTGGAGAACAAGAGAACCATTTACTCGTTGCAAGAGGTTTAGCTGACCATATCAGTGATTAAAACAAATTAAATGTCTGTTTTTTGTCTCAAAGAGTATTATAGTCTGTAGCCTTTACACTTGAATGAATCATGACCACAAAGCCTAAATCATGGGCCTGATAGTGCAGCTGAGTCACAGAAGGATTAAACTGCTAAGTAGCTGGGTGTAAGAACAATACCTCCGCCTGTTTTTTTTATTGCACAATTGTAGCTCTACTCTTCTGTCAGGCCGACATTTGTTTAATAATTTACACTTTGTGCTGCAGGGAGCCTTTCTGTCTTACCTCTACACGGGACCATTTGCCTTTATAGCGAGCCAGACACTGTTTCCCACAAAAAGGTCTGGACACCAAGAACTCTGATGTCACCTTGAAAAAAAGTAGATCTCATTAACATGTGCACGAAAAGGACTGAACTGTCATACTTAAATGTGGCTGTACTTCGTTTGATGCTTGATCTCTATGGAGATAAAAGTAGAGTAGTAATTGTCAAGACAAAAGTATGAATGTGTCATTTAGTTCTGAATACAACGACTGACTGTTGACAGTGATGTTACATTAACCCCGAAAGAAAAACGAAATAGTATGAACTGGAAATTCATCTTGCACATTCATATTCTCTGAGAGTTTTGTGCACGCAGGTAGGGATCTGTTTGGGTATACTTATGTAACTATATGTTTAGTGTTGGTATTTATGCCCTCTTGAGATTAGAAACAAAAAAAATCACATTGGGGGAAAAAAAGAACATTTGTATTTGTATTTGAGTCCATACCGTTTACCAAAATATTGACGTAAAGCGTTTATGATTTAAAGGACACCGGAGTGCACCTAAAAAAGCATCCGGTCCACTGTGATCCGAACAGATTAAGTGCCTGCAGTGTCTTAACAGCAGATTATAGACCTAATCTCAATCTGTCTGCAACTGCTTGAGCGCGGCAACACAGCGCCAATATATTGCTTTTAACATAAATGATTCCTCATCCACAATAATGAAACCATGTTTACATG
This sequence comes from Arrhamphus sclerolepis, assembly GCA_037176975.1. Lineage (NCBI taxonomy): Eukaryota > Metazoa > Chordata > Actinopteri > Beloniformes > Hemiramphidae > Arrhamphus > Arrhamphus sclerolepis. The sequence continues at coordinate 2,121,080 of JBAMYA010000010.1, forward strand.
GTCATATTCTGGGTTTAACTCAGAGAGCTTTTGGACAAATTAGTCAAATCAACATTCACAGAAAGCAATGTCCTCTGTTTTTCTAGCTATGAGAATGCAAGACATTTATGTTTACTCCAGGAGATTAAACTGGGAATTATAGTTCTATCTAGACAAATGCACATGTACAAACACATGCTTTTGCAAGTACAATAAACTAGATTTTTTTTTTAAAAACAACAAAAAAAGGATTCAAACAAATGAAATAGGCCATCAAATAACTGTTTTTTTGAATTTACTTGAAAGAGAAAAGACAACATTTCAGTTTCATTACTAAAGCACCTGTGGGAGCTTTTGTGTGACAGAGCTGGAGACCATAGACCTTATTAAATGACCTTTATGTGCCATGAAAGGAAGGCGGCTCTATAATGTAATCAGTAAAGTAACTATAGTACACGCCACTTCCATGGAAGGGTTTTGTTGCATAGCAGAGGTGAAGTCCAAATCATAATGACCGTCAGCAGTTTTTGTTATAACTGATGTCTAACATGGTATCTGTATATTTAAATATAAATTGGAAAAGGATTCATTTCTTGATGACCATAATATCTAATACTCAGAATAAGAATAAAATGCACTTAGAATGCCACGTAGAGCGCATGTACCTGCGAGTGGAAGTACGTCTCTATCTTCTCCAGAATCTCGTTCATCTTGGCGAGTCCTCTGGATGGGAGCTGACAGTAGATGGTACCGTCTGAGCAGACACTGCTGACAGTCACATTCATATAAGCGCTGTTCACCTGGATTCAAAAAAAAGTTAATTTTGTCATGCACGTAAGCTGCTAAAAAAAGGAAAACATACATTTTTTTTATTTTTTATTTAGGGTTAGGTTTATTTTGTTTGGACTGGAAAATAAATGTATGCCATGAAAATGTTGATTTGAAAAAAAAGACTAGGGGTGCAAAGATTTGCACAGAGCTATATGTGCAGCCTTAAAAGTAATGCATTAATGCAAAGAAAGAAAGAAAGAATAGACAAATTGCACTGTTTTTCTCCTGTATACTTAAATAAAATGATTGTGTTATTATGCGAATCGTCTCCTCTGATTGTGTGCACACTGAAGACGCACTTCCTGACAAGAATAATGACTTTGGCACAACACCTGTGTTGGTCAACTTGATGCTGTCATCACTGACGGTTATTTGTTGATGTGGTTACACGTGGAAACATACCAGCCCAGGCAAAACTATTCTTAATTTTAGGTTCGCCTAATTATTCTTTTTTCATCCAATAAGTGAACTATTCAATTTGAGAGCTATTTGTCCTGAAACACAGTTACAATTTCAAGCACTGTCAAGGGAACTGTCATTTCTCCTTTTACATGTTTACAGTTGAGCTGACTTTCATTTTATGTACATTTTCACACTTAAATAGAACAAATAATGATGCAGAACAACAGTGAGGCCATCAGTGACAGGCAGCTTGGTAAATCATGATCAGCATTATGAAAGCTTTTATCTTTCAAATTTCCATCCATCCATCCATCTTCTTCAGCTTCATCGGTGGGTGGGGGCAGCAGCCTGAGCAGGGACGTCTAGACTTCCCTTTCCCTGGACACTACCTCTAGCTCTTCCGGAAGGATCCCAAGCCGTTCCCAGGCTCCAGTGCATCTTTCAAATTTTGGAAGCTTGTTTTTAAACAAAGCCTTACATCTGAATGGGCTAATGATAATAGCTAGATTGCTGAGATGGTTATGAGATTAGGCCATCCACAGGATTTCCTCCTTAATCTTCTTGCAATTAAAGATTTGTGTTAATCTTTATATGGCCTTCAGTATTGAAAGCTATGACACAAGATATATCTGATATATGAAAACTTGCAATTACTGACATAGTGGTGGTAAAACTACTGTCAGTAACTGCAAAATGTGATACGACCCCCGTTACCTGTAATGGACTTGCTAATGTCTTGTCCTGCAATGCTTTCATACAGGCAGCATTGATGTTCACATCATCATCTTGAGACGTGTCATAAAGGACAACGAGAGGGGTCTCCCCCCTCTCTAAGATCTCGGCCAACAGGATCCTTCCACTCGCCATCATCTCAAACTTCTTCAGAACGGCAGACTCCTGGCAGAACGGCTCCAGGCCTGGAGTCGCATAGAAAGGGATACTTTAGAGCAGTAGCGCATTTTTTTCCCCATATCACTTCTGACTCACTAATAACTCACCTGCCAGTTTGCACTTGGTTGCCTGGAAAGGCAGTTTGAAAAACTTCTCATGCAGCTCAAACACTTTGGTTTTGCTGATCCCCTCAGAGAAGCCATGATCCACATAGTATACCTACAGAGCCCAAAATGAATCACAGGGATTACTAAAATTTCATCTTGTTACTCGGTAATCACTTCCTGTTTATGACCTCTTACCTTGACTTTGTCAGTCATGACCTCGCAGACCTGTGCTCTCAGGATCTCCTCCTCCTCCTCTGCCCTGACTGCAACAAGCTGGCCTGAGATTGGAGACGACAGAGGAGTTGGGCTACTTTGGTTCAAGCCATAAAACTCCCTCATCTCATCCTCCATGGACTCCTGCACCTGTGAGTATCCCTCACCAATATACCTGACAGAGAAGAACAGGCAAACATTTATTTATAATCTGTCAAATCTTTCCAGCACTTTCACCCATACAGCGCTCTCCTACCTGAGTACAACTCCATTGGTGTTGGTGGCTTCGACCACTAGCACAGAGGGGTACTCTTCTTTTGGGATCTGGAGCGGAGGCACCGCCTGGTTACTCAGCCTCCTCACCAGCTCCTTCCTCACCCTCAGCTCCTCTTCACTGGTTGTGGAGCACCTCCTATTACAATTCTCGTCTTCTCCAACCCCCACGCTGCTTCGCCTGTACAGGATGGCCCTTTTGGGGTTATCAGGCATCGGGTAGTCAATGGTGCAGATGTCAGAGAGGAGGTCGAGGTTCTCCAGGACATGTCCAGGCAGTTTGGTCTGGTAAATGAATAAAATAAAATGATATCATCAAGTGAACTTGATAAATGAAGGTGAAAACATTACAGTCGTACTGACTTTGTAGGTGTCCTGGAAGAGTTTGGGCAGTGCATGGGCCCAGAGACCATTGGAGTATTTTTCTAGCAGCTCCTCCAGCTTCTGCTTCAGGTCAGGGCTGAGGGTTGCTGGGGAGGAGGGAGGGCTGGGAGACGAGGTGGACGATGGTGGGGACTGAGGAGATCGAGAACCAGAGCGAGTCAGGTGAGCGCTGGGGGGTCTCTGCCGTGCAGGGGATTGCAAAGGTTTGTCTGTGGGGGGTTGTGAAGCCAGGGTGGGGGTGGGGGCGGGGGCGGGGTTTGGGTTCAGGATGGGTGGAGTGGAGCAGGTGGCGGTCTGTTCCTTGGCTGGGTAGAGAAGCAGCTCAGAGGGGTTGCTGCTGCAGGTTTTCTCTACCTACAGAAAACAAAGGAACCCACTAATTATAAAACCACTTTGTGTTTATTGCAGACTAATGAACAACAGTTTCATTTATTTACATTCAAAGGATTTTAATTAACTTGTTGCAGACAGTACGATGTCATATCTTGAAAACACACTACTATACTTAATTATTGAGACTGAGAGGATGAATAGCACTCCAATGAACGTATAATAAATCAGGAAATGGTTATTTGGTTATAATATCTACTTATCAACAGTTTTGTGATCATTATAATTTAAACTGAAACATTTATATTTATGATTTAGCACAAAAAACAAAGTAAAGATAATACTGAAGGGAATATCCTTAGGCCGACTGGTGTGTCATATGAATTTAAATTTTTATGAGAGTTAAAATATAAAAATATGTGAACATACTTTGTATATTGTGATGCCTTTCATTGTATCATAACACAAGTGGCTATTTGGCTGTAATATCTCTGAAACTACAGGAACAATCAAAACTTGGTAAACCACAGAGGATCATGGGTACATACAGTACATATATGAGTCCAGGTCTCCAGGTCTTTGATGGCCTCAGTGGGCAGGTCCTGCTTGTAGAGCTCTCTGTAGATCTGAGGCAGTTTCGACACCCAGAAGCCATTGCTGTATTTCCCCAAGATCTCCCTGATGCGACCCTGGACCTGCTGAGGGTTGTAAAGCTTTCCTTTCCCTGAACCAAAGCTCTCGTTTAGATTCAAGGGTGCTGGGAAATAAGAAAAAATAAACAAGAAAAGAAGAGACTGTATGAATATCCTTGTCACTTTCTTGTCATACTGGAAGTGTTAGACATTATTATATGTTATTAAGCATGATTTACGTAGAAACAATGATATGATTAAGATGTGATTAAAATCAGGAGGAAGAAACAAATAAAGGAATGACAATGTGAAGATATTCTAGTGTTTTTGTGTAAAATGCTTTACGTAGTTTTAAAGCAAATTCAAAATTAGAAAGATACTTATTAAGCAAATACTTTACATAATATTTACAATCTACTGATGTAAAAACTGAATTTCTGGGAAAAAAACAAAACAAATTAGCTCAGGTCAATTTTTCATTTAAGCTACATCTAATAATCAAATGTGTCTTTTATTAACAGAGGTCTGCAGTTCCTCCTCCCTGTTTTCCTCAGATCTTTTATGACTGTCTGAATGAATCATTACTGAGCTCATGGAGGAAGTTTGGAAAGTTCTTTACATACTGGAAAGGTTCACTATGGTTTCAGTTATTTTTTTATTAGGAGCAAAAGTGTCTGAATGTGGATCTGTGAAGCCACACAGGAATTAATCACTTTCAGATGAAAATGGTCAACTTGACTGAATAGTTCTGGTACATGTGGGCTTTTAGTCCAAACTACTGTCAGAGTGGTTTGGTCATTTTTATTTATACTCCCACGGGTTCAGATGGGATTAAATAACCTTCTGGCTATCTCTTGAAACGTGTCTTGTGATGACTATCAGTTCTGGTCTAGTTTTACAAGCTCTGAATAGGACCCTTTTTTATGTTGTGTAATGGTCCTGGGTGCTCTAGTTTTAATGTAAAATGAGAAAAAAAAAGATTCAAAGAATGATATTTTGTCTTTGGGTGACCACATTCGAGTGGGATAAGCCCCCCCACCGAGTCCTGAAAAGGAATATACAAGCATTGTCAACAGATGGGGGGATAGTTTCTGTTTACATCTTTGTATTTATAGAATGTTAGATTTTTATTCAAGATATAACACAATTTAACTATGAAATGCAAATACAAACAGATGCAATCAGGAGGGAGCCTGTTTCCCTCATGTTTGCCTTTTTTTTTTTTTTAAGAACGACATGTTTGCAGATTCAAAGGAAAACAGAAGCAAACTAACTACTGACATTTACTCTTATTTTTCATTCATAAACTTGAACAGTGAAAGTATTGAAGAAAAATGCTGATGCATGTTACTTATAATTTAAAGAAATCCAAAGACAATAGTAATAAAAACATAATAGTTATCCAACATATTAATGTTGATAATGTTGACTTTTATCACAGCTTTGATGTGTAAGTTCAACAAATATGCAGGCAAAAATCAATATCACACTGCAGTCTTAAATATCTACTAAACAGGACTCACTCATGAAAACATCTTCCTCTTTCCTCAGGAATGTGGCTTCACATTAGGAAGCACCGACATTATAACTAGTCATCATCAAAGCTTGAACTGCCTCCTGTCTGTAGGGGTCTGACCTACTAAAGGACTTGACCGGAGTGTGGAAAGGCAGTTTTTCTTTTTAAGACCAACGCTTTTCCTCAGGCTATGCAGACAAGAAGACTTTTATCAAAGACTGTATGACTTTAAGAAACATCCCTGTTATAGTTAAAGAACAACATTACAGGCCAAAAATTAAAATTACTTTAGACACTAAATCAGCTGAGATAGTTTATGTTTCCTTCACACAAAAAACCATGAACAGAGACAGAAAGGATTTGATACCATGACACCTGGGACGATACTTTTGGTTTTCTGAGAAAACTAAAAACACAGAAATTGTATTTCTAAATAAATGAATGAATAAATCAGCCTATTCTACTTACGGCCAGTATGCTGGGAGTTTCTGGAGAGGTGCACTTGGACCTCCTTTTGAAACCGTGACGGGAGGGTCATTCTCTTGTCTGGTCTGCACAAAGAAGAACAAAACAGGCAGGGAAATGATTTTAAATGGGTGTTAAAGGCATAGCACCAAAGAAAGTTATGACACGCAAAAAATCTTCGCTAAATTTTGTGTAAAGTAAGACCAAATCACAAAATTCAGGTCCATGTCTTATTTGGATTTGGTTCTGTGATAAATGTAAGTTCCTTAATCTGACATTTTTAAGGCTTTTGTCTGACCAGATAACCTGCAGCTGTTCAAAAGTTCACTCAGTTTTTGGTTTCACAACCTGCTGATCTTAAAATGCTGCACAAGAGGTACAGCAGTGGTTTTTCAAATACTTAGATATCTAGTGTATATAAAATAGTCATCGTTCTGTTCCTCCCATATCCTCTTTTCCTCATCTTCATCAGGGCCGTTGCTTACAACTTCTGCTTCACTGGAATAAACAATAAAGGAAGTCAGCAAAAACATAAAGACAGCAACAAAGTGATTTACTTCATGAGCTTAAATGGCTGAGGAAAACTAAAGGACTTCACCGCCGTTTTGCAACTCACAGCACATCAATGCATGCGCCTCACTGACTAAATGATCATATCTGGTGCCATATAATATGAATGAATGGTGAGGTACACATAGAAGTGCTTTGTTGCAGCATAATTGACAAATTAAAGTAGGCACAAGTGAACATTTCTTATTGGTTGAGTACTTCCATTGTCTCTTTGCTACTCATCTTGTATTTAAATCTGAACCACAGCTCATAAAATCTGTTAACGTTCAAGTCATGGTGCAGTGGTAAATCATTCATGCCTCCTTGGATTCCAGAGGAAGATGCTGCGATAGCCTGAGCTTCAGCGGTCAAGTGCAATTTTTCAGCTCCCAAGTTCAGGTAATGCATCCATCCATCCATTTTCTATACCCGCTATGTCCTGTTCAGGGTCACGGGGGTCTGCTGGAGCCTATCCCAGCTCA
>JBAMYA010000010.1:2128233-2150607 GCA_037176975.1 Arrhamphus sclerolepis
TATATATGTATATATATATATATATTAAAGTCAGCGTATAAGTTGTAAATGTCTAAATATGTCATGAAATTATTTGCACGTTATCTCCAAGTCCACCTAAGTTCAAAATGACCAGTATTTTCTGTACTAACTTCAGCCCACCTGAAAAATCTGTATAGTTTATGATGCAGAAAGTCGTCCTGAACGACTTTAATCATTCAGGAAATCTTTGGTTAAATGAGGAAACTCAGGTCTGCTGCACAGACTCTTCTCCTTTACACGCTTTCTTTTTAACAAAGTCTCTCATCTTGTCAGCGGTGCTGCAGTTCTGAGTCTTGACTAGTGATCTGTCAGGATAACGAGCTATTATTTGAGCTCTGTCTACAGAGTGAAAGCAGCACAGCAGAACTGAGCTCAGATCAGGCAGATTCAGACAAAGTGGTCATTGAGGCCACTGTGGTGGTACCAGTCACGGTGTGCATGCTGTCACTGAGGTTTTGGTCATGTAGGTGGAAGAGATGAGGCACTGGAAACCAAAGTAGGATTTTAAAAAAAGGATAATTAGCACAGCAGACGTGTAGGATTTTTTTTACTGTCAGTAATGTAGCAACTACTCCAGGAGAGTTCAGCCATCTTTGCTTCACCCATCCTTTTTTCCCTTTTACCTGTGATTTTCCGTTTGATATGAAATTTGCCTTGAATCTCTAACCCTGCCTCTTTCTTTCCTTCCCTTCTCTCCTTCCCTTCCCTCTGACCTTTTCCTGCTTTCCTTTGTTCCCTCCTCCCTCTGCTCCTCAGACCACGGCCAGAAGGCCCAAGGTGAGCCCAGTCTTCAGCGTCATCAGGGCTGCTGGTTCTTCCCAGTCTGTGATCGTGTGATTGTTGATTTTGTGTGCAGTATTTACTAATCCATCTCACCGTAGCAGTAAAAAGATTTGTTTTCCAGTTTTCATTCTGCTACAGATAGCTGTAGACGTCTCATTTGTATGTTTTTATATCTAATTTTGACTTTATCCATGATGTCATTTTCAGCATTTCTCACATTGCTGTTTTGTATTTGAGGCACTAATCAGGTCAGGGGTCATTATGGAAGTCCACTGAAGAGTGGATGTTTGTCCCAAAAGCAAAAATAAAATGTCATTAAGTCGACATGACAAGTGTCGTGGCGGCCCTTTGTTCCCCAAGGAAGCAAGAGGCATAACCAAGTCGACATGACGCTCATAAACAGCTGATTAGGTTTTGCAAACACAATCAGTTCATATTAATGTGAATGTTTTTAATGTAATTATGTAAAGTAAACTTGATGATCGAAACCAGGATGAAAGTATCTAAACTAAGAGCACCAATTAACTGCAGACCTTCATCGTTGTCACCTCCACGTCCTCCTCTACCTGGATCTTCTTGTGCTAGCTTCTTCTTGTAGATTCATTCATCCTGTTTTCCTGGGTTGTTTCAGCAGCCGAGTCGACCTGCAGGCAGCGGAGGGAAGGGCGCAGCGTCCGGCTCGGCTTCGGCCTCCGCTGGGGAGATGAGCAGCAGTGAGCCCAGCACGCCGGCCCAGACCCCCCTGGCCGCTCCGGTCGTCCCCACCCTTCACTCCCCTGGAAACCCTCCGGCCCCCGGCCCCAGCAAGGTCAGGATCAAACCATGCGTTTACACTGGATGTGTCACGTTTTTCACTCAGGAAAGGGGGGGGGGGGCTTCCGAAGGACAGGAAAATAAGATGTTTCTTTTTTTCTGTAAGACTACTTAAGAAGGTGCTACAGATACCTGCAAGTATGTCGTGATACACGGTTCTGTACTTATGACATTTTATATGTTTAACGCAGCGTTCTGAGATCAAAGAGAACAGGTCGGCTTCAGTTCTAAACCCTTCAGTTTCTTTGATTCGTACATCCACTTGTGCACACCAGCTCATCATTCATCTCATCAATATTTAATCTCTCACTTCACTTTCTCAAATTACTGGTTCATCATTTTGCTCGTAAATGAAGATAAAATAATTCATTGGAATTTCTCAAAGCATAAGGTTTTCTTTTCTTATCCTTCTTGTAGGAACTGAAATCATCAGTTTGCTTATTGTAAAGCAAACAACAGGTTATTTCATCTCCAGTTCACAGAATTGTCAGTTTTAATCTTAACTCAACATTTGTGTGAATTTGAGTTAAATCATGAAAACAAATACTCAACTTGGTGTTTTCTGCTAAACTGGGAGAGTTATAATTTGCTTAGTGATAAAGAACAAACTTATTATAAACACGTCAGGTTAAATTTGATGTCTAAATATATATTTATATTAGTGACAATCAGTCAGTATTCATCAATTTTCCTTGTCTATCAGATGTTCCAGACCAAGAGCTTTGTTTAACTTGATATTTATAAAATAAAATGCTTCCTGCACTCAGATCTTGGATCGTTTAATCTGTGCACTTTAGTAATCACAGACAAGAATAAATTTAAAATGTCCTCCACTTTAGCTTAATGAGTCAAAGATTAGGAAAGGAATGTAAAAAAGGGGGGGATTTTCGGATGTAGTGAAAGAGGACATGAAGAGAAGATGATGGAAAGGACAGAGTTAGATGGAGGCTGCTGATTCGCTGACGCCCCTGAAACCGAAAGGAAAACAAGAAGTTGTAAGAGCAGTTCATGCATGATCAAAGTACAGATAGAAGTTGAATATCATGAAGAAACATGCACATGGATTTGTATTTAAATGTCAAGAGTTTTAGTTTAAAAATCCTGGAAAATTCAGCTTGACATTTAACTTTTACAATGTGATAATGAGCATCATTTGTATTTCATCCCCTCAGGAGGACGTTGTTATGGAAGCGCAGGTGCAGTAACGTGGTGTGATGTTTCTGCATTTTGATACTCAAGTGTTATTTTTCCTCTCACTAACATTTTCACAAGATGTTCACGCTGTGATGTCTTTAATTTGTGTGTGAGATCTTTGCTTTTCTAGCAGGTTGGAATTAGAATGGTGGTGTGTGATTATGCATATCTGCAGATGCACAGTGTTCAAGCTTGATAAGGCATGTGGGCAGTTGTCCTCTGCAGAGGTGATTTTCCATTTGATTGGATCATTTAAATCTGGATAATAAGATGAAGGTGAATTCTTTAAAGCAGGGATGTCAAACTCCGTTTCATCTCGGGCCACATCATCACCATGGTTACCATTAAAGGGCCGGTTATTCTTTACTCTCTCGGCTGTGTTGTCAGATTTCCAGCTAGTTCCTGGACTCGATGGGAAAATTTAAAAGTGAATTTTTATCATAAAACTTTGTTGTAAAATGGCGACTTTTCGCAATGTCACATCTTTTTTCGTAAAATGTCAACCTTTATCATAAAATTGAGACTTTTGTATTAAAATCTCAATTTTTTTTCTTATCAGAAATTGTAAAAAAATTGACACAAAATTGACACAAAAGAAAATTCAAGGATCAAGACTTTCAATCACTGATGTGACAAAATTGTGACTATTCAACTTAAAATATATTTTTTGTTCTAAAATAAGTTTTTGCAACATTTGACATGACATTGCAAGATTGTAAAATTGGAAATTTTGTATAATTTCAACTTTATGTCCTAAAAAAATCACATTTTTTTTTGTTTTTGTTGTTTTTTCATAATTTCTTTGAACAACATGCCTTTCGTATGCACTTTAGTATGCAGATTTAAGCGCTTATTATTTGTGGAGACTGCGTCTTGATCTAGGAAAACAATAGAAAATAAAAACCTGAAGTAATACAGCTGATTTGAAGTCGTCGTGTGCATTACTACTGCGTGATTATTCTAACCTTTTACAAGAGAAACGTGCTGAAACGTCTTAAATCTTAATCCTCCATCGTTGGCTGTGATCCAGGAGGAGGAGGCGCTGCGTGCTCAGGTGAAGGATCTGGAGGAGAAGTTGGAGACGCTGAAGATGAAGAGAACGGAGGACAAAGCCAAGCTGAAGGAGCTGGAGAAGCACAAGATCCAGCTAGAGCAGCTGCAGGAGTGGAAGACCAAGATGCAGGAGCAGCAGGCCGAACTGCAGAAACAGCTGAAAGAGGCCAAGAGGGTAAGAAGCCGCAGGTGGACGAGAGGATGCAGCAGTAGCAGCTGCTTGATCCACAAAATGGCTGCAGGAAAATAAATTAAGAAAATATTAAAATTCAGAATAACCAGAAGACATTTTTTTATATGTGCAGGAGGCCAAAGAAGCCCTGGAGGCAAAGGAGCATTACATGGAGGAGATGTCAGACACAGCTGACGCGATTGAGATGGCAACGCTGGATAAGGAGATGGCTGAGGAGAGGGCAGAGTCTCTGCAGATAGAGGTCGACTCCCTGAAGGAGAGAGTGGAGGAGCTCACCATGGACCTGGAGATCCTCAAGCACGAGATTGAGGAGAAAGGTGCTGAACACACAAACAATACTCTTTGTTTACAAAGGCAGATGATTCTATATGATAAATTGAATTTTAAATCATCATGACTGCTGTGAGGCAGCAGTCTTGCAGTATAATAGAAGTTGATTTATTTTTGTAAATTTAGCTGCACAGCTCAGGTGCACTTCTTGTGTTTGGCTCAGGTTCGGATGGTGCTGCCTCCAGTTATCACGTGAAGCAGCTGGAAGAGCAGAACGGCAGGCTGAAGGAAGCACTGGTCAGGTACGTAGGTGATCCAGTGGTTTTCTTGCTTTTGGTGCCTGTGTTACACGCTGTCTTTGATGGCCGACGGCGTCTCTGGTGCGTTTCAGGATGCGCGACCTGTCTGCATCAGAGAAGCAGGAACATGTGAAGCTGCAGAAGCTGATGGAGAAGAAGAACATTGAGCTGGATTCTCTGAGGAGCCAAAAAGAAAAACTGCAGGAAGAGATGACAGCTGCAGAGAAGACCATCGATGAGCTGAAAGAGCAGGTCAGAAACAGGACGGGCTGGTGAAAAATGGTGTTTTATGAGACAGCAAAAGAGCACTGCATTTCTTAAGATGATCCCTTTCAGGTGGATGCAGCTCTGGGGGCGGAGGAGATGGTGGAGACTCTGACGGAGAGGAACCTGGACCTGGAGGAGAAAGTCAGGGAGCTAAGAGAGACCGTCACTGACTTGGTGAGAGAAAACAAGCATCTGACAGAGTTCATTCAACTCAAACAGCAACAGAAGAGTCAAAACCGATTCAGCTCATGTAAAGAACCGCAGAGACAAATTTATTTCTCAATAAGCCATTTTGTTCGTCAGACCTGCCCTTCTGTAAAATTTATTGGCCTGAGGTCACAGAAAATGAAAGTGCTACGTTTGCTGAGTCATTTCATTACTGTTATGAGCCGTGCTCATTGATGTGCACGTGGTGCCATCTGGTGTTAAAGTTAAATTCAAGTCCTTCTTTGTTATTCACTGTCAGGACACTGATTTAACAAAAACAATAAGAATTATAAATTAAAACCCATTTTAGACATACTCTAATTAATAACCTCAAATAACTTTGAGCAGCTGATCCATGTTTTTATTATCAGTAAGATCATCACATTTTTACAAGTAAATCGTGTGTCTTCAAAGGTTTTAGGACATAAAAAAATGCCAATGATCTTTGTATTGATCTCAGAGAACCATCATTTCCAGACAGTTTGGATTATTCAGTCTTGCCAGAATTTGGACGACTAGAACTAAGTTAGACAGTTTATATGCAGATTTTTGCAGCAAGAAATGGGAAAAAATAGCAAATTAAGTTTCTTTTTACTGAAGACAAAAACAAGAAGCATTCTATATTTTAACCCATAATTAGCTCCTAAATTTCTGCCTCAAAACTGTACACATAACGTGCGTATAAAATGCATTATTATTATTATTCAAAGAAATTTATAATAATAGTAATAAAAAGAAAAGGTGTGATTTCTTACAACAGCAAGAAGACTTAACTTTCTGGAAAAACAAACTGAATTATCTTGCAGCTTTAATTTCATAAAACTTGGTAGAATATTGCTAAAGATAAAACTAACTATAGCGTTGTTTGTTTTGATGTTTAACAGAAGATGTGTAGAAAGCGTGAACAACATGTCCAAGAAAATATCTTTTCTTTGTCATGACACAAAAATTCCATTTAAAAAAATCACAAAAAAGTCTTTGACTTCATTGATTATGAAGCTGTCACTCCTGTGACGGTAAGTCGTCTCTGTTGTGGCTCATTGATGCTGTTTTTACACGTTTTGTTGTAGAAAAGTGGATTTTCCGGCAAAGATTTCCTTCTGTGTTCCGCCGCAATGCTGCACGTTGTACAGAGTCATTTAGCTCCACTTTGTATCTGCCAACAAAAATAACAGCGGGAGGAAACGCAGAACAATTTCCAAATGTTTTGGACGGTCTCCCGCTGATATTTTAGTTGGCAGATGACAGCCGTTAGCTTTCATACTTTCAGACTGGTAAAGCCCGTGCCAGCATTAGGAGTTTCGCGTCCAGAATTGTGGGATTTGTAGTTTTCTTTCTCCTACTTAATAAAGCTTTACAGTACGTCAAAAATATCCTCTGAGTGCCCAGAAATTGATGTTGCTGTAAATTAGAGAAATTGCAACCCTCCACATATACTGCGGGCTTTGGTTGAATTTGCGTTAATTATTGATCACAAGATAGTTTTTCCATATGCTGCTTCTGAACTTAAGTTTAGCCGTTATTCAAAAAATACATGATAGTTAGTTTATTATGCTTCGTTATTAATCTGCGGTTGCATTTACCCCATTTTAAGACCTGGCATGGACGATAAAACCTTAGAATTGACAGAGGACACACTTTCCTCTTCATGTGAGTGTAAAAGTCTGATAAAAGTGACACAAGAAGCAGTGTGTTTAGTGAAATTGTTCTTATATTGACAATTTCAGACTATTGTCTTTTTTGTTCCAATATTTTTCCCCCTCTTTTTCACCCTGTGCTTGTCAAGACTATTTTCTAAACAAACTAGAGAATTAATCAAGTATTTAGGATGAGTGGTGGCATTTATCGTAGCTAGCCTCTTAAAAGGTTGTGATATACTAAAATCACAGGATCTGGCTGAGCTGGTGTGCAAAAGCTCAACAAATTTAATTCATCAAAGTCATGATCATTCCAGTAAGGGACTGACCACATATGGTGATTGTTTGCATCCTGCAGGAAGCTATAAATGAGATGAATGACGAGCTGCAGGAGAACGCCAGAGAGACGGAGCTGGAGCTGAGAGAGATGTTGGATCTGGGAGCAGCGAGGGTCCGAGAGGCTGAGAAACGAGTCGAAGCTGCACAGGAGACCGTAGCCGACTACCAGCAGACCATCAAGAAGTACCGCGAGCTTACTGCTCACCTGCAGGTACACAGATATGTTTCCTGAAGCACGTTCAGCACACCTTTGTCCATGGTTTTGGTGCCGGGTTTTTACTGGTGTTTGTTGCAGGAGGTGAACAGAGAGCTGACCAGCCAGCAGGAAGCCTCAGCAGAGCTGCAGCAGCAGCCACCAGCAGAGATGTTTGACTTCAAGATTAAGTTTGCTGAAACAAAGGCCTATGCCAAGGTCAGACAGCAATCACTTTTTGGCCTAAATTTAAAGCGTCAAGTGCACACAGGGTGAGCTCAGCTTGTGTTTCTGGTTTTCCAGGCTATTGAGATGGAGCTGAGGAAGATGGAGGTGGGTCAAGCCAACAGACATGTTTCTCTTCTCACTTCTTTCATGCCTGAGTCGTTCCTCCGTCATGGTGGAGACCATGACTGCATCCTGGTGCTGCTGCTCATGCCCAGGCTCATCTGCAAGGTAAACCCACTTTCAATAAGGAGCAGTCCACTGTTTCTATTTATTTATTCAGATTGGGGACGTTTTCTAGGACCCTAAGATACATGAAGAAGCTGCTGCCAAACATAAAAAAGATTCCTTATCTGTGTGTGTGTTTAGGCCGAGCTCATCAGCAAGCAGGCGCAGGAGAAGTTCGACCTGAATGAAAACTGTGTGGAGCGAGCAGGCCTGAAGGGAGCCGTCGGCGAGCAGATGAGCTTCGCGGCCGGCCTCGTCTACTCGCTCAGCCTGCTGCAGGCCACGCTCCACAAATACGAGCAGTACGTTTCACTGCAAACACACATCTGGAATGAAGACTGTTGCTGTTAAAGCTGGAAACAGCCAACTCTGTGGACATCACCAATTTGTGTCTGTGTAGTCAGATGTCTGTGTGCTACATTTAAAAGATTTATCCCCCCAAAACCAACTGTGTTAAAGGCTGGAATTTGAAAACAAGGAAGAACAAATCCACCAATCATGTTTCCTGAAGTCTGTATCACTGTGACACGTAGTTACATTTGGAGAAACACATTGATTGGCACGCATGCAGCACAGGCTGCTGCAGAACCACACCCCACCACCACAGCCTTATTTAATGCTGATGGTGTGACGAAGCCCCCTGAATGTGTCGAGTCTTTCTGGCCAATTGTTTCAGCAAAAGGCAGATCACACAAAGCTCCTTTTAACAGCTCATTTAGGAGTACTGACCTCTGCTGGTCATTCCATGCACAGCAGTCCAGCTGTGATATTACATGTGGGCAACAGACCAGTGAACCTATAAACGTAATGAACATGCGATGCACGTATCATGTCAGAATAATGTAAGTAGGTAGGTGGACAGACAAACATACAAAGTGTGTGATGATATCCACAACAGCTACAGGAAGTGTTTGTGTGACATAAATGAGATTGGGCAAATGGGAGGAGTGTTTGAGTTTTATTGATTTTTATTCAAGAATAAGTGTCTCAACAGTGTTAGGGCTCATGCAGTTTCTCTTCTCAGATATAAGTTCTCCAGCTTTTGAAAACACCCTCCCACACAGGAGTGAAGAAGCAGGTGTACAAGTGGCAACTTGTAGAGATGTCACATGTACATCCTCCATATCTAATTATTCATGAAATTTCTGGTAATTGTAATAAATACACAGCACTCCATGGATTCTGATGTGTGTGTGTGTGTGTGTTGTTGTTGTCAGAGCTCTGGCTCAGTGCAGTGTGGACGTTTATAAGAAGGTTGGCTCTCTGTACCCGGAGATGAGCGTCCATGAGCGATCACTGGATTTCCTCATCGACCTGCTGCATAAAGACCAGCTGGACGAGACGGTCAACGTGGAGCCGCTCACCAAGGCCATTAAATACTATCAGGTGCACACACAAATACAGTTACAGATACATGGGTGCCATTTCAGGTCGCATGTAGCAGCACTTTTACATGAAAGAAGAATAACTAGAGTAACTTTTTCTTGATTTGTTGTAGTGATGGAGCTGAAACTGTCTTATCTGGAAAGTTATTCCTGCAGCTCATATGACATTTGTCCTTCCTCAGCACCTGTACAGCATCCATCTGGCAGATCAGAATGAAGAGTGCACTATGCAGCTGGCAGATCACATCAAAGTGAGTTAATATCCATGAGAACTTGGATTCAGCCCATCTTAGTTCTGTTATTGCACCTGATAATCTGTGCGTTTCAGGCGTTTCAACTGAGCGTCTGGCTCTTGTTTCAGCAGTACATGTTGTGTTCATGTGCAGTTTACCCAGAGTGCCTTGGACTGCATGGCTGTGGAGGTGGGTCGCCTGCGGGCATTCCTGCATGCAGGTCAGGAGAAGGCAGATCTCGCCGTGCTGCTGAAGGATCTGGAGACGTCCTGCAGCGACATCAGGCAGTTCTGCAAGAAGATCCGTCGCAGGATGCCTGGAACTGATGCTCCTGGCATCCCAGCAGCACTCAACTTTGGACAACAGGTAACCATGGCAACAGAACCACCTAACAGCATCTTTTTAGACATTTATTTGGGCCTTTACCGCTGATGCGTTTTTGCTGTTTTTCCCTCAGGTGTCCGACACCCTCTCAGACTGCAGGAAACACCTGACCTGGGTGGTGGCGGTGCTGCAGGAAGTGGCAGCCGCCGGAGCTCAGATGATGTCACCTCTGGGCGAACAGGAGGGACTGTCAGCTGTCAAACTGGAAGATGTAGCGTTCAAGGCTGGAGAACAGGTACGTGGACAGATCCTTCAGTTTTCTTCAGACCTGAATTTACATCTAAATTGTTGAACACTTACAATCATATGAAAACCCCTTTTTAATCCCCTTTTTTGACTCTGTGTGTAAAAAAGATATTGGATGGCAGTGGATCTTTGTATGAAGCATTTTACAAGATCATTATTTATTTAACTTAATTATTGATTTGACTAAATGAAGCCCAAATGAAGAAAAAAAATCATGTGGGCAATACTGAGCATCACTGTTATACGTCAGCGTTACCTAAACCAGCAATAACTTGAAGCAGGACATTTTTGGCCCAGTTTTCTTTATAACATCGCTTTAGGTTAATTGTTCTTAAGGACCTACCACAGCGTTTCAGGGGTGTTGATGTCTGGGCTCTAACTGGACTATTCCAAAATCACCATTACGATGGAGGTTTGCTGTTGTCTTTGGATCATTGACCCATATCATGACACAGCTTAGCTGGCGGACAGATGACCCAACATTTATCTTTTCAGTTGCACCATGTTTTTGCACAAAAAAATTGTGATTAAAAGAGAGGATACTAGCTTTCACATGTCAGCAGACGCTGTTGTTATAGATCTCTTTGTTTGTCTTCGTCCCTCGTACTGCAGATTCACTGAGAGATTCTGTTTCTCTTTAACTTACTTGAGAATGTCATCCAACATCATGCTATACTTTTCAGATCTATGGCTCTCAGGGTGCCAGCCCCTATGAGTGTCTGCGACAGTCGTGTGGCATTGTCATAGCAACCATGAACAAGATGGCAACTGCCATGCAGGAAGGAGAGTATGACTCAGAGAAGCCTCAAAGCAAGGTGAGATGGTGTGAAGAAGTGGCTCTGTGCAGGTGTAAGAGTGTTTTTAAAACATTCGATCACGACTAGGTTGGTGTTTCAGCCGCTGGAGGATTTATTATTTTCACGTAACACTGTTTGTCATCTCCAAGAATCCTCCACCGGTGGAAGTGCGAGGAGCAGCTCTTCGAGCAGAAATCACAGACGCAGAAGGACTCGGCTTGAAACTGGAAGACAGAGAGACCGTCATCAAAGAGCTGAAGAAGTCTCTAAAGATCAAGGTAGAAAGACACAGAGGTGTCAAACTCTGTTTCATCCTGGGCCACATCATCACCATGGTTACCATTAAAGGGCTGGTAATTCATCATTGTCGAGGACCAGCTATGTGGTCAGATTTACCGCTGGTTCCTGGACTGGGTTAGCCTGGTTCCCACCAGACCAGTAATTCCATTCCATTCTATTTCACTTCACCACAATCTGGTTAAAGCTCAGTTCTTTTCGGTTTACTCCTGATCAAAAAACGACCCACCAATCAATGAACAGAAGGGCGTGGCCGAGACCCGCTGCATCAGAAATTGTAGTTCAGTTGAGTCCTTTAAAAACTACAATGGCGGCGGACACGGATATACGAGAGGCTGTTGGCTCTGTCCTGGAGGAGATCGCAGGTCTCAGCAACAACAAGTTCATTTTTTGAATTGAAATGATGTCATCGCCTCAATTATGAAATTGAGGCTTCTTGTACAAAAATCAAAAACTTGAATAAATGCAATTTTTTTTTCCATAAAAAAAGCTAATTTTTAAAATGTCAAATTTCCTAATGTATCTTTTTAGAAAAAAAGTTAGTTGTCATGAAATCCCAAATTTCACAAAAATCATAAAATTGAGACTTTTGTACTACAAAGAGACTGCGTGGCCTGGAGGACCTCAGATGTCCACTGAAAACAGAGACCATCACATCCAAACAGTCCAGAGTCAGGCACAGGAGCGTCTCGGGCAAGGAAACTCCAGAATACAGTAAACTTGAAACAGAGTCAGGGTTCAGCAGCTGGAGGTCAAACTCTCCTCTCACACACTGGTAGGAGCAGCTGACAAGCAGGAGTTTAAACAGTGAACAGCACAGGTGAGGACCATGAGCAGTCAGCAGGAGAGGGAGGGACAGTGGTCAGCTCAGTCGAGACAGAACTGGACTCATGACGTTTTTTGGTTGTAAAAATCTTAACTTTTTGCAACATTTTGTGTCAGTTTGCTAAATCCTGACTTTGACATAAACCAGCTGCTCTCCACTTCAGTTATTTCACTTATTGATGTCAGAACTGAATCAAACGGGCATTCACATTAAAATTTCCCCAGGAATGTTTCAGTTCGGAGTTTATGATCTTTGCGTGCTCTTGGGCCAGATAAAATGCAGTGGTGGTTTGCATTTGGCCTGTGGGCCTTGAATTCGACACGTGTGAAATAAGAGTTTAAACATGATTGCATGATTGTGATCAGAATAAGCAACTCTAAAATATTATTCATAATTTTGGACATTTAATGTGACATTTGGGCCTCTGTGATTTTATTTTTCAAGGGAGAGGAGCTGAGTGAAGCAAATGTTCGCCTCAGTCTGCTGGAAAAGAAGCTGGATAACTCATCCAGAGAAGCAGATGAGCGTGTTGAGAAGATCCAGACTCGACTGGATGAGGCGCAGACTCTGCTGAAGAAGAAAGAGAAGTAAGAAAGACACACGTGCAGGGTCGCACCATGAAAGATCTGCAGCCGTGTGACAGCATCCTCCTCTCTGCAGGGAGTTTGAGGAGACGATGGACGCCCTGCAGGCAGACATCGACCAGCTGGAGTCGGAGAAGGCTGAGCTGAAACAGAGAATTAACAGCCAATCAAAGATGGGCATGGACGGGATGAGAGGGAACGCCCCGTCAGGAATCGCTTCCATCGTCACGGGGATGTCAGGAGGTGGGTGAAGGGAGATAACAGCAACCAGATAGCAATATCTCTCAGCTTTTCTATCTGGAAGTACATTAATATTAACTCCAACTTGAGTCTAATTCCTCTTTTTAACAAGCAGCGACTCTTTTAATGCTGTTTAATGTTTTCCCCCCAATCTCTCCTAACGACATACTTATTCTGCAGAGGAACAAAAAGGTATCTGCCTGTTTGAACTGGCATTTGTTGTCATCCTGCATGCAGATTTTGGTTTCAGGAAAATAACCAAATAGATTTTCTTTTAATATATATTATGCATGCTTTTTAATCAGATCAATTTTTGTCAGAGTATTTTCTCACCATCTTGCTAGATACTTGTTAACACACAGATTTAAAAATTTAAAAACAAAAGGCACGTCTAACCGTCACAAACATGGCTCCAGACAGGGTTTGTTCTCATGATGGGGTTTGTTTTCAAATATCATGAGACGTAACATCATCTAGAAATGACGTACCCTGCCTTTAAAGGCAGGTCTGCGTGTTATCACTGGAGGTCTTGGCAGATTGATGACGTGAATCAGCGTAACTTTAGCATCATTTTTTAAACTCTTCCAGTTTAGTTCATTCACATTAGACTGCAACATCTGTGCTGACAAGCTGAAACAGCGTCTGCAGCGGTTCAAAAAGGCACGAAGCATCAACGTAAGAAAAGTTTTGAGTGTGCTGATGTTGATGGAGCCTAAATATAGTTCTATCAGTCCAGCGGGTTTTATTTTCTTTTTCCAGATGTGTGTGATGGTGTCAGAAAAGCATCAGCTTAAGCCTGAAAAAACTGTTTTGTTTTTTTGTATTGAGAAGAAAATTTTTTTTTAAATTTATTTATGCATGATTATGTCTTTCTTGCATGGCCTCAATAATCAGAAACTATAAATAAATTACAGGTTATGTCAACAATCAATGTCAAGTTGAAAACTGAAAGTGATAACATGAGCTTTATTATCTCGTATACAGATGTTGAATTTGATTCTGGCCCACCACAGCATTTCTATCAATTCCACAAAAGTTATGGTTTAAAACAAAAAGCTTGGAATTAATTTTTTTTTTTAAATTACAAAAAATGGCAGAAGTCTTTTACGGACATAAAGTCATGATTTAAAATGAAAAGGTTTCAAGTTTGTGATAGTCAAGAATTTACAACAAATAGTCATGATTTTTGCAGTCTGTGATTTTATGACATAAAGTTGTTAAAGCTGTGCAAAATTTACAATTTGACATAAAATTGTCATTTTTCTTTTGGTAGTAAAAAAACTTGTGATTTTACAGCAAGAAGACAAAGATCATAATTTTATGTCATTAAATCATAATTTTTATGTCAAAAAGTTTTGCAAAAGTCAAGATTTCACACTAAAAGAAAAAGTGATTTTGCAAAATTCTCATTTTGACCACAAACCTTTGCTTCCTTAAAAATAAAAAAATAAAAACTAGTAAATGTATTGACTGTCCCCTCTGCTTGAGCAGCGACTCCCAAAAATGTCAGAAACTGTTATTTAACAATGTGTCAAGGAGTAGTTACATTTATACAGTCTTACAATCACAGCTGGGCCTTTAAGGGCCACTGTGATGCTGATGTGGCCCTCAGTGGGGATGAGTTTGACTCCCCTGATCTAGAAGGAATGCTGGGTAGTTTAAACTGTGACGAGTCTTGTAAGATTAATGTGTAAAATCAGAACTGAGAACAAACACTTCCGGGTTTAAAAAGAATCCTTCGATCCAGCTACCTGTTCACCAGCTGTTCCCGTTCTCCCCCACAGCCAGTATGGTCGCTGGAGTGGGCTCAGGTTCAGGCGTGCAGGTGATGGACTCTCCTCTGCTGACTCAGCAGATTGAAGCTCAGAGACTTTGCATCAAACAGCTGAAGAACGAGAACAACAGCCTGAAGGTGAGAGCCGCCTGATCGTTTAAGAGCAACAGTGACATAAAAGAAAACTTTGCTCCATCATGAGAGTTCTCATCTTAGTGCCTTTAAATCTTTTTAAATCTACACCCTCCCCTCCCGGCAGGCGGAGAAGATGCGTGTCCAGCTCGCCTCTCTTCCTCCCCTCCACGTGACCAAACTTCCCTCGAAGGAAGGACGTCCTGAGGTGCTCTCTAGCGCCCTCTACCGCAAGACTGACCAGCTCCTGGAAACTCTACTGCAGATGAGCGCCAACGTGAAGGTGGTGGACATCACTGGAAAATCTCCTGGTGAGAGTCCATCCGTCCCTTCTCTTCTCTCAACTATTGCCATAGCAACGCCACGCCAAAATTAACTTCCCATTTGTTTTATTTCCATCTTTTTTGACAGAGTTTTTGTTTTTTTGCATTTTACACCATTTGAAGATTTGAAGTAAAACAACAGAGCATAGACATTCAGCTCTCTCTTCATGTCAGGAAAAATCTAAAAATGATTTTAACTCCCTAAAATTATTGCCTATCCAACCTCTAATGCCTTTCTGTATTTTGACTTCAGAATTGAATTCTTTCCAGTAACTGTTAAGATGAAATAAATCCCTTCCAATTTTACAAGTTTGGAATTCTCAATTTCATAAGCAGCAGTTCCACTGGGCCATCATGATCAGTCCAAGTAGTCATTCATGGCTGGTTGTAATGTTATTTTGCTGTGTTTTGTCCTGCAGTGACACCTAGTGCTCAGCTCCTGGAACAGACAGCTCGACTCCAGTCCCTGACGGAGACTCTGGACAGACTGAAGGTACAAACGCTCTTAACCAGTGTTCACATTACAGGAATCAAGTCGTTCTCACCAGCACATTTTCTCCTTTTTCCTGCTTCTGTCAGGATGAAGTAGCAGAGCACATCGTCCACCAGCAGCCAGGAGCTCGAGTCTCATCTGACTTTGCAACTTTCCCCTCGTCGTCGTTTGTAAAGGTAAGAGCTCTGCTCAGTTAGAGTTGGGAGACGAAAGGAAGCGTGCAAAGACGATCACAAATTTCACAAATTTCAATGCGACCTCCTCGTTTGAGGGCAGAGGCACGATTTAGCAAACATTTGAAAGATTTTTAATTTTTTTTAAATAAAAATAATAATTCATTGATGGTTTAGGACAAAAAATTTAAATTATACAAATTTTTCATTTTTACAATTGTTGTAATTTTATGTCAAAATGTTGTAAAAAGTTGATATTTTCCAACAAAAAAAAAGTAAAGTTAAAAAGTCACAATTTTGTGTGCAATTTTACTGCAAAATTATTTTATTTTACAAAAAAAGTCAACATTATTTTTATTTTGTGATTTTACAAGAAAAAAATTAATTAAAAAACGCCTCAAATTGGAGATTTTGTGACCAAAAAAATTAAAATTTTACAACTGAATCCAACTAGCAGGAAATCTTTCAACATAGCTGGTTTAGAAAGAAAAGCACTAGCATCCCTTTAACGGTATCCATGGTGATAATGCGTCCCAGGATGAAATAAGAGTTTGGCTTACAAAGAAACATTTGATCCCTTTCTTCTTTCAGATGTGGTTACTCACGTTTAGCTTCAGTCTTTCAGGAAGGACGGTAGGAAAAATGAGGGAAAGCTGTCAGAGTGATCGTCGCTCTTCACATCTAATTGTTACTGTTTTCTTCTTTCAGGCGAAGGAGGAGAAGCACGGCGACACGGTGCTGGTGGGTCGGGTCATGGTGCCGTGCCCCCGCGGTCAGGAGCAGGTCCACCGCCTCGTCCTGTCCCAGCAGCAGCTGCAGAGGGTTCACAGTCTCCTGCAGAGGTAAACCTCAGCCTGCGCCAGCGACCCTGGAGTCCGGACTCTCACCCGTTAGCAGCTTCACCTCCACTTCAGTGCCAAACGAGTCGAAACCGAGACGGATTTCAAGCGTCTCGTGGGAGAAAACAACCAGAAACTTATCTTTGTGTCTGAAGTGACTGCAGCTCTGTGTTTAGATGTTGCATCATGACGTGTAGCACCCGTCTGTACTGACACCGTCCCATCTCAGCAAGGTTTTTTTTTCTTTTTTCAATGTGGGAACTTGATTTGGTCCTTTTTTTAAAAAATGACCTTAGATCTTTAAGACTGATGGTCAGTTATACAGAAGAGACTAATTATAAATGGATATTTTAAATTAAGTCTTCAGCTGTTTTATTAGCAAATATATCAAAACATAAGCAGATTAGTGGCAAAAAGAAAAACAGTAAAAATCGACATCTGAACTCCATCAGCGCCGTGGCCACAATAACGCTTTCCAGCTGTTAGGTTTATTGTTTTTAAAATTCCTTTAAACAACTGACAAATGCAGCTCAAGCTTGTCACAGAAGGGACTTGTTTTAAAGCCACGCAGAGCAGTCGAAGGCCAGTCTGGATACTACACGCTGCAGTAGATAGTTTAGAAAAAGAAAAGATGAATAAAGGAATTGCTAGCGCACTGCTGCATGCTGCCAGATTCACTCAGATCTTCATCAGAGTATTTATCAACTTTCTTCCAGCCTGCAGACGTTTATTTAAGGGCAAAGCTGCTGACGTGACGGAAGCACATCACTGTTTAGTGCTCAGTTTTAACCTCCTACGACCCGAGCGTCGGTTTGACTCGCATTTTAAGATTTCTTCTAGCTACTTGTGGTTATAAATAAATATAATATGCAGATATTATCTTTGTAAATGAAGCCGAGTGTCCTCAGAACACAACCATGACGTCATCATTTCCATCCTGAACAGTTTCATGTTCCAGTTAGACAGAATTAAGGATCCTGGTGCAGACAGAGAAAAATGTGATGTCCACGTATGTGCGCGCCAGGTCGTAGGAGGTTAAACTTGATTCTCTGAAGGGAAAGGTTTGTAACACCGAGGTTTGATTAATGGACTTTGCACATGTAAGAAAAAGAGAACTTTTGTTGCTGCAGGGAGCTTTCACAGATGGAGCCTTTGAGATACTCGAATAGACTTTAGGATTTTAAACTTTACTTCCGACGTTTCAGTTAAACAAGAGATGCTAGCTTGAATATTATTATGCATTTTATTGAAAAACAATCCAAACTTTAGGCCAGGTGGGTTATTTAATATTTATTACGCTGATGGTGAGTTGTTGTGTAGATGGTTGTATTGATGAAATCCAGAAACTGTGTTGCCTTTTCTGTTCAGATTGTGAACTTTGTCCTCAAACCTGCAGAGACCAGAAACCAGTTCCTGCCTCAGTTCTGGTTCATTTTCACGCAAAACTTCATCTCAGCCAAAGAACCTTCGTTTCTCTTCACCGCATCTGTCAGTTTTAGTTTTATGAATTCATTCTAACCACTTTATTTATTTTTCTAGCCTATGTATGTTTACAAAAGACTGACATTAACTTGAAGTTTTATTTATTGTTTAACGGGCATAGTGCATGTACACGAGACGTTTAGGAGGGAAACAGCAGACATTTTTACGTGTTTATTGTGTCTAGTTGCGCTCCGTGTTTGAATCTTTTCCCTGTGAGGCTTCCTGCTGTTGCACAACCAATAACTGATCAATAAACTCAGTAAAACCAAGTCACACTTGTTGGTCTTTTATTCCTTCTTTCACTGGAAAAAAAAAAATGTAAAAAGAAAAAAAAAACTTTTTATTTCAACAATAAAATACATTTAAAACACCACATATTTACACACATCTATAAAAATTTAAAACACAAAATCATATTTCTTGAGATAATCTTTAAAAAAAGTCCTAAAAGGCATTCGTTGATAAAAAGTACTTAGTAAAACAAATTAAAGAAAAATGGCAATTGTTTTATATTAGACATCTGGATTAATTTCATACGTCAGTAATTAACTATAAAAGTACAAAAGTTGACTTCACTGCCATGCTGATCTTCTGCCAAGGACACGGTTGGTGATTCTCTGAAATACACACAAAAGACAGAAGTGGTGCATTAGCAGATTTATTTCCAAAACCTTTCATCATCGACAAGTCTGGACACAAGGAGGACGAGATGGAAATGGACGTGATGCAACTGAAATGTGACGCTACAACTGAGGCAAACTTCATTTGGGATAAAAGCTCAGGAGTGAGATGTGCCATGTCATTAAAATGTCAGTTTAAGTTTAAAAAATAATATTTGTGGGAAAAAAGTCCTGATCTTTCAAATTTTGCAATTTTACAAGATTTGCCTTGTTTTTAACATTAAAAAAATGCAACTTTTTGTGATTTTACAAAAAGAAAAATGTGATTGTAGTACAAAGTCTCGATTTTACTATAAAGGTCACAAGTTTGTTACATTTGAGATTTGAGGGTTAAAAATTATTTATTTTTTCTTTTACGACCGTGTCCAGGAACTAGCGGGAAATCTGACAACCTAGCTGCTTGATAAAGCAACCAGCCCTTTAATGGTAACCATGGTGATGATGTGGCCCAGGATGGAACAGAGACTGACATCACTGCTCTAAAAGCTCCAAAGGCTTTATTGGAAAACTTTCTAAAAGGTTCACATTCATGAAGAACCCAACAGACTACAGTACGTTAGAAAACCACGGGAAAATGAAGCTAACAGCCGTTTCAGAAGAGATATGGCTGCAACTTTGGAGAAATAGAATATCTACTGCTAAATTCTCCATTATGGCAAGATTTTTGCTGGAAGAACTAGATTAGATACTTTATTACTCTGAATCAGTGAAGTAATAAAGACTATTAGTGGAATAATCTGTTGAATGATGAGAAAAACGGGATTACTGCAGACACCAACACTGTTGTGGGTCAGAATATAAGTGATCAGTAATGTGGACTGTATTATTTTATTTTTTTGATTTACTATTATTTATCCCTGTGGGGAAATTCTTTCTCCACATTTGACCCATCTGGGCTGTTGGACCCAGAGCGGTGGGCTGCTGCGGTGCCCGGGGAGCAGTTGGGGGTTTCAGGTGCCTTGCTCAAGGGCACCTCATCCATGGATGTGGACGTGGGGCAGCGCTTGTTCAGGGACTCTCCCCACCCACAGCATTGGTACCAGCCGGGACTGAAGTTTGTAAATGTAACTGCCCTCACTTCTTCTTTGTTCGTAAAAAACAGAAGGAAAATAAATTCTTTTTTTTTTTTTAAAAATTAAAAAAAACCTAAGCAAACTAGAAAAATTGAATTGATAAATTGTTAAGTGATTTTATTAAAACAGTATTGATTGACATAACTCATCATTCTTAATAAGTTAACTTTTTAACAAAGAGGTTTTGAGGGTGAAAGTAACAAAAATCTAATTTATTTAAAGAACTGTGATTTTTAAACTAGACTGACGACTGATTTCTTTATTATGTAATTTTTGTTATTTTTATTACTTCCAGCTCTTTTTTTCTACTTTCACCTCCAACATGTACGTTTGTTGTGAAACAAGATTGTAAAACAGATAAAATATTTCTCTGTTGTTTCTGATCTAATGAAACTAAAAGTAACATAGTTACTTGGAAAACTATTTCCCCCATTTTTTAATACGTATGCATTTTTATACACATTTTTACATTTCATCTCTCTTGTTTTGAATAAAATCAGCCGCGTTGGAGTTGAAACATTCACGTTTCTTCTTTTAAACGGGACTCGTTTTCAGGAATCCAGCGATTGTGCACCTTATTGTAGAGCTGAGCGTTGAGTCTGTAAGAGCGATACTCTGCTTTCCTTCTCTCCTCCTCTCTTCTTCTCTGCACCTCTGGCAGCTTCTCATATATTCTGAAGAAAAAGAAACGTACATGGTAGTGATTTACACTTTTATTAACGTGTACACAGGAGAGTTAACTATCCTTTAAGGGCTGGAACGCTGGACAGCAGCTACACTCTAAAAAAAGAAAGGTGTGGGTAATAATAAAAGGAACTTATTTCCATGTTAACAGGACCTTGAATGAGATGTCTGATGTACAAAGAAATGAAAGACATTAAGAAACTCACTGCTTGGACCTCTGGATCATCTCCTTCCTAGGAACAGCTCTTTTCAGCAGAGCAGTGCCTTTATAGAGGGAAAGAAAAAGAAACAACTGTGGACCAAAGCACTCCAGCAAACAGACGTTACGCTCTGAGTGAAGAGCGCTGCTGGGACAGAGCTGATCTACACCTGCAGACGTTTGGTGTTTGGATACCTGCAGGCTTGGGCAGCCTCGCTTCTCCTCCTGTCTGCCGTAACAGCACGTCTCTGTCCCTGCTGAAGACGGCCTGCAGCCTCCTCTCCTCCACCTGCTGCGTCAGACGCTGCACCCTCTGCCTGGACCGCGAGATAAACTCTGGACGACGCATTTCCAGCGCCTCCTGCAGGGAAAAAGAAGCAGGTAGCCCAAGTATGAAAGCATAAAAGAGACGAGTAAAATATCTGAGGACCAACTAGCACTGACAGCGCTTATGAAGGTTGAAGAGTTTCGTTGTTAAAAAACAAGGAAAATAAACTGACCTGCAGAGATACCCGTGCCAGACCAGAGGGAAACACTTTGTGTCCTGGATCTGGATCAGGCTCACTCTGATGATGCTGAGAACTCTTTCTGCTTCTGTGCTCGTGGACTTGTCTCTGCCTGAGCGGCTCCCTCCACGGACCGACCCGGCTGTATGCTTCAAACCAGACAGCAGATGATTCCTCAGGCCGGTTCTCCTTCCTCGCCTCCAACTTCGGGTTCTCAGCTGGAATGAACCATGAAACACCTGCGGGGGAGTTCATAAGTTACAATTTTACATAAAAAAGTTTGTGGGAAAAAGAAAAAGAAAAAATAGCAATCAAAGCATGTAATTTTACTTCATATTTTACAACTAAATGTTGGAAAGTTTGCTTTACAAAATTGACAAAAATTAATTTTTTATGGCAAAGTTGTGATATTGCCAAATCTTAATTTTACAGTCGGCTCCTCTCACTGCTGCAGAACAGAAAGATTCAGGAGACCCTTCATCCCCACAGCAATAAGACTGATTAATCCTATTTAATTAACTACAAAATGTTTGTTTTTTTGTTTTACACTTTGATAATGATGAGCACTTGACAATTTGAATTTCCGTTTGGGGATTAATAAAGTTATATCTATCTATCCATCTATCTAAATGATAAAAAATAACTTAAAATTTTATGAAAGTCATTACAAGTTTTAGTATTAAGTAGGAAAAAGAATTTTGCAAACCTTGCGATTTTATGACAAAACCCTGAGATAAATTTATACAAAATTTGCAATTTCACATAAAGTTGGGATTTTCTGTTAAAAAAGTCAAACTTGTTTTTTTAAACCCCATAAATTTGTGATTTTACAGCATAAATATAAATACAAAAAAAAAATAGAAAGCTCGCAATTTTATGTCACTAAATTGTAATTTTTGTCAAAAAGTCTAAATCAATATTTTACACCAAAAGAAAAATTGCTATTTTTCAAAATTCTCAATTTTACCACAAACCTTTGCATCCTTAACAAAAAAAATAAAACATAAACGTTGACCCACCTCCAGGATAAGGCTTTGAGGGGCTCCTCTTGTTCTTTCTCTGCTTTTGGACGCTCTGAGCTTTAGAGGGGCTCCTGTGGCTCCCACCTCCTCTTCCTCCTCTCACTACGCTGGATGAAGATGAGGAACTCTCCCCAAAACCTCTTCCTTCACCAGGTGAAGGGAACGTGGTTCCAACGTCTCTGGTGTGTCGTCGAGTCCCGTTACTAACAATCTCCAGGTCACCTGAGGCGACAAAACATTAAAGAAGCTTCTGATAAATGAATTCTCTCCAAAATTAAAC
>JBAMYA010000010.1:2150707-2196986 GCA_037176975.1 Arrhamphus sclerolepis
ATAGCTGAAGGCTCTTCCACCCTTTCTAGACCTACAGACTCTTGGAACAGCAAGTAAACCTGCATTCAGGGAGCGGAATGTTCTACTAGGACAGTAAGGAACTATGATATTATCATTCAGACCTTCGTATGTAAGGAGTAATAATTTAAATTAAATTCTAAATTTAACAGGGAGCCAATGCGATGATGCTAAAACTGGTGAGATGTGGTCTCTATACCCAGTTCTGGTTTGTACTCATACAGCAGTATTCTGGACTAGTTGAAGGTTTTTAACAAGGCTGTTTGTACAGCAAGAAAATAATCCATTACAATTATCCAGCCTGGAAGAAACAAAAGCATGGACTAATTTCTCTTCTGCTTCTGATTTTCCTGATATTACGTAAATGATAGAAAGCTGACTTTGTGACCTGTTTCACATGAGAGTTAAAAAACAACTATTCATCAAATATGACACCAAGGTTCCTCACAGTAGAGGTAGAGACTAAAGTAATGTGATCCAGAGTAACTGTACGGCTCAAGAGTGCCTCCTGGAGGTGCTCGGGGCCAATTACAATAACTTCAGTCACTGAATTAAGAAGCAGGAAATTTCCAGTCATCCAGGTCTTCACATCTTTAATGCAGGCATCTAATATGCTCAAATTCCAACAACTTACTCTACTCTATTAAGAGTCAGTGGTGTCAAATGCTGCACTGAGATCCAAGAGGACCAGATCAGAGACAGATAAACTGTCAGAAGCCATGAGAAGGTCATTGGTGATTTTGACCAATGCAGTTTTTGTACTATGATGAGGTCTAAACCCTGATTGAAGCTCATCATTAATATTGTTTCCACAAAGATGGTAATTTAAATGATTTAGAACAATTTTCTCAAGAATTTTAGAGATAAAAGTGAGGTTGGAAATAGGCCTGTAGTTAGTTATATCTTCAGCATCCAGAGACATCTCTTTGAGAGGTTTAATTACTGCAGTCTTAAAACTTCCTAGTACATATCCTGTTAGCAGGGATGCATTGACAAGATCCAGCATTATAGAAACTAGTATGGGAAAAATTTGTTTAAAAAGTTTACAAGGAACAGGGTCCAGTAAACACGTAGATGGTTTTGAGTGAGAGACAACTGAGCTAAATTCATAAATATCAATAGGAGAGAAGTAAGAACCTAATGGTTCTAGATAGGAACCAGTAGGTGCAGCTGATTCCAAGGTCTTTGTGTTGTTCGGTGCAGTCCTCATATCCAGCAGGAGGACATGAATTTGATCCCTAATTTACAATTTTGTTAATGAAAAAGCTCATAAAGTCATCGGTAGTTAAATGAGATGGAAAATACGTGACTCTACGGAGCTGTGACTCTGAGTCATCCTGGCAACAGTGCTGAAGAGAAATCTGTGGTTTTTCTGATTTTCTCTAATTAAAGATGAGTATATTACTAGTGTAGTAGAGTGTTCTCCGTACACTATAATTTACCTTTAAATTTAGCAGAATACTGCCATCTGCTGTAAGCAGAAAACATTACAGCTTAGCAGAATGACGTGGAATTGGAAATACAGGATTACATGATGTGATCATTTATACTCTGATCATTTATATTCAATAGTGTGGGCTTTGTGACTTACAGATAACAGAAGTATCTCAGGATAGTTCTTAACTATGTCTGTGCATTTATTTTGAGGGATGATAGGCAGTTTGTTCCAGTAAATCTAAATTACATCATTTAAGATTTTGAAGTTTCCATTGGTGCTTAGTAAGGGATAATTTCATGCCAGCTAAAACAGTTAATACACTGGCCAGCATGGTAATAATCTGCAAACTTTCTTCGCTCTAAAGGCAGTACTGCACTTTGTCTTCAGAATCCTGCCATACTAACCTGAAACATGCACAAAATCCCGAAAAAAATAACTTAACATACAAAAAAAAAGAGAAAGTGAAATATGAATTTCTACAAAATCAAATCATGATGTCAGAATTTGAAAAAAATAAAACTAAAGTAATGAAGATAGTGGTTGTTTATGTGGTGGCTTCCATTAAGTTTTATGAGCCTTCATGAGTGTATGTTGTACCTGGCTAAGTCCACATAATTCTCCCTGCAGTGTCTCTGTGAGTCAGTCCAATTCAGCGACGTGTCACTGATGACAAAGGATGTCGTGCCATTTATTGTTCCTGCAAACAGATGTTAAAAAGTAACATGCAGTCTCAGCATGGACTTATAGTGGAGGACTGTAGATCTTTGTAAAGGTTTTTCTGCAAGACAACATGATTTAGTAGAACAAAATATTGATATTATTGTACATATAGTTGCAAGCATAAGTAAACACTTTAGAGAAAAAAAAACTCCCCTGTTTTAAGGATTCAAATGTGCAACATGTGCAAGTCTGAATCTGCAGTGAAAGTGTTAAAGTTGAAATGTTGACTATAGCTGAGAAGATCGTGTAAGTATTCATGGGAAAGTGGAAAAAAAAAAAAAAAAAAAAAAAAAAAAAAACACCATAAAAAAAGATCAGAATCCAGTTTGCTGCTTCAAATTAGGACGAGGATTTAAATTTTAGAGACTATATACGCTGTGATCTGAGGAGACTGAAACTGATCTGTTAACAGTTATGTTTGGAGGAAAAAGGGGGAAGTCCTCAAGCCTGTTTAGACTTGGATCTAGGTTATAATCTTGGATGCTCGAACTGTAACAGCTGACCATGTCGGTCCTTTCTGCAGCTGTGTCTCCATTACAGTGCTGCAGCAGGTGGGATGCACTGAGTAAACACACTTGCCACCTCTTGGTGGCAGTAGTGCACCAGTTTTGCTGTTCCGCATGCTCCCAAAAATAATCTCTCTGTGGGACTGTTCCTGTTGAAAGGAGACTTGTAGCAATGAATGAGGTGATGTCAAACCGCCATGGACACCTGCCAATAGAAACCTGTCTTTATTTGAAAGATGGATGCATTAATGCATTTTCCCTTAACATAAGAAAAGAAACAAAAGTTGGTAATCCTGACTGGCTTAAAATAGGATCTCAGACATAGAGAAAAAAAAAATCTATATGTTCAAACTGCATTAACTCACCATTGTAGCACACAAAAGGTTTTTCCACGCTGCAGTCAGCATCATTCCATGAGCCGAAGTACGGGCTTCCACTAAGAAGTTCCACGCAGTACTCTTGTGCATTGAGATTGTTGGGCTGGCCTGGAAACCAGTTTCTGAAAGTCGCCTCTTCTTCACCATAGAAATTGCTGTCATTCAGGGACCATCTCCAACTGTTTTCCAAGTCATCACGAAGACCTATCCAAGCCTTTCCTGTTGAAAAGGATGTTTGATTGACCCAAAACCTCATTACCTTATTGGTTTTCTGCATTCATGCAAAGTATTTCATAAAAGTTGCCTTGTCATTATGAAGTCATTATGACACCTATCCAAGTCTTTCCTGTTGAAGTGAGTGTTCAGAGAGGGAAAGTGTGTGAATTAATGTATATGCATGTGTTTCATACTTTATTGTATTTTTCATTTCTTTTTTATTTATTATTTAAGGCCTATGTCAACATTTTGGGAATGTATTTGTTTTCAACCCAATTGACTGATAAGAAAGTATGACAAAGCACCACTGCCTGCTCACATCGCCTGCAAAGAAATTATGTGCAATCAGAAAGTTTAATAATTGATGACGTGATGCATTTGCTTCCATGATCACAGTGGGATGCAGGATGTGTGAAGGCTTAAAAATGTTCTTTTGTCTTTTTCTCGAGAGATCTTAAGCCTCGACACTGATGGCAGCAGCTGGTCTCATTTGTAGCAAAGACAGTTTCTCAGTTTCTGTCAGGATGGCAAACTCCACAGTTTGAAGTTGGTTTGCAATTTCTGGCTTCTGATTCTGCTAAAGTTAATGCATTTTACTATTGTCCCTTTTCCCCTTATAATGTCTTTCACAAATAGATTAAAATTTCCACACGTCACCGACTGTATATATATACATATATATATATATTCTCTACAATCTGACATTTTGAATTTGAGAAAAATTAGAAAGCATGGGTCAGATATGAGGATATTTGAGAAGAATATAAACAAGTGCATAAACTCTCTGTGTGACAACCTCCATTATAGTTGTCTCTGACCTAACTGGAACTAATCAAGGAGGTGATTATAATATTCATCATAATGCATGACTCACACTGTCAATTTTACTCTTTTATTTTACTTTTGTTATATGTTAAACACCTAACATTACAACTGCAATGGTTTCACATTGGTTTTGGTTTTCTGCATTCATGGAAAGTTTTTCATAAAAGTTGCCTTGTAAATTTTTTAATCTTGCTTGAAGGACTCACCTGTGAAGTTTGATGTGAGGTTAATAACAGCGCCAACATCAGCTGCGGTCTCTACGGTGGCCAGGTCAGTGTAACGACCTCTGCAGAGACTCTGAGCGTCTGTCCAGTTTAGCTGTGCGTTCACAAAGTGGTACTGACGCATCTGAGCAGATGTAACGCCAAGCAGTGGTCCTGAGAGGGGTGGGGGGGCGACAAAGCTCAATGCTGAACGTGACTGTAGTGTCGCAACAAGGACTGGTTTAACTGAGTCCCAGTTAAACCAGCTGGAAAGCTGAAGTATGCAACAATGTTAATTAACTGCAATACAACCCACAACTGTTCCACATATAAATTGGATTTCTTATCCACCCAAAAACGATACTTACTTGCTGTCATATATAAGTGATGCCTGCTGAATCCTGCCACTGTTAAAGTATTTGAAAAAGGAGCCTTGATGATGATTGATGATTTATTTTCAGTCAAGCAGAACTTTGGTGGAATCTTAACTGATAATGACACTTTACATAGTCTAAAATAGCCTTTGCACAGCCTCTATGAGCCACAAAAATCTGTTGCATGGCACTGTGATTTAACAAAGTAATCTATATCCACTTATTCCAGTTTAGATTCACAGGGATCTGCTGGAGCTTTCTTCAGGTAGCACAGAATGGAGAGGTCACCATTCCTGATGGCATACCCATGCCCAGTCAAACATCACAAACATTGTCATTTTTTTCTGTGTGTGTGCATTCCTGGTGTATGCAACAGATATGAATATAAATTTGCATTTCATAAAAATATGCGTTTCCTCTTCTTCCCATTTCTTCCTTTTCACTCGGAGTCGTCACAGAGGATCATGTTCCCATCGTTACAGCATCCATAAATATGCATTTTTATATATAACAATGAATATGAACTAGTACACATATTTATAAAATATCCACTATTTATATAGTTTATATACAGTTTAATAATTATTTTATACAATAATTAGTATGATTTCATAATTATTTTTTCTCCTGGGAGACCACACCGAGATATCACTTAGACCTCAGGCGCAGGTTAAACAACAATGCAATGAGGTTTAGGCATTCGTGTAACTGATTTATGTCACAGAGGGGCTCAGTATGCGCTCAACTGTGACTGCATGAAAAGAAAAGCAAAACTAAATTGGCGTGAAAACAAAGAAAAGGCACCAACCTGTGAGCACAAAGACAATCAGCCAGTAATCCATGATTTAAACCTTGAATGATTGTTATTTAATCCATTCTAAAATGCTCAAACTTCAGATATATCCATGTATGCTACAAATGCCAAGTACTTTCCCTTGAATAGCGTCACAGTTACTGCATTAATTGTGCTTACCATTGTAACTTTATCCTCTTCTTCCTTGAAACTAAACCATTTCCACAAAGAACTCTCAAGTATTCGCCCCTATGTGCCCACTATTATTGCTGGTGAAGGCTCAGACTGCAGATGGTGGTCAGACCGGTCTTACTCTAAGAACACAGAAGGAAGTCATTTAGCATTTTAATGCTAAAACATTTTAATCCAAGGCTGTATCATCACCATGGTTACCCTTAAAGGGACAGTTATTCTTTATTTCCTCAAGCAGCTTTTTTCAGATTCCCCACTAGTTCCTGAAAAAAAGATCACTCTTTTTTTTTAAATAAAATTTTGACAAAAAACAGCAACTCTTTGTTATAAGATCTTTTGCTAAATCATGACTTTTTGACAAAAAAAAAAAAAAAAAAGCAGTTACTCTTCACCTCAGTTGTTCTTTTTGATGTCAGTACTGAATCAAACAGGTATTGAAGTTTCCTCAGAAATGTTGTACTTATAAGTAGATGATTGTCTTCACATGCTCTCGTGGGCCAGATAAAATTGCTTTTTCACTAAGACAGCATTACAGCCAGGCAATTTACCAGCACAGCACAATTGTACATATCTTATACTTAAATTCAGTCAGTGAGAGAAATTTCACGTCCGTGAATTAGAAATTGCAGCATAGTTTGGCTCAGAAGTTGTGAGGGCAATCTTGAAAGACAAATTCTGCTTTTCTTCAAAGGTATTTTTTGGCTTTAGTGCCCTTTATTAAGAGTAAAGCATTGCAGAGAGATGGAAATACGTACAAAGGGTTGCATGCCGGGAGTCAAACCTGCAACTGCTGCAGGAGGACTGTAGCCTCTGTACATGCTACTCTGCTCTAACCAATTCAATAAATCTTTTTAAAATTTACACTGCTAATTATTTCATGCACACATACAAACAAGCAAATCTTTAGCACATCAGTGGATGTGATGCCGCTGCTGACAGCAGTATCTGGTTGAGATGAGTTTCTGTGACATGTTCCCACATGTTTGCAGCTATATTCTGGGGGTAAACTGGTTTACCAGCACCACTCAGTTAGAGCACATTCTTCTGCCATTCTGTCAGTGTTTCTGGGTCAACATACACCTCCATAGCTCCTGCTCCAGTGTGCGTGGTAGCTCAGCACCCGCAGAAACATAAATCATCTGGGTGTATTGTGAGAAATGATACAAAGAAAGGAAGGTAAAGGAGAGATGACCTTTAGAGATACCTCAACACACTGCTTAATGCTGTGGCTTGTCAGTGTAATAATGCAAAAGTGCAATTTTATTACTGATAAACTAAACTTTAAGACTTCGTCATTATGAGGATGATGTACACAATATCTGCCTGTACTGTCTACTAGGCCTGAGACAGTACAGGCAGGCTCCCATACCAGGCGTGAAGCCGAGACAGTTCAGTCGGGCACCCATGGCGCCACTCCTTGGGTGCCCTAGACTAAGGACCTATGAATCCAAAACAGGAACCAAGGAGACCAGGGCAGGAACAGGAACTGCATAATCCAGAGCAGGAACTGGTGAAGCCAGCGCAAGATCTAGTGAAGCAGGAAATGATAAAGTCAGACAGGAACTAATGAAGGTGATGGAGCTGATGAAGCTGGAGCGAAACCAGGTGAGACCAGAACAGGAATTGGTGATGCTTAAGCAGCCACAGGAACTGGGGGTGATTACTCTGATGTGGCCAGAACAGGCTTGGGTGTGTCGACCAACTCGGAAGGAGGATGGAGTCTGCATCGACCGCCTCTGAGACTTGGACGGAGCATGCGTCAACCACCTTGGAGACTTGGACTTGGACGGAGCATGCATTGTCTACCTCAGAGACTTGGACTTGGACGGAGCGTGCGTCAATTGCCTAGGAGACTTGGCGCAGGCAGCCAAGTTTGGGGCGCTGGCTGAGGAGGTGCTGGCTGAGGCTGTGGTGACTGGGGCCGAGCCTGAGGCGGTGGCACAGGTCTTGGAGTTGGTGGCGGCTGAAGCTGAGGAGGAGGTGTCAGAAGGCGAGTCTGAGGCTGAGGAAGTGGTGTCTGGGCTGGTTGGCCTCGGGGACCACCACAGGCTTATGGGATCGGGGCCTCCTGTCCCTTTTCCTCCTCCTGGATCATCCCTGTGTCTGCAGACTTTTCGGGCCCCTGAACGTCAGCTGAGTGCCCCAAAATGTAGAGTGCTCTCCGTACTCGCCGTCCAGCCAATCTTCCTCGTCAGAAGAACAGTCCCAGTCAAGAAAACAGATGGGAAAACAAAGATACACAACACCAACACTGAAAAAAACCAGAACCAAAACCCAAACTATGACAAGTATACCAGTAAAGATTTAAGACCATATGGGTGACTGAATGTCACACAAATCAAATATATTCCAGGTTTTTCAAGAGAAACGCTATACTGTCACCAAAATACTTTTTGCTCCATAGTTGCAGATTATTTAATCTTATCATTAGTAAAAACTAAAAAAAAAAAAGTCTTCCTATCTCAGAGCATAAAAGAGTGAGATTAGGCAGCTATGATCACTGCACCAACAATATTTACATTTTACAGGCCATTTGCCAACGCAGCACTGACAGTTTAACTACCGCCTATAGGTCAGAAGCACAAGCCTCTATGCTGAAACAGATCTGACTTTCAGCTTTAGTCTCTTTGCAAACCCAGTAGAGTACTGAGTCATGGTTGGCCAATGTTCTCTGACAACATTTCTTTATATGTTGGAAACAAAACAAAATGCCTAATACTACCACATCATGAATTTCCCCCCAAGCATCTCCTCAGGTCCCCCACTTCATGTGCACAAGCATGAGTCCTCCCCCCACGTCAGAGATTAACAGGAATAATAGCTGTTGGTGTTTTGAGGGACATGGTACCTTTAATCTATTTAGCATTAATCTATGTTTAAAAGGTCTCTTAATTTGAAAAAGCTATAAACCACTATTTATACTGTTTCATTTTCATCCGGGACAGATACATAAATTTAATTTTAAAACCCTCTTTTTTCACAGATACACCACATATCTGGTATTGGTATACATTTCATTTCAGCATGGGGATGATAAAAACCCAAGTTCAAATGATAACAGCAAATGTACAAAGGCCTCATGCACATTTAGAAATAGCTCATAATTTAAAAATATATATATCTATCACCATTATTCCCTCCTTACTGTTTATATAATTGCATCAGTGAAGGTCATTAGTGACTTTTGTCCAAATCACTAATGACCTTCTCATGGCTTCTGACAGTGGCACCTCCTCTGTTCTTCTGAATCTCAATGCAGAATTTGACACAGTTGATCAAAAGATTCACATCAATAGACTGGAGCAGGTTTTTGGAATTAAAGGAATGGCATTGCAGTGGTTCAAGATAGATTTGTTGGCTTCAGTTTGTCCATGTAAACAATGATTATTCCAGTCTTAGTAGGGTCAGCTGTGGAGTACCACAGGGCTCTGTTCTTGGACTGATACTTTTCTCTTTATACATGCTTCTTTTAGGAGAAGTCATTAGGAAGCACAACATTTTCACTGCTATGCAGTTGATCTTCACTTGTATTTATCCTTGCAACATGAAGCTAATCAATTAACCTTATTAGATGCATGCATTAAAGATGTGATGATGTGATGCTTCTTAATTCATATAAAATGAAAGTTACTACAGTTGGTCCCAAGTACCTCTGAGGAGCACACTTGAGCTTTACAGTTAATTTAGATCACATTTCCTTAGCCTATAGCTCTACTGTTAGGAATCTTTTCCTCACAGGAATTTTTGATCAAGACCTATCTTTTCATTCACGTAAAGTCACAACCTCAGCTTTCTGTCATTTGTGTAACACCAGGAAAATTGGAAAACATCCTGACTCAAGAAGATGCAGAAAAACTAATCCATTGTTGCTACTGTGTTGGATTATTGTATCCATAGCTTTCATGCTGCCCAAACCACTGTATTAAAAACCATCAAGTGGTCCAGATCGCTGCTGCACGAGCACTAACTAGAACTAGGAACAGATACCACATCTCACCCGTTTTAGTTTGGCTCCCTGTTACATCTAGAATTGAATTCAAAGTATGACTTCTTAGTTTCAGGGCTTTAAACAATAAAGTTCCAACATGTCTTGAAGACCTCATAGTTCCATAATGTCCTTGTATGCACACCCTGCTCCCTGAATGTACGTTTACTTGCTCTTCTAAGAGTTTGTAGATCTAGAAAGGATGGCAGAACCTTTAGCTATCAGAGTCCTCTATTAAGGACTCAAATTCCAGAGGCAGACTCTGTTTCTGCATCTAAGGTTAGGCCTTCCTTTTTATTAAAGCTTTTAACCCCGTCTTCATCTGTTAGTTATGCTGCTACAGGCCTAGGCTGCTGGAGTGACTTTCACAATGCACTGAGCATCTTCACTCTGTCTCTTTCATCTCAGTTTAAGATTGTCCTGGATCATTTAATAGCATGAACTCTTCTCCTTCTACAGGTCCTACCATGGTGTTGCTGGTTCTTGCTGCAGCGGTTACTCCTGTTCTTCTCCTGTATTATGTATGATGAACAGCACAGCAGTTCAGTGGTCAGCATCTGACAGCAAGAAGGTTCACGTTGTTTATTCCAATAGGTAGTTTTAAATCCCTCCTAGGCTACATGTACATTAACTAAAATGTAGTCTAATTTATAGGTGTAATTATATGAATAATATGATAAATTATTGGAATAGTTCTGTCTAACAAATAAACTGATCTAATAAATGTGTGGGAGTGAGCATGTAACAGTGAGAGAAAGCTGCTTTGTATTGTAAAAGTGCCTTAAGTGTTTCCTGGACTAAAAAAAAGAAAGAAAGAACTATACAAGTATGTTGTTCTTCTTGTTGAAAGTATCTTCAGACTTTGTAACCACAGTTCATGGTCATCTCTCTAATGAACAATAAACTGCTTTTCTACATCCCATTGCATGATTTTGTTTGGGTTTTGATAAATTAGATTACCAGTATATGTGATAAATTAAAATAATCAGTGTTTTGACAAAAAAAAGAGGAAAAAAGTAAATGTCCATGTATTTATGTACAAAGTAAATTCTGTCTAATTTAAAAAATGTGCTGCATTCTGTAATGTTACCAACATAAATGAATTTTCATTAATAATGTCTGCAATAACTACATTTTGAAGTCACTGTGATTTTAACATAGTTCTTTGGTTGCTTTGTATTTAGTTGGTTTGCTTTACTGCCTGATTTAGTTTGAAAGTGTTTTTTCTGAAGTTTCTTATCTGATTTGAGTTTCCTTTCCTGGATCTGTCTGTCTTATTGGCCCCTGAGTGTTTGCCTGTGTAAAATTAATCTGTAAAATTAAACTCTTGCATTCAAAATGCATCCTCCTATACAGCTGACAGTTTTGTCTCATCAAGTTTCCAACAATAAATTAATTTTACAATGCTATGTGATATCTATATACATGTGCAGAAAACAAATAGGCCTATGTCTTTGTGGTGCACACAATTTAGACATAATATTGGACTATTAATTCATAATATTAATGAATTAAATTAATAACGGATTAAAAAGAATGATAGGCTTTTTTGTTCGTTTGTTTGTTTTTAACAAGTGGAAGTTCAATAATAATATTTAAAGCATTTTTTTTTGATGGCCTGTCTGCAAAACAAACGTTAATTTGTTTTCTATAGCACATTTAAAACATTAATGTAATAAAATAAAAGAATAAAAACAAACCAAAACAACTTTTAACACAACCGTAGAAACAACGGTACAACAATAAAAGACAAAAACAAATGATATAGGAATATGACTAGCTTATATATATCCTATTGACACGCACGCACGCTAAGAGCGTCTATGTATGTCTATCAGAAAAGGTGTGCTTTTAGGTTTAAAATAAGCTTTACTGACTAAATGATTACTTTAACATGACTACTTCATGTTTTTATTACATAGTTATTGTACCTGTAATTGTGTGAAAGTCGAGCTTTCCCGTGAGCACCTGAACGCAGCGCGGGACCATCAGGGATGTAGAGAGGAGGAGAAAGAGGAGGAGGAGGGAGAGGGAGAGGAAGAGGTGGAAGCAGACCGAGGAGAGGCATGAAGAAGATCCCTTATATCTAAACCAGCAGACTGGGGAAAGCATCTGGCCTTCCCTCGCTCGTGAAAGGACGACTGGAAGCCGAGGGAGGACAGGATGGAGGAGAAGAAGCAGTTCCTTTGTGGAGTGGTGGAAGGTGAGAGCGGCCGACTTCATAACTGACCTCCTTGAAGATCATGTGATTTATCATTTTCTTTTTTTTTTTTCTTAACTCGAGGGCATTGATTTTGAATGGACTACCGTTTGACCTATATTTAAAAAGAGACGTGTTTTTTTTCTTGTTTTTTTTTCATCGTCGCCGACTGTAAATTGGGCGTGGGATTGGTAATACATTTGTAAAGACAGGATGAGGATGAATGAAAAAGGTCTGTTAGGTGATGTAGTGGAGATCAGTCAAGCTTGAAGAGGAGATCAAAGAGCAGGCGGTGAAAAAGCACTGAACAAACAAATACAGATGTTCAGAATAGTGACTGATAATAAAGAACAAGCCAATGACAGGCGGGAATTAAGATGTTGTGATAATGCTGTAATGGTAATAATGTTTAAGAATGATGATGATGATGATGATGGAGATGGAGATGCTGAGGAGAATGTGAGGTAGAGGACTGTAATTATGGTTCCCCTGGAGCGATGATAATGAAAGTTACAAAAAAAAAAAGAAAAAAGAAGTGGACCATTTCTTAGAACCTTCATAAGAAACAATCCCAGTTAATTGATCTTAAAAAACAAAAACAACAAAAAAAACAAGAACAACTAACAAAACAATCATCTGTGGCACAGATTTTTACCTACATCATTATCTCTGCTCATTAAAAGGCAGCCATCTGTAGTATGATATTTTTCTTTCCATAAGATGTAATACTGTATGTTCAATGCTGTAGAACAGTGCCCCCCCTTCCCCTCCCCACCACCACCAAAAAAAAAAAAAAAAGACCCAAAGGTAATGGATTGTGCAGGTGATTAACATGAATGGAAAGAGTTTAAAAGACTTGTAAACATGTCTGATAAACCACGCTGTCTCCAGCTGTTGTGTCAGTCAGAAATCCCAAATATCCAATTCATGTTGAAAGAGAAATGTCTGTGATTACTTCCAAGTCAGCAACTCATTGTTTGACTTCTTGTCAAATAACTCGAATGATGAACGGTCATAACGTTTGATTTATTCCTCAGCCTACCCACCAGCAAATTTGTTATCATACACACCCTATTACTAACTCTTAAACTTCCACAAAGCTGTGCGCCACTAACCCCATGGGGTGGCACCCAGCAGAGGTGGTAATTGGATTTAGATTAGCAGGGAGAGCTCTGCAGGATGCACTTGCAGGTAGACATGCGACACAAATGCACATCTAAATAATATGAAAGAAATTTACCCATAGACCCTTTGTTTTTAATTCATTTCTTCCTCTGACCCACTTACTGTACAGACTTGGTTGCGCACACATGCTGCAGACTTATTCAAAAACACAGAGGACAGAGAGGGACACTGGAGTTGCTCCCATTTTCTAAGAATAGAAAATGTTATGGAGAGTGTAGTCGCAAGATGAATTATGACTCTGCCAAGCACAGTGGGGAGGAGGCCAAGTGAGCGGAAGATCTTCTATCATTCTGTGTGGCTAAACATAGAGCTCTGGAGCTGCAATGCCAATTAATGATAAGCAGCTGATATCTGTCCAGTTTGTGAATAAAAGAAACAGTGTTTAATAACAAAAAAAAAAGGCAACAATAGTGCTGGGTAATTAATCAGAAAATTAAAAGTGTAATGTCACTTATATCAGTTTCTTCCTCCGTATGTGTTCATGCACTGTTCCCTTAGAAAGCAGACTGCATGTGTGTCATCCAGGACACTGAGATAAGTCTTAAGAACGATGTCAGATTTTAAAAGGAATGAGACTAATAGTTTGTATTTAACCTTTAGATGTGCCTTCAAAAAAGTTATGTTTGCACCCTTCGCACATAAATGTGTGAGTAACTAAAACTATTTAAATAAAACCAAAACATTAGTCCTAATTACACTTGACCAATTTTTTCATGATGCAACATTTTATGGTCTAAAACACAAAAATTGATATATTTTCAATATGCTAAATGCAAATTTGATTATTTATGGTTTGATTATTGCATTATATGCGAATGATGAGCAGAAATATGTGTTTTTATATGCATTATTCATTTTTTATCTCCCTTAGACACATTTTGTGCTTATCAGAATCTATTCAAATCACTATTTTTAAGTGTAAAATTTTCAAACTTTTCATCTCTGCACTTCATTTGAGGCCAGGGGCTTAAAATGGTGATTTTTAGCGTGCACATTTTTGTGCGTGAGGTCAATCATGTGAGTATTTTAGTCTTCGTTTGTTACAATAGGCC
Source organism: Arrhamphus sclerolepis (assembly GCA_037176975.1). Taxonomy (NCBI): domain Eukaryota; kingdom Metazoa; phylum Chordata; class Actinopteri; order Beloniformes; family Hemiramphidae; genus Arrhamphus; species Arrhamphus sclerolepis. Next base: position 2,164,792 of record JBAMYA010000010.1, read on the forward strand.
TAAAATGAAAAAAATCTGCACAAAAATATTGCAAAAAAAAAAAGCAGAACCTTGCAGGTATCATCATATGCCTGAAAAAAGTATAAAAAAAAGATATAAATTAAAAGCCAAAAGCACTAAAACTCCTTCATGAACCTGTAGCCTTTTACCACTTACATCCTGTCAGTTATATTTTAGGTGCAGATTATTGGCAATTTAATGGTATTATTGGTATTTACCATCTGCATCAGGAACATGAACGGTATGAACTCATATATTTCTTTTTCTTCCAGGTTTCTATGGGAGGCCATGGTCTATGGACCAGAGGAAAGTTCTCTTCCACTGGTAAGTGAGTCAAGTGCGTGCTGCCGTGTTTGGTCTGTGCAGGCAGGTGCCATGTTGTTCTCGTGCTTTAGCATGAACAGCGTGAGCTCAGGATCCACTGAAATCACGCCTCCGGGGCTGAACCCAGTTTCATGCCCGTTTTTCCAGACACGAGAGAAATCGGTGACACACATCGACCCCACATACAGGGCAGGCTCATCCGCAGACCTGAGGCTCAGCCGTGGATGACAGCTTGGGCAGAGGAGAAGCAGAGACATCGTTTTGACATGGCTGAAGGATAGGGAATGAGGGTCTGAACTGGGATTTGGACCACTGTCCCAGAAATGTTGCATTTAACCAAGAGAGCATAGCAGCTGCCATGTACATTCACACCATAATGATGCTTTTTAGTCAGAAAGTTTCCTCTGAAAAGCAGTCAGCACAAGTGTGGACTGATACCAGTATAACACCCTCATAAGGACCCCTTTGAAACAGGATACAAAAGCAGCATCACAACAGCGTACAAACAGGGAGCAACTGGCATTCAAAAAACATTAAAAAAAAAAAAAAAGCCAATCAAGAAAGCATATACACCTACAGTGTGGTGCACAAAAGACAAAAATGAAAGAGGCAGGGCTGGGATATAAGTTCACTTGAATCCCAGCTCAGTGTCAATTGCTTTTCATTTATGCCACAACACTTGTAATAAACTGTACGATGAGCTCACAAAGAGAGATAAGCTATTAAAATATGACTCAGCTCAAAAACACACAATGCGATAAATTGTTTCATGAATGAAAGCTTCGGCCTTTCCTTTTTACCTGCACTTTCACTTTACTTTCCCCATGCCTCATAGTTGGGAGGGAACTAATTAATATTTGACGGCTGGTCTCGCCTGTGCGTGTAACAACTTAAATCCCAGTTGGAAAATGTGACAGTTTTGCAGATCAGTAGCTAATAGTGACAGCTGTCTGTAGTCAGGGAGTGTGTAACACTGCTGTTGTCAGGTCTCAAATATCTCAGTTCATTTATTTATTTTTTTTAAATTTTGTGATTACAGTATATTTAAAATGAAACAGACAATATCAGATCACAGTTTATACTATTTTTTAGGAGGCACCTCCATTTTCTGGGATGGAAAGAGTATTTGCACAAAAATCTAAATATGAACATAATTCTTTATAGCTGAATTAAAATCATAAAATTCCTAGTTAATGACTGTGAGAAGTCAGGAGGTCTTCTGCAGCCACCGTCACTTTTGTCTGCAGGAAGTGAAAAGTGCTCCTGATGAGGTTGAGATCAGGTGACTGACTTGACCGCTGAAGAATAGTCCGTCTCTTTCCCTTCAAAAAAGTCTCAAGTTGCGTTCGCGATGCTTAGGGTCATCATCCATCTTCCCTTTGAAACCTCAGTTTTTCAGCGTTTGGCTGAAACTGAGCAGAGAGTAACCCCATAAACTTCAGAATTCATTAATTAGTCTTTAATTAATCTAACTAGCCTGGCAGCAGTAGGGCTGGACAATAATTAAATAAAATATTACCTTTAAACACATTTTCAATATTTGGATAAATTACTGTGAAAATGCTTCACAAAGTCTCTGTTTGATGGTGACATCATGTTTCTTGGTTATTAACCTTATAAAAGGTTAATATTAATTTTCATTTTCAAATGTGAAATATAAAAGGACGAGATTTCCTGGATTTGGCAAAATCATTGTCCACAGTTTTGTGGGTCCTCTCTGGACATCTCTCTTTTTTTTATATTATTCACATCAACATCAGAATTATATCTTGTTGACCAAATATTAAGTAATATATTAATGATGTGTCTCCCTTTTCTGGACTTCTGCTGCCAAACTTAAGGTTTTATCTGCTTCATTTGCCACCTGTAATTAAAGGAGACAATAAGTAGCTTTGATGAAGTGTGTAAAATTTTAATTTTAAACTGTGATTGATTTTTCTTCTTTTCGGAGGGAGAGGGATGCAGCCTGCGCATTAGCAGCAAATTGGCAAACAACTCGTGACTCATCAGGGATCTATGGGAGTTGCTGATTTGTCTTCCAAAAACTTTAGCAGCAGCTGAGTGTGTGGGCTCCACATTTATTAATAAAAGGGCTTTTTGAGACTGTGGCGTGGGGTTCATATGCTGAGCGTTGCGTAAGTTTGGCAGAGTGGTGTCGGGGATGCGTCCGCGGTTTTTTGAGCGCGCGGATTTAGGTAGGCTGCTTTGTGGAGGCGACTTGCATACCATCTGTCCAGGAAATGAGACACAAAGATGAGGAACGCAGCCCTCCCACAAATGTCAAGGAAGAAAAAAAAACAGACTCAGAGACAAGCCAACATTTATATTTGTAGATATGTGCATGAATGACTTCTGATATATTGTTTCATCCCTCGTACTATGCTCTATTTATAATTCAAGAGCTCATTTCCTGTAACTGAGGGAGCCACACAATCAATATACTGGGTCTATTTTCTTGCACTTTGTGTTTTTTATTTTTTTTATGTCTCTTAGGTTCAAACTTCATACAGTCTGGGTTCTATGTAAGACGATGTTGTGTGTCTAACAGATGAGAGTGGATGAAGAGTCCCATTGATGGGGGGATACTGTGACAGAACAAAATGAACTTTAGCATAAATGCGTCATCGCATTCACTGACCCTTTCTTTTCTCTTCTCCTTTTAGTTTTAGAAAATAAATCACATAAAATGATACATATGTCCTTTTTTTCCCAAACTGTGACATTATTTCATGACATTTCAATAAAATAACTGGTTAAATTAATGCAGACATACAGAATAAGAGCTCCATTCTTTACAAAAAAAACACGTTTTCACGCCTCTGTTCCTAGCAGCTGGTTTCAAGAGTCAGCATCCTGGCTCCACTCTTCCTTCTGCCAAGGTATGCGTAATTAGAATATGGTGTTAAAGCCTTGCACTACCCATTTTAGAGAGACGATGAGTGCTACTGGATGCGAAGGCTGTTTAATTTTAAGAATCACGACGCCATAGAGCACTGTGTTTTGCAACAAAATCACCAAGCATCTTATTTTCAGACTGAGGCTGCCTGATACAAAGTGACAAAGCTGATATTTTTTGATTTGGTGGTCACTTTAGACACCTAAATATATGCTCCCAAGCACAGAAAACCATAAAATTTTACCTTTAAACCTGCACTTCAGTAACACGGTCCCTCCTATACATGTCCCTCAAGGATGCAGCGCTGGGGGTTGAACACATACCTGTATGGTCCAAAAGATGATCTGAAACATAGACTGCTCTGGAGAGAAGTCTATTCTCCAGAAGAGGAGGGTAAGTAGAATATACTAATCTGCTTTATGTGCATGGGGAGGGAGGGGTGTTAATGGGGAACTGCTGCAGCTTTCAGGCAGGTCACGGTTTACTGGGTAGTTTTTTGTTTTTTTTAATGATATGAACAAGGCACTGAATAAATACAAGCTGATACCGACACAAAACATTACAGTACCTCAGAGAAAATAACACCATAAAAAACAGAGGAGTGGATTACGCCCGCCACAGGCATTTTGATAAATACTTAACCTCACTGTGATGAATCACCACAGTGGTTAACGTCTGAAAGAAGATAAAAGAGAAAACCGTGTGCGTTGCTGGAGCGTGTATGGTCATTCTGCGAAGGCGTCGGCAATTTGCTACACGGTTTGCGAGTAGCTGTAAAATTAAACAAGTGCGCTGACATGAAAATCTGAACTCACACACACAAACAGATGGATCCTTAGCGTGCACGGCTGCTACCACCAGTGATTTTCCTGCAGTTGTAGATCTGCTGATTCAGTTGTTGGTTAACTTTAGAGGTGTATTCATTCAAGTGTATTCAGTGGTGTGAAGCGTATTCATTTAAACACCTTTTTGCAATCGAATCAAGGTTGTAAACAAGAAGCTATGAGGGAAGCCTAAAATGTTTGAACCCAAATCGTACGGTTTAAAGGTATTTTATATCAAATACTAAGGAAATGTGTATAAACTAGAAAAAAGATATGATCTAAAGAATCTCTCATTATTCCAGCATTTATTAAAGACCGAACTGACCTGAAACAGGAAAAGTTTAGTCTGATTTAATGTCAAACAGTGCGAGGACAAGAAAAAAAGTTTTATTTTTATACAGTTTATGTAAACTCCTGGCTTCAACAGTACGCTTCAGTGCTTGAATACCATCTCGTTGCCTAGGAGCAGTGATGTTAACAATAGTCGACGTGATTTCAGTATAAAGTCAAACAACTGTTTGTTTTCCAGAGAAATAGCCTTGGGTTTTAGGACGTGAGCACAATCCATCCAAAATGCACAAACACAACACACAAAGCAACTAGAGATCATGGAGGTTCTCATAGTAATTAAAGGATGTACTTACAATTATATGCAAGATGCTGGTGTTCCTTAATGAAAATACTTTGCTTGTATCTAACCTAAGTTGATTTGGGGGGCAGGACTCGTACATTATACTCTGCTAGTTTTATCCACGTGTACCTAATAAACCGACGTTTGACAGTATTTCTTATATTTTTGTATTTCAAAATGACTGTAACTTGGGGTTTTAAATTTGTATCAAAGTCAAACAAAACCAACAGAAAATGAGGAATGATCAAAAATGGCTACAGGAAAAATATCAAAAAGGGGAAGTAATTCTCAGGGTTAAAGCTGTTCTGCTTTTATTCCATTTGGGTATGTTGAGTCAGATTTTCAGTGAAAAGCAAAACATTTACACACAGAATGAATAGGCTTTAAAGACGTTCCCAAGTCGGGGATTTATCTCTGCACCTTTCCTTCTCTGAATCTCTGTTAATTCTTTGCTCTATTTTTTTTCCTCTGCTGATTCCCTTCCACTGTCAAGTATCAAATATTTCATTAAATGGATATTTTCCCCCATTTGTTAATTTAAATTTATCGTTTCCTTCAATTAAATTCATAGGGCCTTCTCCTTTACCATCCAAACATTCCATTCATTCACATACAGTATTAATTCCTTATTTTATTTTCTGTAACAGTTTTGGTCAATATCTTTTCAGCTTTTTTTAACCTCTTTTTCCTCCTCCCAGGTCAGCTGCGTACTCTCATAGTGGAGGCTGAGTCCAGAGGCCTGAGGTTTGTTTATGCTCTCTCTCCTGGTCAGGACATCGTCTTCTCTTCTTCCTGTGACTTGACGTTGCTCAAACGCAAGCTGAGACAGGTACGTCTCTGCAGCCCGTGTACAGTTGAAGACACGTCCTTGTTTCTTGAGTCTCATGGAACCTGTAACTGCTTCTCCGTCAGGTATCAGACCTGGGCTGCCAGGCGTTCGCCATTCTGTTCGATGACATTGATCACTCCATGTGTCAGGCCGACAGCGAGGCCTTTACTTCATTCGCTCATGCTCAGGTCACCGTAACCAATGAGATTTACCAGTTCTTGGGGGAACCGCCCGTCTTCCTTTTCTGCCCGACAGGTGCGACTTTTGTCTAGCTCTCACGACGTTTGAAGTGGCCACTTTTCCGTGTGTGCAACATATTTCCGTCGTCCCCTGTCTCCACAGAGTACTGCAGCTCTCTGTGTTCTCCCAGCGTATCTAAGTCTCCCTACCTCCAAACTATTGGGGAAGACCTTCTGCCTAACATCACGGTAATATGGACAGGTAAGACCAGAATATGAACGCTCTGTCAACGCCGACTTACAAATGGCACAAGCATAAATCAAAAATCCTAATGTAGAACGGCTTGTTTCTTCTTCTTCAGCAATTTCTTGGTTATTAATAACTGCACTCACAAAGCACATGCACACATGGAAATTAGTGCACACACAAATCCAGACAACCTCCTCCACAAACCCAGAAGTGATTTAAGAGCACTTCCACCTACCTCTTTTTTTTATTTCTACATCAGAAGCTGCTCTATACGATCCACGTTATAGCTGTACCATCTTTTCAGTATTTTATTTGTGATACTCAGCACATCACCTGAGTTGAACTAAATCAGAGCAAATGCTAAATCTAGTTCCTTTATATCTTTGATGTTATCTAGTCACAAGTGAAGTCTTTTATCTTTTGGAGATTTTTTTATTTTTTTGCTGTTGGTTGTTGAACGAGGCCTCTCTGAACAAAGACGCATAGTTTTGCAACTTCACATAGAAAAATGTGCAACAATGCTAGTGCTGTGTCATGAGCATGCGGCTGAAATCTTGTGACAGGTAAACTTTGCCCCACAGCAGTTACTGTACTCATGCATTAATAGTAGTATAACAGAAGAAAGAGATCTGGTGTGACAATTTTTTCTTTTTTTGTCAAACCTTCACTGTTTCTCACAGGCAGCAAAGTCGTGTCCAGAAAGCTGTCTGTCGACTGCCTTGCTGAGGTGGAGTCTGTCCTCCAGCGCCCCCCACTCATCTGGGACAACCTGCACGCAAATGACTACGACTCCCGCCGTCTCTTCTTGGGGCCTTTTAAGGGTCGAGAGTCTCGGCTGAGGAACCGCCTGAGAGGCCTGCTTCTCAATCCAAACTGCGAGTTTGAAGCCAATTACATCCCTCTGCACACGCTGGGAAGCTGGTACAGGGCAGAAAAAGAGGAGATGAAAGGTGAGGCGCTCGGCAGATTGAGGGCAGAAGGAAGGAAAATGCAGCGGTGATGAGACAGGAGACGTCCTTGTCCAGTAAACTAATACAGACTCTGCCAGAGCACATCCACACACAGTTAGTCTCTTTACTCCCTGGAGAAAAGTTTAATAAGCCACGGTTGCCTGGCAACTGGCCCCATTTTTGCCACCAGGCAGGAATTGTGACTAATGTTATTTAATTACATAATTTAAATATTATAAGATTATAGTTATGTGCTGATGCTCAGTATTGACACACAGAGTTTCATCAATTTCCAGCTTCTTTAAAAAGATCGTAGTTTTAAAATGAGGCTGTTTTCATCAGTCTGTTCGTCATTAAAGCCTTCACAGAGGTGAAGTTTTGTCTGTCAAGTGTACTGTCAAATTACTGTCGAGATGTAATTTCCCTACATTAGATGTTCGGTTAATTTTTATTGTTTTACTCATTTATTTTTTTTTTATGCCTCAACAGTAAAACGCATGAAAATATGACTAGAGAGAAAGGGAGAACAAGGGGATTGGATTAAAATTACTGGAACAGAGGAGCATCGGGTGAGGGTGTGTGTGAGGGGGGGGTGATGATGATGGAGGAGTAAATGAGAAGAGAGAGCGGTCCTTCTGTGGGGGATAAACAAACTGCAGGGCTGGAGGATGAATAAGTTTTGAAGGAGGAGATAAGACGAGTAAAGGTCTGAGTGTGGGCTCTGAATGAAAGAGGAATTTTGATGATGGCATGAAAGTGTGCTGTGCAGCCTTATAGCATTGTCATATCTTTAATGCAGAGATTAAAGCCTTATTATTCAAAGTGATCAAACTGGAGTTTTCTCTCGTGAAATCCCCTGAATATAAATTAACGTGCCCTCCAATGTTGTGGACTCTAGATGAGGAGTGTGAGTACTGTCCTGAAAGAGCGCTGTCTGCTGCGCTGCATGACTGGATGGAGGAACTCAGCCAACCTCTACAAGCAGGTAAGCAGTGATGCTGTTCCTGCACACTTTGTAATTAAAGGAGACGTAGTACGTCTCCTTTTTCCACAAGCTGACACATTTTCCTGAGGGTTAAAGACATGTCTATGAGATGCTTAGCTGAGAACCTTAACAGTTCTGTTCAAAGCCGCAGGGGGCGGAGTCACGTACTTAAAACCCTGAAAAACCTAATTCCTCCTTCTTTAGTGATTTTAATCAGTGCCTCTGTGTTTCACACAAAAATAATCAGCACGGTTCGTCTGAGCACTCATTCAGGAATAGATGCATGGGTGAGCTGTTTAGTGAAATCACATCACCAACATCCCTTACAGCTCGTGTCCACTGTATGCGATAAATTGCGGGTCCCGTTCATTAAGAGGCGTGGTCGACGCGTACACACAGGCACCTTTGGAAAGCAGCACATCAAAAAGTTGAGCTTGAAATTCATGGAAATGTAACTGCATTTGGTTGGAAGACATCAGATGATGATTTTCATATATATATTTATAGAAACATGTGCCCATACTTTCTTAATTTTGAAGTAGACAAATTAGATTTTCTACAGATTGAACTGTATTACTTTGAAGACATTTTGAAGGTTGCCATACTAAAAATACTCTAATGCTATGTTTGAACCATTAATACAGGTCGACAGACCATGAGGACAGACCAGCGTGCGTCTGTCCAAACATCACGCTGCAGAACTCCTGACAGGTCTGACTGTCCTTCCAGCGTCAGGGGGGCGTCTACCGTGGCCAAACTTCCAGTCTTCCCTCTTAATTCTAGCTCTCCTCCCTCCTCGCCAACTATGGACAAAAGGGAGAAGGAGGAGACGAGGAGGTCAAGTTATCCTAGTCAAGCCAGTCAGCAGCCTCCAGGATCCAGGCCTGGACCACCAGCAGGTGCAGGCCGGGGACAGAAGACCCCAGGTCGAGGACTCTGCGGTGGAAAGGGCTTGCTGACCGAGTCCCAGGTGCGGCTGCTGGTCGGCCTTCATTATCTCCCCCATGAGCATGGTCCATCGGCCCAAAAACTGCTCCAGGATCTGACCTGGCTGAAATCAAACTGCCTCGTGGTCAGCGCGAACAGCAAGAAAACTCAGCCTCAGAAGGTCAGGAAGGATTTCATGAGTGCGTTGATAAAGTATAAACTAATATCTGAAGCGCATGACCCAGTGGTTTTAATTGTGTTCTCAGGTTGATGAGTGGCGTGGGCGGGCCTCCAGGTTCCTGTCTCTGTGCGAAGATATAGCCCAGCTCCACTGCAGCGTGGTGGGCGGGGCTAACAGGGCGGTGCTCTATGACCTTTACCCTTATGTGTGGGACCTGAGGAACACGGCTCTGATGGCAAAGGCCTTCATATGTTGGCTGGGTAAGAGAAAACAGGAAGATGCTGTTGCGGTTCGCAGTTCTGAACCATGTGTTCGCCATCATCCAGTAATCTGAAGGTGCTTGGAGCGACAGGCTGGTGCACTTCTTTCCTAGGTTCTTGAAGCTGCTTCACCTCTTATCTGTAAAGCTCCTTCAGTTCTAGATTACGTGTGGCGAGTTTTAGGTTCATAAGCAGTCATGACATTGACACTTTGTGAGTCGCATGTGTGTCACCAAGCCTCCACTTCATCTTGTGATTCATTTGGGTCATTCACACTGATGATGAGAGGAGAGATGTCTTCAAGAACCTCGGAAGAAAGACACTCAGGAACAAATATTATCATATTTATATACAATACAAAACCATACATAACTAGAATATTTAACAGTTTGCTACAGCCTGAGGTAACACGGCATCTTGGAAGTCATAATATGGTAATATTGTATAAGATGGCGCAGAATATAGCAGTATTAATCTGTATATGCTATAGAACAGAGGTGTCAAATGGCCATATCATCACCATGGTTACCCTTAAAGGGCCAGTTGTTCTTTCCTTTCTCAATCGCCCATGTTTACAGTTTCCTGCTAGTTCGTGAACTGGGCCATTAAAAAGAAAGACAAAATAATAATTTGTCACACAGTTTTCTTCTATGAAAAAAAAAAGACTTTTTGTAATGAAGAAAATTTCACTGACTGATTTTTGTTTAATTTTTTTGTTTGTTTGTTATCAAATCTCAAATGTCACAAAAATCACAACCTTTATAATAAAAGTGAGACTTTTGCACTAAATTCATCATTTTTTCATGTAATATCCATTTTTTAAAATTACCATTTTACCAAATTTTGCAAGATAGACAGTTTTTTCATACACAAATGTCACAAAGTTTTTACTTTTTTACTTAAAATTACAATTTTCTGTCGGAAAATATCAACTATAACATCTACTTTTGGTCCCAAAATGATGATGAACTTTTAATATGAAAACATTTTTCTTTACAAGTTTGGACAAACAATAGCAACTTTTTCTTGTAAAATGTTTGCTAAATCATGACTTTTTGACATGAACGTACTGTTTAACAGCCTTCCTGGCTGCTCTCCTCACCTGTTTCTCCACTTTTTGATGTCAGTACTGAATGAAAACGGACATTTCCTCAAAAATGTTCTAGTTATAAGTATACAATTGTATTTGCACCAGATCAGATGAAGCGGCGGGCGGATGTGGCTGTAAGTTTGACTATAGACTTCCATTCTATGTCATTAAACGGTACAGTAGTGACTATAGTTAGAATACCAGTTATGGGCTGTTTTAAACTTTGAAATGACTGTTGTTTTCTTGTTTGAGTGACACTTCTCTTTTTTTTACCTCTCTCTTGTCTGCTTCGCTCAGATGGACGAGTGCTGAGTGACAGCTCCGCCCTGGGCTCCTGGAAGAACTGCTTTCACTGTGAGTAGGCTTGAATTTCTGTCTCTCCATCTATGCCTGATAAGAAACTATAAATAAAACATTTCATTCTAACTTAGTGGAAATGTGCAGTATTTTTTTTTTCCTTTAAATAATGTTAAGTCAATTTTAGCATGTCACAAACCTTTCCTGGCATTAATATGGAAAAAAAAAACTATGATTATCTCCCATCCAAACTTTCCTTGTATTTCTTTGTTGCTGATCTAACAATGTCATCAGAGTGACATGATGCTCTGGTCTGTGGTAGGGTGTGGGAAGACCACCGGGGCAGACCTGCTGGGAGTGGACTCTGAGCCATGGGTGTTCAAAGGGGGTGTGTCTGGGGAGGTGCAGGTAGATCACTGCAGCACATCTCATTGTTTACGCCCATATATTCTTCATAATTTATTATCTGACTTTGCTTCACCTGACTCGGCGTGTGTCCTTTTTGTCGATGCGTTGCACAGATGCTTCTTCCGATAGGCAGCAGCAGCGAACTTTTCACTCATCCCCCTCCTCTCTTCCCTACCTCTCGCCTCTACAACATCAGGCCCTACCACAGCAAAGACAAGGTTGGAGAAATCTCAGTCACATACATCATTTCAAATTTAAAATCAACAACAACAAAAAAGAAAACATCATATGTGGAGTTGTGTGAACAAAAAAAAAAGTACACCTTTGTTCAGTGTCAGGATTTATGTATCAGGGCAATATTAGAATAATCGGGGAAAAGTAACAAGTATTCACTTATCCTCAATGCCGTTTTAAGCTCCACCACACCATTTCATCTGGATAGAGGTCTGCACTTTGTATGTTTACACCAAAAAGTTGGATGGCCCAGAAAACTGTAATATTAGAGAGGAGCTCGCGGCCGGTTTGGGTCATTTGTCTACACAGCAAATCCAAATTACCACTCCTCCACCGCTGTTCTTCACAGTTACTATGAGGAGTTTGCAATCATATCCCGTTTGCTTTTCACCGTGCATTATAGTCAAACAGTTGGGTTCAGAAGTCTTACGGTTTGTTCAGACAAAGCTAAGCCAAACTGCCAGTTTCTTTTTTCCAGACAAGACTTTTTCGAATTGTATTTTCCAACATTGTAACGATATTCCAACAACATGCATGATTCCACTTGGATTTTCGCAGATGTGTCTCAGTTTGAATGGTCCGCTCACTCAAACAGGATTTCAAAAAGCCTTTTGTATCATTTTCAGTCACAGAAACATTAACTATGTCTACTACCAGAGTGTTGGGGGTATTGGCTTCTTCTTGGCACAATGATGCGAGCGTACCACAGCAGCGGCGTACTGCATTTTTGTAATTTGGGAGACCAGTTAGGTTGCCAGAACAGTTGATGGTTATACCTGATATGCCCTTCTGTTATTTGACTTAGTCATGACCAAAAGTTTAGGTTTGCATTTGCTGTGAGTAAAAAAATCAAAAGGTGCCAATATTCTGAGTGATGTGTGTTTAGGTGGAGCTGTATCGGATGGTGCGCCAGTTTCACTTGAGGACCCAGGGAGGACAGGAGTCCAGCATGGCACATCCAGATATCATAGGAGACAGGTTTGAGAGGAGGACATTTCAACATTGACATGGATGATCAACTAAACAGACTGATTTAGAATGAAACCTTATTTTGTGTCCTAGATGCCTTGGCCCGTGCCTGGCGTTAAGCCCAGAGTACAGCTTTATCCTGGAGGACGAGCTTGGTATCTGTGGGTGCGTGCTAGGCATCTTAGATGTTCGCTCTTTTGCCAAGCGGTGCCAGGCCAGCTGGATACCTGCCATGAGGGACAAGTACCCGCCCAAGGGGAACAACACACAGGTAAATGCGTGGATGTTTTCTAGCACAATACGTTTGTTTTGGAATCAAAGCTACTATGTTATTCTGAAGGGTGCAAAAAAGAAAAAAAAAAAAAAAGACACACCCAAGATAACAGGTAAAGTTATGTACACTGGTGTTTAGACGTGTCGGCACCAGCTGTCATACCATCTGGACCCCTCAAACGTTAATAACTCACTGTGAACACACAAAAACAAAGCAAATGCCACAAACGTGCACTTTTGCACACACAAACAGGTATGAAAAAGGTGTTTTACAGGCATCCTGTGATGGTGCTCTAGTGTAGTACTGGTAGTACAGCATGTCCGGGGGAGGACAGTTGAGAAAATCATTGTTAGTTATGGGAGATTAAATCAGGCACATTTAAGCGTTTCTAAAAGGAGAAGTAACAATGCAATACACCGTTCTGCAACAGTGTCATAGCTCTTCAGCTGTCCCAGACACAACCAAACAGAATAGATGGCCTTGACATTAACTCAAGAGATATTACATCTGTGCAGAGCTGATCACGCTCTGCACAGATATTTGGATGAGTGATTTCTGCTTTATTGCACACTGTTAATATGTAAGCTGCACTTCATATACTACATTTTTAAGTTCCTTTTACGGGTAGCAAATGATGCTTACTGTGCTGCATGTGGTTCATAACTACATGCAGATTTCATTTCTGTGTTAATTCATTTCATTTTTTTGTTTTCCTGGAGTTTAACTGCTTGGTACCATGATAAAAAGTATTATCTACTCTGTCAAATGTGTCTAATGAGTTGCATCACCAGCTGTAACAGAGTTACCCACTATTTAACATACCCTCTTCTGTCAGGACATCAGCTGACAGCACTAACTTGTCACCTCCCATCATCATCATCATCAGCAGCAGCAGCAACACATTGCCAGAAAACATGTGTTGCCTTTGATTCCTTTTGTGAAGGACTTGATCCAGTTAATGGAGGAAGACCAGGGTGAATACCCAGACTCGCTACTGTACCACTTCCCCTCTCAGCTGCGTTTGGACGCCCTGCCTGAGCTGGTGGACATCAGTGTCAGCCGAACCCTGCTCACCGCCCTCCTCACGGCGCTCAAGGCCAACGGTAAACTCAGTGTTTCCAACTGATGTAAAAATGAGTAAAGGCATGACTAAGAACCTACAACCTCTCCTAAAATGCTTGTGTAGAAGGAAATTGGACTTAGGTCCTTGAAGATGTTTCACCTTTTATCCAAAAGGCTTCTTCAGGTCTCACTGACTACTGTCCATGATACGTTTTTCTTTTTGGAATTGTGACTAACTATATTCCACAATTAAACCCAGAGATTTGCTATCAGTCAGTCTTTAGGTGCTGCTGATCAGAAACATTGGACGTTTGCGTTTCCGTCTCTGCGTGCAGGTTCTCAGGGTGTGTTCTGTGAGGTGCAGCCCACGGACCGTCAGAGGTTGGAGTTCTTGACGAAACTGGGCTTCCTGGAGATCCTCAGAGGAGAGGCCCGCAGCAGAGAAGGGGTGGTGCTGGGAAGGCTGCTCTGAACATCGAAACACACAAACACTCACAACAAGCATTCACATGGCCATACACACAGGCCCTTTTCAGTCATGTGTGACTAATATTAATGGCTTTATCAATCTTTTTTTTTTTTTATCCTAAAGCAACCGAATGTGTCCACTTTATGTGTGAATGATGACTGTTAAGCTCATCTCAAGTCACTCTATGTAGCGATATCACTTCAGAGCACACGGGGGCAGCACACCACAAGTAGATTCATGGTGCAAGGTAATATGAGAAGCACCTGTAGTGATAAAGTGGTATCAAAAGACATACTGGATCTTGTTTGCTCATTAGGACAGAACAGTCATCATGCATCTTTCGCCCCCCCCTCATGTGATCAGATGTAGTATTGCTCCATAAAGTGGCTTTAAGAATTTGCAGCTACATTTTCACTTGGTCAGATTCATATTCATATGCAACATTTATGTAAGGAACCCGTACAAAAGAGGAGGAATTTACATCAAAATGCGTGTTGTTTTCTTAAAACATGTTATATTGCCAAATCTTTAATATCAATATCACGTCAGCTGAATGTTTTGTTGCACTAGAGATTTTTTTTTTTTGACTGTTTGACTTTTTGGCTTAGAGACTCTTAAGATTAATTGAAAAAAAAAAAAAAAAAAAAGGAGTCAGTACTTTTGGACAACTCTGCTATTTTATTTTATTATGTGATCTACCAGATTTCTCCTTAAAAAGGAAATCTGATCATTTTTTAAAAATGAATCCATACGTCTCTGTCAGTGTGTCTGCAGCATGGACGTGAGTGTAATGTGTAGAATTGTATAAGAATCTGACCTGGTGAGATGTCACTCAGCTGTAACAGTAAAACATCACGACGCTCATTCAAACGTGAAGTCGACGCGTTCAGCTGTCATCGAATCAAAAGAAAGCAGTGCGTCTTTATTTAGCACGTAAAAACGACAAAGACTTGCACTCGGGAGTTGACACGAAACAAAGGCGCCCAAACACAGAAAGACGTTCACAACGCAGCATGTACAGCGCGGCATGGAGACGGCTGAGCTTTACGGAGAAGCTGGATTTGCATTTTTCCCCAAACAAGAGACGGATTTTCATTATTTATTTATTTTTCTGTAGAGACAATTCTAGATTCCTGTGAGTCTGCGTGGCAGTAATGGGGATGAACCCAGAGATTTCTGAGGGATTATAACAAAATATAAAACGGGCTTTTGAGTGTTAAGCCCTTCGAAGAGCTGCTCCCCGTGTTTAGCATGACAACATTTCCTCAAGTTTCAGAGGAGCGGAGAACAATTTAAGATGGGAGCAGAGCACTAGATCCCAGGAGCTTGAATATACTTTGTGGGGAATACACTATTTCTTTTTCCTTTTTTCTACCAAAGGATAACTTGAATTTGAAAGTAGTCTGAGGACCCTAAAGGACTTGTTGCCTCTTCTGAGCTCAGTGAATAGACCTTTCTGGCAAATTCAATTCATTTTCACAAGTCAAAGCGACTTATATAGAAAGCAATCAAGTTCAGCGTAGTCCACTCATAATCAGATTATCTTCCAGTCAAACCCGGTTTATGATAATCTGCATTTAA
Organism: Arrhamphus sclerolepis; assembly: GCA_037176975.1. Lineage (NCBI taxonomy): Eukaryota > Metazoa > Chordata > Actinopteri > Beloniformes > Hemiramphidae > Arrhamphus > Arrhamphus sclerolepis. The sequence continues at coordinate 2,180,412 of JBAMYA010000010.1, forward strand.
TGCTATTCCTTACAGTTTGAATTCATATTATGCAGATTTGTGAAAAGACAACAGATTGCGTTGAATCTCCACTTGAAGGTGACGGTAAAAAGAAAAACTTCCTAATTACCGGAAAGTTCTGACTCAATCTGACTCAGTGAGAGCAGGCAAATTATTCTAACAAGTCTATTTTCTGTGATATCCTCTCAGCACCAAATGACAGACGCTCAGTTCCTCGTTGGCAGGTAGAAAAGAAGAAAGAAAAAAAAGATTACAAGAAGCTGTATTGATCATGAAACGTTAACTCTAAAAGCTATCATTTACAGCTGATCTTTCGGTGCTGGTCGACAGTTGTATTATTTTCAAGACAGAGAAATAGAAAGTACTTCTCCTGTTTCAGATCTGGTATTCACCAAACAAACAAAGAAGACTCATTTTAGCGTCAAAGTGTTCATTTAGACGGCACCAAGAAAGTCTTCCTGAAGGTGACGACAGTCAAGTTTCTATGGTGGATCGATGCCCTGCTCCCGTCATTTTAGTCATGAATTATTTTCTTTATTATTGTCACCTTTATTGATATTGATGTTGATATATTTTCTTTTCCTGATGCCTTCTTGTTGGTTAAACAGTTTTCCAACAGCAGACCAGGGGTCTGTTTCAGAAGGAAGGTTCTGTTCAAACTGAGTATGTCGAATCATGAGCACGGAGGAGTTTTCTGTTTCACAAAGCAAGCTAACTTAAACCCGAGCAAGAGGGTTTAAGTTAAGTCAGTTTCAGAAGCTGATGCAACTGTTACCACGGTAACTTGACTCGGGAGGAGGTTTAGTTCCACAAACCCAGAGTTTCTTTCCGTCCCCTCCCTTTCATGAAGCTGAAACGGGTTCAGTTTCATCAGACAATCGATATAACGATCACTTTGGAGACGTCCAAACGGCTTTGAATGCATGTCAGGAAAGTATGGCCATCAGTTGTCAGGTCTACTGTTTTTTCTGTTGTATAGACTAGATGAGCTAGCTGAGATTTTTCTTTTTTTTTTTTTTCCAAATTCAAGAGTTTGTTGAGCCTCCTTTGTGAAACAGGCCCCGGACCCACACGTGCATCACCGTTTACACTCGTTTGGGTCAGATGTTTACAAGCATGAGGACCAGAATAACTGCGTGGGTGTCCAGAGTGTGGTTAACGTGCGCACTGACTTGAACACAAGCGTGTTCTCATTTAGCGGCATGCTCAAACTTGGTAACGTAAATGAAGATCTTCTATTGGCATTTCTCAGCCATAATCATAAGAGCTTCGGGACATAACAAGAAAGTGTAAATGTATGCATGCTCAATTAGAAAAGCATAATGAAGAAAAAAAAGATAACACACACACACAGAGTCGCCCCCCTCCTCCCCAGATTTCATTACTTACTGATACTATAAACATTCCCAGTGTGTACTATACTGTATGTGTGAACTTTGTATGAGGTGAGTGCACAAATGGATGTGTGCTAAATTAAAAAAAAAGAAAAAAGAAGACAGGTGTGTCACGCACGAAGCGTACAGGCAAGCGTTCATGCCCCGACGCACTCACACAAACACACACACTCAGTCCTGCAAAATGAAATAAAGCACAACAGCACTCACAATCGAACCTTCAGCTGAAAGTATGTAGGGCTATGAATGTTCATTTCTTTGTAATGCAACTAGAAAAGAAAGAAAAAACAACAACAACAAAACAACTCAATTGTTTGTGCAAGTATCTATATTTATACTTTTTGCTTTCTTAATTTTTACTATTCTTTTCAATCACAGACTGAAAGGCACTTTTGTACTTTTCTTCTAGAAGTCGGCGTTGGTAATGTCATTATATATTATCTGATAGGTGCTTCATCATTAAAAAGAAATAAAATAAAAAAGTTCCAGACATAGAGAAGAGAGAAAAAAAAGCACTAAATTATAAATGCATGATTAGAAATCATATGAAAACACTGCTGAAGGTTGCCACTGTCTGGAGAAATGTCTTTTGTTTGGAGGTATTTCTCACTTTTATTTGATGATTTTTTTTGTGTGAATATCAGGAAGTGTGTTCGGAAACAGGGATGGTTAACATAAGTAAAAAAAATATATAAAAATTAAAGAAAATACATGAAGCACTGTGAAACAAAAAAAAAAAACCATACAGAACAATGAACAACAGCTTTTTCATTTAAGACGGCAATCATGACATTAATGATAATAAAGAGTAATAATAATACTAACGACTGCCTTTAAACCACAGGCCTAAGCAGCTGACCACTGATGGTTTCATGAAAATATTACAAGTTTTATTGTTTCACTGTCTGCACTGGGCTACATGATTAATGCGTGTTTACAGTGCTGTGTGGCATGTCTATGCAGGGTAATTGATGATAACAGCAAAACTGTCATTTTAAAACAACTATTTTATTGATCTGACCTGTTAATTTTCATGCCTAAAAGCTTTCTTTTCCTTTGAAATGGTCTGTTTTCTTTTCTTTTGTGGGCTTTTTTTTAATTTATCTTATTTTTTAATGTGTCACAGTGAGAGACAACTAATAATAAAGGCAACAAAATTTGGATAGAAAAATGTACAAATTTAATAAAAAATAATTGTGTTTAAATACTGAGTTTTTTTTATTATTATTTTTTAAAGTCCTTTTCAATATTTCATCATTGGAGATATACTGACATCCTGTGGGCAAACTTTAAATTGAGGGCCTGTGAATCAACTTGTAAGCCAGTGATTAAATGGAAGTGTTGATCTAAAACAAACAAATAAACAAAAAAAAGATTACAAATGTATTTGATGCTCATTTGCTAAAGTCCATCCATCTCCATCCATCCATCACGCTACACATCTGTGCTCTCCCTGTCCTCTGTGTTGCCAGCTTCCCATTGGCTGCGGGAGCCCAGGTTGCTTTCGGGTGCCCTCACTTGACCAATGGGGATGCGGTACGCTGCTAAACTGCCAGTCAACAGCAGCATTATTGTGACTGTCAGAGTGGCCGACCAGCTGCAGGCAGGGAGGCCCACCTAGACAGGGAAAGAGGATTTTCAATAATAGATGTGCACCAGTGCTCCCTCTCTGTGGATGTGATGTTATAGCATTAACTGGATCTTCTGCTGATGTATTAGATTCCCTTTCAGATAGTGAGGTGCTCAATCTGAATGTGCCCAAAATGCCTGCTTAGTTTCCTTTAAACCCACTCTGCAACTTAGTCATTAAGATTTACCAACCACTACTTAACCATGGCGTAATAATTAACTAATGCTTAAGTAGTGGCTAGTTCATGGTTTGATTTCTGATAATTAAGCAACATTTTTGTGGTACCAACGTGGGAAGTCTGAAAAACAATCACGCACAAATAATTACTAGAATTTATCAGAGCTCATTCAGGAATGGGTTGAAATTTGGAGGGAGAAATCAATCAAGGAAGTGCCAGGAGGTGTCTTCAAAAGTCATTATTAAATTGAAAGATACAGTGACTGTAAATGTTTTAATGCTGTTTTATAAATCCTGACACAAAACACTGATTAAAGATATGGATTGCCATTTATCTACTTTATGAAGATAAATACAAATCTAAGAGGAAAGATTATAGGTGAACAATGGAAAGACTGCATGCTATGGGCAAACAGTATTATTAAATCAAATGCATAAAATATGAAACAACTCTTTTGTCTCTATTTCTGAAACTAACCAGAGAAAGGTACAATTTGAACACAATGCTGGATTAATACTGCAGCTATGCTCTAATTCTACTTTACATGTAAAATGAAAGAGCAAAAAATTACACATGGTCATTGAAATGGGAGAATGACTGGAAAAAACAAAACAAAAAGCACACTTACATTTCCAAGCATGTTGCTCAGAGCAATGTCACCATATGCAGACATGAAGGCTGTCGGAAGATGAGCAAAAAAAAGTTGATTGTGAATGGAGAAGATCCTCAATACGTCCACTGCAGCTGTGCAGTGGTTTCTACTGTGCAGCTGTAGCTGTCTGAACTTTCTCCTAACAGTGGAAGCCCTAACTGAGACTCAGTTACCCTTCTGTTTAATTAAGGCAAATGAACAAAAATATATGAGCATGAAATGAAGAGAGATGAGGAGATCAGGAACACTGGAGTTGAAAGGAAAACCGGAATGAAAGAGGGAATATGTGCATTGCAGTCATTCAAAACAAACAGAAGGATGAATGAAGTCTCCATCTGTGTTCATTAACCCGTTTAATAAGTTGAATTTACTTTTTTATTTTTATTTTACGACGCTCTAAAAGTGTTGTTTTGGCTTTAGGCAACTAATGCAGTTTTTAAAATATCATGTCAATGTAACATAGCTCCTGTGAATGGTCACAAGACCAGACCTCTACTTCCCAGCTGCACATCTGGAAGAAGATGGAGTAAAATGCCTTAATTAACACATATAACTGATATTTTTAAAAGGGTCTGCTACTGATACGTGGTTAGAGTTTTACGCCTGCATGCATCTTTTGATCACAAGAGTAAATGTAAGCACACATACTATCAAAGGTTTTGCCAATACATATATAAATGTTACACATATAAAACTATCTGGGTGAAGTGAGCTGCATCAGTCATTTCTACAGTTGAAAATATTTCATATTGGTAAATAGGTCAAATTGAAGAATTTGTATAAAACCTACAGTATAAAACCTACATTTTTACTCACATAACCTATGTGGAATGAAAAAAAAATACACGTTAGGAAGGTCTAAGGATTAAAATGCCTGCACTTATGGTACATTGTTTTGGGTTGTTTTTTTTCACCTTAAGAAGATTTGATTCATCAGTCTGATTGATTTAGCAGATGAGGGAAGCAACATTTTCATTATTCAGAGGAATAAAACAGCAGGCCTTTCATGTGAATAACTCATGAGTCCAGAATTGTCTGAGCTTTGCTGCTTTTTGGTTCTGGAACATTTCGGGAGCTTATCGGTTCCTGTAAGTTGGAAAATGGGAGTTAAAATGCCAAAAACAAAAAAAAGAAATTCTCCTTATGGCTTCAAGCTACATTGGAATAAAGGTAAAGGCTAAGCCTGGAAAAAGGGTACGATTAAACATTTTCTTTAAGCAAACATTACCCTTTTTTAAAACAGAATTTCATTGTATTTTGATATTTAAGCCCTCTGAACAGACAATGAAGAACAGAATGATGGATAGATTGTATATAAATGACAGTAAAAAAAAAAAAAAAAATAATAATAATAATGATGGTTTAGGTTGTTTTTTTAGAGTGGGTTACACAAAATATAACAAAATAAATAAATAAATCATGTTCGTATGGCACTCTCAGGGGTTACTTAATGTCAAAATTGTGCCTGCATTATGATGTTAAATTTGGGTGAAATAATTACAACTGTAGTTGCATGAATGCATTAGTGTGTATTTCCGTCACCACTGGCGATGGCGAAGAGGTGGGTCCTCCAGCTGAAGGTGAAGAAGAGTCCTCCAACGCACATGCACCCCAGAGCACCATTAAACCCCGACAGCCCTGTGTACAGCAAATCGTGACGCACCGCCAAGGATAAACCTGACACACGTACAGTGAGAAAGGAGAGGGGGGGGGGACAAAAACAGATGACAGCTAATAACAGATTTAGAAAAGAAAGAGGGAGATTAACACAACAACAGCACACATAGACACGCAACAACTCCAAATGTGTCCATGTGGTGGTGCTAGACACGTACAGTTGTAAGGTTGGCTACCCAGCAGCACTTAATATGCATGTAACCAAATATGGAAATTTTTCATGCTCATGTCAGCACTGAAGAAATGGAGAGAAGTGCTGCAGGGACGATGCCTTTATTAATACCTGCCCAACAATTAACTAAATGGAATTTCTTTGCAGTCAAATGTAACAGTGTTGACAGGATATCAATCACAAAATAAACCACCGTCAGTTTGATTTATTCCTTAAGCTGGAGTGAAACTGAAAGTTATTTTTTTACTTTTTTTTTCTCATCTGGAACAAAAACTGCTCGTACAGCCAGAATAATAGACATTTATTGGAGAGCAACCAGATGGGAACCTCTTGACTTCCACAGCTGTCACACGATTGGTCTTTTTTTTTTTTTTTTACGACACTCGTGTTTATTTTTAGACTGCATAACATTTATAACTTTGCATTATGATATAATATGACGTTCTAGTCCTGATTTTATCCTCCAGCCTTTCCATACTGCTGCTGCTGCTGCAGAGTTCTGATGATGCAAACGGACGAAAACCTCACCTCTGACTCATGTGCCAAACCGGACACGCACCCTGCTGAAACTGTATGCAGACTGCACAGGAAGCATGCTGAGATATGCAGATCTCAGTGAGGCCAGAAACACTGGCATCCTCTCCTACAGCCTCTCTGACACCTGCTGCACTTTCTCTCAACATGCATGTGACGTGGATGACAACGGCAGTAAACTCGGTGCAAAGAGGGCAGGACAGCTGAGTTCAGCTGCCACCAGGCAGAAGCTGAACATTTCTCTCAAATGTTATACTTCATTTGATTATGTTATTGATTGGTGCTTCAAACTTAATTTCTTCTTACACTTTAATATCACTAATGTTAGAATGCTGAGAGAATTTGAAGGTTTTTTTTGTTTCTTTCCCTTCTTTTGTAATAATTATTAATAATTCTGATTCCAATAGTAGTTAATATCTGTACTGTTTATCTCCATTGTAAAGTGTTGGCTTATTTGCATGTTTCAAGACTTTTGGTCATTATTAATCAATTTATTGGATAGTTAAAATTTGATATTTTCTAATACTTTTTATACGTTTCTAATACTGCAATTTTCAGTTATTTCTTATTTCTTTAAAATTTTTCTCAAAGAAGCATGAACCCTGCTTCATGTACATTATCCCCTGAGTAACAATAAAATCTTGGAAATTTACTGGCTGAGTCTTTGTGTTGTTTTTTTTTATGGCATTTCCATTAGCATTGTTGGTTATTGCAAACCTTGGGTGATGGGAAAAAAGAAAAAAAAAACATTTCAAAACCCATTAAGATCTCTAAAATGCCTGATCATGCATGCTGATCAAAGATAAATGTGGTGTGTACAACCGTGCAACCTTCCTGGATGAAAACTGAAGGAAGTGCTCATTTTGGAAGCTCTTTTTTGTACATAAATAAACATCAGACAGCTCTGTGATTGATTTCCTTATTATGAAGCGATGGGAGCTGCAGCTTAGCAGTCTGGTTCTTGTGCAGACTGACCACACCCGAGTGCTCCCTCCTCTCCTCATTTCCCCTTCTGCTCCTTCTCTGTTTGTCTCTCCTTTTTTTTTTTTTTTTTTTTTTTTTTTACTTCCGACTCACTGGTATAAATTTCCTCTTTTTCCATTTCACCTCCCTTGGGTTATTTCCTTGTCTTGCTGTTATTGGCTGCCAGGCTAATCTCTGACTGGAGCATCACAGATGGCGCACAGTGAATGCCAGCTCTACCACCAACATACATACGCAGACACCTATGATCTCTGCTTCAATCTCCCTCTTTGACAAACACACACAGACCTCAGCAGGACAAAGCACAAAAACCACATGGTGAGACAAAGCACGTAACAATACCGCGCCATATCTCGTACTACATATGTGATACCAAAACACAGACATACACAGGACAGAGATAGAGAGAGAGAGAATATGTCCCGGCATATTCCTCATGTGGGTGCAGTGTGTGTGACATTATGCCTCATCTAACATTTTGCAGATTCACACGTCTTTGTTATAGCCTACACAGAGAACCAGGTGGGTGTGAGAACCAGTGGGTGAGCATAATCCTGAATCGCCAAAAAAAAAAAAAAATCAGACAATATGACAATACGACATCAGCTAGTGCCCAAGAATATCTACCTCCAGACATGTCTGCGAGCATCCCATACGTTTTATTCAATACACACAAAAAAAAAGTGTACATCATTTGCCGTTTTGAAATAGCTATATCATATGAAGAAAAAAATTAAAGACCCAGCACTAAGTGCAATTTTGTCCCCTGCTTCCTGCAAATACATTCTGAGATTAGCAAAAGGAGTGAGTTGTTGTTGTTGTTGCTATTGCTATTAACAGTCCTTCTGGTCTTTGGTCTACCAAAAACAATTAAAAAGATATTAAAGTGCTGAGTTATCCGACAACATATTTCCACGCCGTGAGAGTCCATCCCAAAGAAATCATTTTTTTAAAACTAACCTTTAAAGCGTCTTGGGCTCATCTAGTCAGGAATTAAAGAAAAGCTCAAGAAAAAGATTGACTGTACTTTTAAATCTGCATTTTCTATACTGTTCTAACATTCTTACTGCACTCATGTAAGAGCACAGAAAACATGTCCACAAGTTTGTTTTATTTCCGACAGCCTGGAAAACTATATCCTGCAGGCCTGAATCGGTTAACCCCGCTCAGTTGGCAAGCCAGTTTAACAACAAACACAAAGCAACCACGGCTCCAGACGGCTTTGCTGTGTTCCTCACCCTCTGTGCTGAGGCCAGGGCTGGAGGTGAAGCTGGCCACATCAACGATCTTTACAGCAAACTGCTGGCCTGTGTCTCTGTTGATGCAGCGCCTCACTACGCTGAAGGGACCCCTGCAACACAAACATGCTGAGTTAGTCACACAGATACCTATAAAAAAAAAAAAATAATAATAATAAAAAAATAAAAGATCTGCATGTACACAATATGACTTCTGAGATCCAGCACAGGAGCAGTAGAACGACTTAACTTATGACATACGAACACATTGCCATGGATGCATATCATTCGAGAGCAATGGGCAGTTATTTCTGAGAATATTCTGGATTTATGCTGGGTGGTTAGCTACACTCTGTAGCCTCTATGCTTGTGCCAGTGGGAATTACAGACCTATGTGGTGTGGCACAACTGTAAAATCTAAAATAAAACCTTTATTATATAGACCTGTGCAAGAGAGACCTACCCTACAGAGTTTATTTTAAGGCAAAGGAGGGGGCAGATATTACAAGGTTGTGTTTCCTCATACAGCTGCACTGGCGCTCCCATGTGAAAGCTATAAGGTATGTTTTCTTGACCTGTATCCAACAGCAGTGTGGGTATAGCACGAAGCGAGACGAGACGGGGCTAGCGAGCTACGTGGAGTCAACATGGCTGGTAACTTGCACTGAATTAATAACCTGCCCCGGAGCAGCAAGGGTTAGAAGGGTTCGGAATTCAGTTGCCCATAAAATCCTTCACAATTCTTTTCCTGATCATAACTCGGTTTAAATTAGACTTTAACCGCATTTAAATATCATCATGCAGAAGTAATGAACGTTGTTTCACATTGTAACCCGCTTGAAAAGCTTGATCATTGTTGAATAAACGGACAATGACTAACAGAAGTTCAATAATTAAAAAGTCATCTTTAAAGCCAGTCAGTACACATTTACAACTGATTTATTAGCCAGATTTAATCATCGTAACAATGCTGATTCATTCCTTTCAGCACTTAATCTGTTACATAATTGGTCCTGCAGCGATTTTATCATTACTGAAATTCCACCTTTTTGACCAGAAACTGATGCTTAACAACTAACAAATATCCAAACCCACTGAGCTGAACAATGTGCCTCCAAAAAAAACAAACTGTTGACTTAATGCTGTGTTGCTATGGGAACAATGTAGCAACAATATACTTTTTTTATACTTTGTCCCACTCTACCAAATCTGTTGTAAACTGCTGATGTTCAATAAATAAAATAAAGTATCACAGATTAAAAACATAAGTTCATTTTATGTTGTGGGAAAACTATTAAACAATGGGCAATAATCACTCGCCTACTACTAAAATTAATGGCATTTATACACTTGCACTGCTGTGTTGACTGATAAATGTTTGTTACTTTTACTGATGTTACAAAATCGATCTATAAGGTTTGAAAAGGGTGGACAACTAGTGACAGTAGCAGGAAATATGTAGCAAGAAATAAAATGCCAAAAGCAGACCAACCACAATTGCTGCAGCCCGCATCAACATGACATGTAGCAACATTTCTGGGGAGCTGCACGTCAAGATATGACGTAGGGTCACCAGCTATGCCCTTGAATCAAACTTCCAATTAGTGTTTTGGAGTTTTTTTCCACCTTAAATGATTTACGTGGAAGCAAATCTAGCATCTTTCCCTTTCAGGACATTGTGTCCTGAATATTAGTATTACAAATCACTATTCATTTTACCAAGAACAGAAATATGAGTTTATGTCCATATTACCCAGTCTGAAATAGTCCACTCCCATTAAATGACAAATGTTTCACAACAGGATGAAGAGAATCACTCTACAATTTTCTATCGACTGCACTGTCTCTTCACATTCAAGTTTCTGACCTAATTACTGATGCATTACCCATAAATCTAAATGCAAATGTCACTTCAGCCGCTGTGCCTGATGAGAAATCTTCGTGACTAAAACTCCAGCCATCAGTGCCACAACAATGAACTTTAATTATGTCATTTAGAACTTATTCCCCTAATATCTCAAACATGATATAACCAGATGAAACTCCTCATCATTTAAATACATGCCAGTTTTTCTTTTTGTTTTTTTCTTCCATCTTTAACTTGCCACCTATTTTCTTTTTTTTTTTTAAGTATGACTCCATATACAACACACAACCATTTTGGGGTACACTTTTCACTTGTTACTTCTAAAGCACTTAGATTTAACTAAGTGTCTCTGAACAGGCATTCACAAAGTGCTATTTTTTTGTGCAAATAAAGGGAACATCTTTTTCACACGTGTAAACTTGAGTTAATTTGAGTCTTTACAACTACACTCATTTCATTTGCGTACATGAACTTAAAAATCTTAAATGACCTAAATTTGATTAATTTGCCCCGTGACCAACTCAAAGCATTTGACATACCCTTATATAGATGAAAAAAAGAGAGTACATTAAAGCCCTCTCTTCACTTCACAGCTCTAAAATCCTTGGAGGTGTACCCAATATTAATGAAAAAGCACAAACAAACAAAGAAACAGACAGTTCACACAATAAGAAGTGATGGCCACAGCCATTACTGCTGAACTGAATGAATGTAAAAACGGATGAACGTGCTTAACATTGTCAGTGAACTGGGAGCTGCAGTCGATTCCCTCTCAAATTTGTTTCACATCTGCTGCAATGATTAACCCTAACAAGTACTAATGGTATGTGCACTTTCAGGGCTAAGGGAACCGTGAAACAACACAATTCACTTCAGAGTCTGCGGGAACCCTGTTGATGATTTGATATCCCCATAACCTTTGCCCTCCTTGGTTTATGTGCTGCAGCAGCTGTGTTTGCCTATCATCTTTAAGGGGGAGTCGAGTGCTTGAATGCGTGATGGAGTCTCTTTCTACCTATTTGTTTTCAGATTGGGTCGGTCTTGTGAAGATTTTTGTTGAATTATTTCAAAAGTTGCCACCACATGGATAAATAATCCAGATAATCACTCATCGTATGTATGTCAAGAAGTTATTACTGTCATTAAGGAATGCCAGATGTCATGCAGAACCTCCATCTGTCATCTTATTTATAAATTCAGTGAAGAATCAATTTTAAGAATCACTTCCCAAGCTAGTTTAATAACTTAGGATAGTTATCATCTGGAATAAATAAATCAAATGAGAATTAAACCACATATGGCATCTTATTGTAAAGGAATAATGAGACTGAATTCCAAATCTCAGAGGTGAGGTCATGTGTACGTTTGCAATGGTTGTTACTTTCTGACAGACATTTAAGACTTTGAGCTTCAAACTAGTTTGTTTAAGTCTTAGATAGATGCTACGTAAATGTCTAAAAGACACAAAGGAACTTTTTGAAAAATGAACATCGTTTTAGGAGTTCATGTTGGCATGCTTTAGTCAAAATGCCACAAGGGAACACTGTTTTGAACTACATCTTTAATGCTATGTTTATAACAACCAGTTTAAGGGAGCAATAAGAGCATCTCTACTCCAATATCATCTTCAGTGGGGTTTGCCTCTTTTATAATTGTTACTAGAGCTTTGTGCAACCCATTACTGAGGTGCAGCAAATGCAGATGATGTGCAGTCAGGTGTACGTGGGAAGCCTGGATAAATCTACTCCAGTCTGGATCTTTGATATCACAGTACCTTGTAAATTTTCAGACGTAGAAGCTCCCAACATAAGCCACATTCACACAGTCAGGTCGTTCTGCCCATTATGTCCCACTGTGCTGTGCGAATCACACCAGGGCAGAAAGGTATAACGTTTCATTATGCCAGAATCCGTCTTTGCTCTGCCTTGATGGTCTCAAGTGCAAAAAAAAGTGTTGTTTTTTTTTGTTTTTTTTCCCCCATAATATGTCAACTTGAAGTGGTAGCAATTGTATGATGCAAAGGAGTATCCTCACAGTGGGAAAGCATAAATGTGTGGAAAAGCATGTGTTTGCGTCTATGCGCGAGGAAGCAGAGAGGCCACATGCCATACTGACATCACCGCAGCTGTGCCGAGTGGGCTCATACAAAACACCCACACATGGCTCACATCCGACGGCAGAAGTCATCAAACATTAACCCAAAGTGGCAGCCTTCACGGACTCCTCCTTGGCTCATTTAAGCTTTCTGTTTTGTGTAAGTCGGAGTCTGGGTGCACATTTTTAACATCTATGCTGGACAGACAAACCTCCTCCAATATGTCTTTAATCCACTGCATACTTTACTTTTCAAGTTAAAGATTACCTCAACAGAACGAAGATGGTTTCTTGCTGAAACAAAAATTATTCTCAATATTTTCCCAGCAAGACTTACTGTATGATGGCACAAACAGTCATGTGATCCTTTATTGATTGAAGCAGACATAGATCATAGTGCATGTTTGCCATAATGTATAACCATTTGAATCCGTACCTAATAAAGAAGTGCATCATCAATATAAAAATAAAATGTTAAGACAAATGCTACTACGGTTAATAATTTTCCCTTCCTGCTGCGAAGCAACAGCATTTTGTCTATAATTTGTATGATGAAGGCTGCATTCAACTATAATAGTTAGAACCATTATGACTCAGCCAGTAAAATTATAAAACAATCTATGATCATTTAAAGACCTAAATGTTGCCTATGAAACTTAATTATCTAGCTCGGAATAAGCCAGAGGACTGAACACTTGACTGGTTTAGAGAGAGTCGTCCAGCGCAACATTGTTGGCTGTAATGAGCACCCAAGGGCAGAAATAAAGAGCACTGACTCCAATAGTGCTTCTCAGAAAACCAAGCAAACAGAATCATTACAGGCAGAGCTTATGAATTTAACTCCTCGCTTAAAACTCTGACAGGAATCTTGGGGGGCAAAAAACACTTATGTAGACTAAAAACAATGAGCATCTCTGTAAACAGTTGAAACAGACAGCTACTTTGCATCTTCACTGTCTAACAGCTCTTACAGTTACCATTCAACTGTAAACCTTGATGGATCAGAAATCCGACGAGATATAAATTAAAAGATTTGGATTTCTTTTGACAATACTCTCAGTTATGAAACATTGCTGAACTCTAAGTGATGCAAAAGAACATTGCCATCAAAACAGAGCTTGAAAGGAGATCATCCCAGTGGACAAGGTCTACATATTATTGGTTCTGTGTGAATGCGCATAGGTTATTAAGCAAATTTCTAAATTCAAGTCTCAATTTCTTTCAAAGATCAGGCACATAATAAGACTAATCAAAAATCAACTGGTGGAAAGAAGTCAGAAAAGTACTGTCAAAAATCAAGTTCTTCACATGAACTTAGTAAAAAGTCTCGGAACAAAAACATAACTCCCTGTGACCTAATCAGACATTGCAGATGAATCATCAATATCAGATGCTGGGATGTTTCAGATTTAACACAGAAGTTCATCCTGCTTGCAGTCCATCAAACTGTCATTGCTTCTGTTACACTAAGCCCTACAACTAAAACCACGGCCAACAACCTCTAACCTAGCCATGCAGCCAACAATCTATAGTCAGGTTGACAATAAAGCATCATGTTAAAGCCAAGACAGAGAGCTGCAGTTACTCTCTTCTGGCATTTTTATATCTTTAGCCTCAGGGCCATCACATTCCCAGCTCTTTGTCTCCATTGATCTGCCTCAGCCTCCGTATCCCTGCCACCGTCTAGATGAGGAAAAAGGATCCCTTCCCTCTTTCCCCAATACATCCCTTGGCAGTAGGACTCAAGTTGATCCATCAAGTGCAGTTTCACAAAAGAACCAGCTGGATAAAAAGGATTTTACAGCATTTTCTTGGACAGAAAGTGGCTTTTAACTTTTTTTTTTTGGTAAAATGCTCATTTCCTGCTTTTCTATTGAATTCTCTGGACTGTGTGGCCACAGCTGCACAGCACAGACATTCGTTGCTGACTTACAGATGCAGGCAGTAACGTACAGTTGGAGATTACGATATTGTGACTATACAGACAACTTGTATACCAAAGTAGATTGACCCTTGCAAAAAAAAAAAACACTGTTTGAAAACATAAATATTTGACTTATGCAGCAAGTTAAAAATGCAATTTCTCTGCCCATTTCCCCACATTTAACACCCTCGCTAATTTGTTTTTGTCAAATAAAACAAAGTAAATGTTTAGATTGCAATATTCCTACTCCAACTCTTAGCAATGGTTGCTTCTAACTGTTATGGGGACTTTAAAGTAGTAGTCCTGGTTTATTATATTAATCAATAGCCCAAAAAAAGAACAAGAGCTGTGGAGTGCTAAAGGTGGCCGTTTCCCATAAACAAACTAAATTAACAGACCTTCTGACTTAAATGAGGGACACCTTCAGATGCTCCAGAAGCAGCTAAGCACCGTCAGTCTTCCCACCTCACTTTCAGGAAGACCTGAAGAGCCTCGTCAGAGCTCACGAAAGTAACGTGCACGTACTGACAACTTTCAGTCTTCAGAAGCCTGAAACTTTCGCATTTTATTGTTTTACTGAAACTGAAAACTTCGGTCTCCTGCTAAGAAAACACATCACATTAATTTTTCAGATGACACAGATGTCCAAAACGAGCATCTTGCATTAAAGTTACTCATCAAATGATGGAGGGATGATGGGGATTTTGTTTACAGTAAAAGGAGAGATCTGTGGCTTCAGCAATCCACAGAGAGGATGAAGAAATGAAACTGTGGGGCCCGGCCAGCTGCTGTGTATTTGTGGTAATCATTTCAACAGCGGCAAGTCAACAATAAAAATAAAAAAAGAAAGAAAAGAAAAGAATGTTTTTGATGTTTAAAGTCATGGGAGTCCAAGGGAAGTGTCTGAAATACATTATCTGAGGATTTAATAAGGATATTGGAAATGTTGGGACATGAAGACCTTTGGTACAACTGTTCACTCAGAGGACAAACAAGTGGACATTCCTCCAGCTCAATATTCCTAGCTTTATTTAAATCTTTATCCTATCTAATAGTTTTAGCAAACGTCTTAAAAGTTGTATTTACCACCAATCATATTTGATGGGTTTGTTTTTAACCCCCACCCCCCTCCCAAAAAAGGGTGGGAACATGTGCACGAGGAGAAAATATCCAGACATGTTGTTCTCATCTACACCAGCAGTTCTAAACTAGCTCAACATGAGAAGCCTCTGAAAACCAGTTTCCTTCTCTGTGAACTTGAGAGTTACATTAAGACATCAAAGAATAAGCCTCTCATGTTTATATTAAAGCTCTGTGCAGCCACAGTGTACAAATGCAGTCCGTCTCACTGTCAAACAGCACTTTTTGAAACAATATTACAGAGTTTTACCTCATTTTCCTGAAGATTCATGTTTCAATATTGCAACAAAGTTCCAAGTAGCATGCACCATTTATAAATGCTGTTTGCAAGACCAACTGGGATTCAGAAAGCATTTCAATACTTTTTATACACATGGAAATATCAAACTGGGATAAAATAGACAATTTCCCATTGAAGCTATGCTGCTGATTCATGTTTCAGCTTTAACTTAGTCTTAAAATTAGGCAGATAAGACTCTAAATTTCTTATGCATTTGTTTTTGTTTTTTTAATCACAAAATTCTTGCTGGCCTTGCTGGACACTATTCCCCCACTCCCAGCCCCGATACAAACAGTTCTTGATTCTCTACAAGCAGTTAGTGCCCATTAAGCACTAGTCTGCATGACAAAGAACCAGTTTTTGGCAACAGAAAGATTAGAAACCGATTCCAGAAAAAAGCTCTCAAAATGCTTTGGAGGAAAATAGAAGAGAAGATCTTTTGGTTTCTAAGTCTACTAAGTACAACTTGCTTCAAATCAAAAGTGTAACAAATAGAAAATCTGAGCATTATTACCTTAAAACCAGTCTTTTTAAAACAAACACTGCTTTGATCTTAATGAGTACACACTGCAAAGAAACTCTTTCTGTGCTTGGAAACATGTCTGAAGACATTCCCGAGAGACAACAACTGTCACTGCATGTGGGGCAGGTTAGCTCTTAAAATGACTCAGTGAGCCCTTCCTATTTGCAGAGTTCTGTGACATCACAGATCCAAATCATAGGCAAGGCAAGGCAAGGCAAGGCAAGGCAAGTTTATTTCTAGAGCACAATTCATACACAAGGTAATTCAAAGTGCTTTACATCTACATAA
>JBAMYA010000010.1:2221935-2248333 GCA_037176975.1 Arrhamphus sclerolepis
ACACACACACATTTCTCCTCCTCCGCTCAGCTCCCCAGACTCCAGCAGGAAGCTTTGATAAAGGGGTGTTGAGCAGCAAGAGGAAGATTTCCATTTTTATCTGCTTCGAAGACTCCAAGACCCTCCTCCCTCCCTAACTGCCTCTCATCAGCATAAAAGACTCTGCCATGTCCCTTCCTCATTGTGTATGCTTCACATACAACGTAATTGATATAGACATGATCGGGGAGGGGAAAGAGCAGAAATCTCCAAGTCCGATCCACAGCGACTGCTTTTTCCTTCTTTTCTTGCTTTTTGAGTTGCAAGTACAGCAAAAACGACTCGCTCTGTTTTCTGCCCCGGCTGTCAGACGAAGCGAGCGTCTGTCCTGTGAAATAAACGTCACGCAACGTATAGTCAAAGTCTTCATCGCAGAGCTACTGTCAACTCTAGAACTTCTCATCACAAGAATACAAAGGAAGGCAGTTGCTCAAAATAAATGTTTTGAAATTGGGAAGTGTTCAGCGCTGCCTTGTCACCTGATGGATGCTGTTAAGGCTGTTTTGTGCCTCACGTTGTAGACAATACAAGGTGTGCCACTAAACTTTATAGTGCTTTCTCATCTCCACTGCAGATGAGACATAACTTCCATAGCTTCAGGGTCTGCCTGACTGCTTCCGCCCTCAGAGGTCATAAATCAAACAGTGTTACGTTAGCTAACACAATGGATTAGTGCGTTTCATCATATCCCAAATCTTGAGTAATTTTCAGGTGTTGTCTCCATTTACTCTTCACTTGAACAACCTGCCCTGATCCCTGTTAATCTGGACAGAAATGGGCCGTATCAGTGATGTCTGAGGGAAACTTTGCCCTAAACCACCAGGCTGCTTGAAGGCCTCGAGGTGATGAAATAAGCACCACGTGAAATTTATTAAACAGTCAGGTTGATAATTGTCTTTGCCTCCTGCTTTGCGCATCTTTCCAGGTGATGAATCATGCTGAGTGTTGCATTTCAGGACAAGCAGACAGCACTTGTGTATGCGGAACTGGGTGGCAGGTCATCTTTTGATGCCATTTTTTATGATGAAAACTGCCAAACTGCATAGTTAAAATTTAAACAGACATACTCTATTAAAATATGGAAAAGGTACTGAAATGCATATACACGCAGTTCATGCATAAAACCAGTGAAACGGATTACTTTATCAAACAGAGCCATGAAGTTTTAAACTGCTTATTGGTAACTTAAAACCAATAAAAGCAGAATGAACAATCACTTACAACCAATAAAAAAAAAAAGTTTTTTCAAAAAAGTGCAGTAAACACAATATAACACGTGTGCTGGGTGTGAGGTTAATTACTTCTGGCTTGATAAGTCACCACAATCCAGAGTGCTAAAATGTACAGTTCATCAAATGACCACAAGGGACTGTCTCCAGTGGCGAGTCAACTTCCGTTGACCCCTATGTTAAACTGTAAAACTTAACAGGAGCAATAAACATGTTTACTTTCTGGTATAAAAACGGTTTTGGTCTCCACAGCTAGATTTCACATCCAAGTCAACTGCACAATTGACATTTGAGCTGTGAATTAAAATATAAAATAACCTTTTTTTCATTTTTTTAAAAGTTGCCTATATTTAGCTTGTTGGATGAATTATAGAAACAGTGTGACCTGCTATGATTTGGTTTTGAAGAGTCATCAAACATTTTGGAGGCTCACAACCTTTGGCTGAGGGTGCTGCTAAGCTAAGCAGCCAGAATTAACAGAATTATCCTGTAGCTCAGGGGTCCTCAATCCCCAGTCCCCAGTCCAGTACCGGTCCATGGGTCATTTGGTACTGGGGGACAAATAAAAATTTAGTAATTACAAGTTAATAAGTTATTTTTCTATCATTAGTCTTACGGAACTTATTTTGGAAAAACAAACAAAAAACACGACTGTTTGCGCTCTCACCTCACTAGAGCACCTGACTCTGATGCGCCATTTCACACAGACGAAGAAGAGGAAGAAGAGTCTCAGACTGCCAGCAAAAACAAAGCTGCATTTAAAAGAAAAACAGCAAGATTCCTACATAGGTTATGGATTCATGTCAACAAGTGATACACAAGCTCCACACCTGCTATGCATAATTTGCGGTGACCGACTAGCTAAATACGCCATGAAAACCCTCAATACTGCTTCGCCACATTGAAACAAAATACCTGCGTTAAAAGACAAGCCCTTGGATTTTTTCAATAGCAAAAAAACAACAAAAAAACAACAACATGAATATGAAGGACAAAAACAGTTATTGAAGATAACCACTTCAACAAATATATCTGTGCTGAAAGCACCATTCTTGCTAACGCTAAGAAGCCATTTGCTGTTGGGGAATAATTGATGCTACCTGCCACTAAGGACATTTGGGGTGAACTTATTGGAGAGACTGTGGTGAAAAAGGTTGCAAATGTCCCTCTTTTAGCTAGCACCAGAACAAGCTCATTGTTTTTGGAACCCCCACGCCTCTCCCCAGTCCACGGAAACCTTTTCATTCATGAAACTGGGTCCTGGTGTAAGAAAGGCTGAGGAACACTGCTCTTGCTCATCAGATGACATTTCTAGCATCATCTTATACCACTTCAGTACCCTTACAGGTTGACTAAATGGACCACTAACCAGTGGGTGGCAGAGTGCAATTGGGTACCAGTTGCTTGGTTGCCTTGGCTGCTAGGTGACTGAGCGACTGCGGCTCTGGGATTACTTGTTTCTGATGTTGTTTTTGTAGCAACGTCTTGAATGAATATGGATGGACAGATTTGATCAGAATGTGGTGTGAATGATTAACTTGTCATAACTGAATTAAGGTCAGATTCCTGCCTGCTCACCCATTTTTGGATTAACTGGGATCGCGTCTCTAGTCAGTATGGTGTTCAGCTTCAAACAGGCACTTCAGAAAACTTCTGGGTGACATCACACAGAGGATTTGTCCAGTTCTTCTTATTCATTGTATGCTGCTGTCTCTCCTGTTGCTAATCAGGATAGCCTATATTAATAAATTATCAGTTTCATACATGTCATGTAACGAACATGAATATAACAAGTATATTATGAAAGACAATGTAAAGCCAGTATGTGCAGATTAGACTGTATTGCCCTCTCAGTCTCTCACAGGCAAAAGCATACAATAAACCATGAAGAAAAGCAAAATATTTTAAAGTCAAAACAGTGAGCAGTGAGTGAAATCAAGTCAAAGCAAACATTTCTTAACTTTGCATCAGTCCTAATCATACATATCAAATTTTGATTGATATTCAGAATTTTTAACCCCTAAATTGCTGTTTTTTATCATGATTCAACTCCATTTTATGGTCTAAAAAACACAGTAATTTCTATGTTTTCAGTTTAAATTGGATTATTTATTGATTATTACAGAAATATTAGCAGCAACATTTATTGATATGGATTTTTTTTGTAATTTGAAATTTCACAAAATATTTTAAAGATGCTTAAACATATAAATGTGTGCTGAACATAAACAAGGCATAAAACTTTTTTTTTTTTTTTCAGTTTTTAAAAAAAAAATGTTTTGAACGAGCATCAGTCCTAAATCATACACATCGAAAATTGATCAAATGCATCAAAAATAGTGATTCGAATGGATTTTAATGTGTACATTTGTGTGTGTAAGGTCTTTAATGTGAGTATTTTAGTCCATGTTGTTTACAATAGTCTAAAAATGAAAACAAAAAAACAAAAAACAAAAAAAAAAACATTAAAAAGTTAAGAACGCTCAAAAATGCACAACCCTGCATGTATTATCAACAACAGGTCTGAAGAAGGCAGAGGTGGGACCAAGTCATTGTTTTGCAAGTCTCAAGTATATCTCAAGTCTTTGTCCCCACGTTCGAGTCATGTCCTGAGTTGAGACAGACAAGTCCCGGGTCAGAAACTTCAAATATCGAGTCTCTCCAAGTCCTTTTAACAAATGTACAATTATATATTAAAGGTTTATGTGAACACAACAGAGAGAAAGTTTGTGCTTGTTAAATTGTGATGAGTGAAATTGATTCGTTAACATTTAAAAAAAAAAAAATACAATGTGTTCATTTTTGGGTTTTGGGTAAAAGTGTTTTCAAGTCAACAGGCTTATGTCCAACTCAAGTCATTGGTGTTAAAGTCCAAGTCGAGTTACAAGACTTTGTCAAGTCTAAAGTCCTCCAATTAACGACTGGAGTCCAAGTCGTGTCACTGGAGTCGAATAAAATAGAAATATACTCTAGGCCTAAATTAAAAGCCAAAAATACAAAAAATACATACTTAGGTACAACAAAGGGTTAACAATATGAATTAATACAATGCTTTTAAAGAGCAAATATGAGCATTTGCTGCATGTTTTGAGCAGAGCAATCAAGACACAGTGGATTAAAAATAACCAAATAAAGCCAGGTCATTGGAACACTATTTCAGGAATGCGGCAGCGACTAAAATAACATTCAGCTGGCTCAAAAGGAGATTGATACCGATTTTCCACTGTAGCTTTCACACCGCTTGATAAATGTTGATAAAGCTGCGGCGCATCCCACCCTCTACCCCACCCTAAAGCCCTCCTCCCTCGCCTCCTCCTCCCGCACGCACGCGGAGATGTGGAGAGAAGAGAAGTTTGCTCGCGGTGCGGTCCACTGAACATTAACCGCATTTCATCTGAGGAGCGGCGACGAGAAACCTCCGGAGAAGCTTTTTTCCAGAGAATGCAGAGGAATACAATAAGTAAAGCAACAGCAAAGACACAGCACAGTCAACGCAGTCAAAACAATTGATGTCGCCAAACTAGTGGGAAGCTCGGGTCAGTGGGACAGCGGCCGCGCGCGGACTGTTCGTGTGTCGGAGGGAGCTCTTTGATCTGAGGGTCCTGGAGAAGAAGAGCGGCGCCACGCAGAAGAGGAGAAGAGAAGACGACCGTCCAGGTGAAAGTGACAAGAGAGCCCGACTCAGAATGAATAACAACAAAATCGAGAAGGAGAACGAGCAGAGTGAATTCACGAACCACGAAGAGGAGGTACGTATGTATATTTATAGACGTATAATATAGGATATGAATCTACCTGCTGCGCGCGCGGCTGTGTTCCGTCTTTGATGCGCAACTAAATCCTAAAAAGCAGACTCATGCTCACGTCGTAGCATGAACAACAACTTTTAAACACCAAATCTCTCCCTGTTGGCTACAGTATACCAGTGAAGTTGAGAAACAGGAATTGTCTCACGTTGTATTTCCCTTACTATAATCCAGTTTGTTTGTTTCGTTTTGTTTTAGTTCATAAAAGTTTCAAATACTGCCGTACGGGAGTAATGCGGTTTCCTGAAGACACCAAACTACTCACCTGTCACCTGTCCCTGCCTTCATTTTTCACTTATTCATCTCTCTTGTAGGCATGCCAGTGGAAACCAAGCCTTTGTTTCTTTTTTAAACACTTCACATTGAGGTCTTACTGAGGGGAGAGGAGTGGGGGGGGGGGTCAGGAACAAAGCAGGACCTGGGCTGTGATGAATCACTAACTAAGCACTAACTTTGAAGCTAGTTCTGGCTTGCTGCGCAATGAAACTAGATTTCACATAACACTTAAAAACAGCAGAAAAGAATATTCTGAGCCTTAGTAAATCAGTTTCCACTGCTGCAACATGTAGGAAGTAACTCTTTAACAAAGACCTGCTGTATTAGAACCAAACAAGAGTAGCCTCTCCTCCTCCACTGTGACTTAATTTCATCTAAACGCACCAGACTGATGATGTTTGTACAAAGAGATGTGAGGTAATCCATTTAGAATGGATAAGATAATGGCCCAGTTTCTTCTTCCTCTTGCACAATCTGGTTCAACAATATCTTGCTTTTTGTAAACAGTTTGCAGTGGATCTCTTCGCACAGGCGATTTGCTTTGGCAGCGATGTATCTCTGTTCAAAGGAGAGATCTGTTGTTTCAGAGCTGCACACATCCGCAGCAGAGGGATATAAGAAAGGTATATCAGATTATGTCAGATATTTCTCTTGGAGTAATTTGATTAACTCTCAGCTTAATGCTGGTCACTTTGTAACAGAATAGCCAAGCATACCCCGACTGATGTAATGCCATATTTGGTCCTGTGTTGAGGTTACTATGGATGCGGGGAGTCATTGTAGCTCCACTCAGATGTGATAAAGACTAAAGAGCAAACTTATTGAAAATGAAAATTTTCAGGTTTAAACCTTCACTGACCCCACGACCCTGAAGAGTCTGTGTAACCAGAAAATAAAATCTATCATTGTTAAATAACCCATCACTTATCAATCTCAGTAATGTGAGCACCGTAATCAGCTAAAGAGGTGGGTTTATAGAATGCAGAGACAAATCTTTTAGAGTTCTGTTTGGTCCCAATTATGATATATAAGGCAAAAAGTTAAATTTCGGGAGCCTGAGTGTAAAAGTTCACATCATTTTTCTCAATACATGACTTAATCAATGAATGACTCATATTCAGTTAATAGATTAATTGTTTTAGTGATGCATGTCTTGTTTGGAAAAGGAGACTGCTGAGATTTTTTAAGCAGAAAGGATGCAAAATAGCCTCTTAAAGACACTCTATTGCAGCTTACACTTTCATGGATGAAACTTTTTTTTTGGGATCATTCTCCAGTATAAATATTAGCAAAAACAAAACTGATTTCAAAATGACACTAAAATGAAATGTTCCAAAGAGTTTCTTTTTGAAAGGTGCTGTTTCCTCACATAGAATAAGTCGAAAAATTTTAAACAGTGAGTGTTATTTAAAGATTATTCTATGAGGAAATGGGGGTAATTGTTTGTTGCAATATGGTTTGATCAGTAGATCTCTCAGCTTGCGAGCAGTGTAACGTGTTTGAAATTTTGTCATGTCCACAAGCCGAGGGACCACAGGAGAGTTGTCTCAAGATTTGTGTAAAAGCCAGACATGTAGACAGGGAGAGTAATGGCCAGTGGAGTCTAATGTTGTGGAAATGTTTGGAAGCCACCCAGATGAGCAGGGACTTAAAACTGCATGAATGAATTAGCCTAAGGTTAGACAGCCCCACTTTGTCTTTGGTGTAATGATGTGTATTGTATTCAGGGGAGCAACAAGGTTTGAGGAGATGTTATTTGCACTAAAACATACCAAAATTGATACGATTTACATTTTTTTCTCATGATTCATATGTCAATTTAATTGGTCCGAGTTTTTTTAAATTTTCCTCTTTAATATTTGTCGTGCAGAGACATCCACCAAGTTCCCTTAAACATTTGAAGCCAAAAGCCTCAAAAGTTCAACAACACCAACATAACCATAAACTATAGAATTATGAGATCCAAAGTTTAACGGCCTGCCTGGTGTGACTCTCACATGTTGAACAACAGCACCCACCCCCGCCCCCACCCCTTCACGGTGTATGCAGTATGTGACTCAATGGATCACTGATTCGCACCAGTAAAGCACCGTTGCAATCTCGGCTCCTCATGCCTGCTTCATTGCTCAACCTCACACACCACCGTGAGTGTACACCAAAGCCTGACGATGCTTAATGTTTATCTTGCGTGGACCGCTGCTCACCAAACATGGTCTTACTGCAGACCAAGGTATGCCGGTTTGAGCCCCCGCAGCATCTAATCTAGTGAGCTGCTTTGATAAGCATTATTATCAGGTGTTCTGGATGCTTTCACGTACTCACCGCTGATGAAGTCGAGGTGACATACCGCCGCCCACATGGTGAATGTCAAAGATAGGACTGGTTTCCAGACCTTGTATGGCCAAGACATCTGGAGTGGACGTCAGAGTAAATCTGAAGTGATGTGATTTAAAGCGGGTTGGGTTGAGAAAAAAATAAAACAAATAAAATTGATTGTATTTTTGTTCGCTGTGAACAATGATGTGAAGTATATTCTTGACCGCTGAGACCTCCAGACATTTTTGTGTTATCAAGAAGGTGACCTATCAGGTCAAAGTGGAGGCTGAGAAGGAAAAAAATACCCTTAACCATAAATTTTGTGTCAAAATGATTTATCTAGTACCTGTCAAATTATCGACAAAGAAAAAAAACCCTGACAGAATGGTCAAGTACCTTCTTGACAAAAATATCAAGTAAAAATAACATCATTAAGCAGCTTTGAAAATACTCAAAAAAATTTACAAGTAATTTCTGTATGTTTTACGTACATGGTAATTAGTAACAATAAGCTTTTTTCAACTGGACTCATGATTTTTCACAAATATATTATTTTATAAATTACCTTATTTTAACAATAGTTGCAGCCTCCAATTTATTACTTCATTTATTTGTTTATATTTAAAAAAAGAGGTCCTCTGGTGCTCTTAGTACTCAGACATTTTCACTGGTACAAAATGTACCGATCCAATCTCAACAGGGTAAGAGTTCGGGTTTATGCAGTGACTCACAGAAGGGTTCAAGAGCCAATACTCAAAATGACAAAGACTGCTGTAGAGTTTAATCAACAACTTTTTATCTCAAAATCTATGTCATTCACTGCCCTTCCTGCTCTGTCTTGAATTCTTGAATGTCTTTTGTTGATTCTAGCCTGGTTGTGGCTCAGCCTTCATCATATGCTTTATTTATCTGATTAGTGTACCCCTACCCCGTGTACCCCTACCGTGACCCCTTGGTACTGCTGTGAAAAAAACAAAAAAACATGGAATTCAAAGTCAAATCCAGAGGAGACAAACTAATTATTTGCATCAAGGAGGAAAATAATTATGATGGCTGGCCCGACAAGCATCAGATGCCCTTCCTGACACAACCCTCCCCAATTATCTAGTCTTGGTATTGGCTCTATTCGTAGCTGGTGCAAATGAGAGCAGTTTGGGTTTCAGTGTCTTGCCCAGGGACACTTTGGTACATGACAGGGCTGAGAACGGAGGATTGATCTGGCAATTTTCCGTGAGGAAACCAACCGACTCTACTTATTATGCCACAGCCAGCACTGCTATAATTATAAAATAACTATGCAATAATTGAAATTGTTTATCAAGTGAAAATGCCAAACATCTGCTTGGTCTTGCTGTTCATTTCTGAAATGTTTGCTGGTTTTTCCTCATTGTGAATCAGACATGACTGGATTTTGGACAGTGTTTTAGACCCAACAATCCCCCTGGGAATCTGACTTATTCTTCCACTCTATTTTGACATTTAATAGAGAATTGGAGAATGAGGGAAAAGGGGAAAGGGAGTGAGTACGCATTGTTGCTTGCCAAGTCACCCAGCGCAGCTTGACCTTTCACCTCTTTCCCTGTCAGCTCTCCTCTGGCCAACTTGTGTTTTTTTTTAAGTTGAAACCTGCCCAACCTCCAAATCCTTGGAGGTCCACCAAGAGCCAATTGATTTTTTTTTTATTCTTTTTTTTAATTTTTTTTTACAGATGAGTGACCAGAGAGTACACTTTATTTGTAATTGATTTCTCCACAGGCTGAAAGGATACTTTACCTGAAATTAAGGTTTATGTGAAAAAAACAAGTAACAATGTGAGTTTGAACCTTGTCAGACACTTGTTGACTTTAGCTCCGAGCTGGTCATAAACATGTAAGTGGATCCTTACAAGTGCCCAAAGAGACACAGAATATCACTCAAGCAGAGTTCAACAAACGTGGCGCATCTCCCTGGGGTGTAATTGCATTGTGCTCGGCCTGCTTCGGGTATGCGCCAGGTCCTTTTCAAATAGCAGGTCATGTGGCCAGTGTGACCTTTTCCATGGAGAGATGTAGGTGGGGAGCTGCACTGCTGGAGAAGCACTGAGGAAGAAGGTCTGCAGCACAGCGGCATGGGCATGTGGTCCGTACGTGTGCGTGTATCTATGAAAAGGGCAGGCAGATACATTAACTCTCTGTGACATGAGACGTTACCAGAGGGGAGGTTGGAGGTGGCCACAATAGGGTGAAAGTGAAAAAAAAAATACATACAGTGAATCTGATGTATTGTAAGAGACAAAAAAATTTACTGCAAATTAAAACTAGGATAGTTTCATAGTTGCACAGCTACACTGCAAGGTATGTGGTTAATATACCCAATTTAAAAAATCATTTACAAGCTGAAACAAGCAGTAAAACCCTGCTCCATCAACCCATCTGATAGGTGACAGTTTATTTATAAAAGCGCCATGGGAATTGTCATCTTATCTTAGCCATTTGTCAGCGGTTCGACAAGAGGTATTTGAAAAGACAACAACAAGGCTTAGCAACAGGACAGATGTTAGAAGAAGGAAACGGAGTATATATAGTACAATTACTTTTCTCTTCTCACATGAGTTTTTTTATAAATATGTATACGGCGCAGCTTTCCTTAAAAGACCTCAGCTGTCACATTTGAATTTTCTTTGTAATAAATGACATGCTGCATACAGCGCGGTAATGAAAGGAAGTGTGAGCTTTTTCCTCGACAGTGTGAGACATTTTGTCCTGTTTTGTTACACCGTTTGTGCACTTATTCTGTCATCTTTACTGAATATTGCTTGCTCACAATCTATAATTATCTAAAAGTGTACAGTATCTCACCTCTCTCTGTCTTCACACCTGATTTCACATTCCTTTCATGTTCTGTACACGTTTCCAGCCTATAATTCTCTACTTCATCTAATTTGTTGTCTTTGCACCACCCATCCATGCTCCTTCTTTCCTTCTCCCTCTCTCTGCATTTATCTCCCTTCCCCTCCATTTCCTCCCCCCCACTTCTTTGCTTTGTCCCACCCTTTCTCTCTCCTCTGGATGCCTTTATCTTGTTCTCCTGCCGTTTCCTCCCACTTTCCTTCGCTCCACCCTGGTACTGTTTATAATTTACGCTCTTCATCTTTCCCATCGCTCTCTCCTTTTTCATCCTGTTTTCTTCACCCATCTTAGTCCTGGTAGATGCGCTCCTTATCCCTCGTCGGATCATAGGTTGAAAGCATGACCCTGAGATCTCCAAGCGCAGGAGCTGTTTATGATCATGAGAAGAGCCTTGGAGGCGTAAACTTGCCGGGCGGAATAGTAATGAGAAGAAACGTATCTATCTGAGAGCTGGCCTGCTATGATTAAAGAAACATAAAGCAGAAGTTGATAAATAGGTCTACATTAGCTAATTGGGTCTAATTTGTTGTTTTGGGATCCACTGAAGACTCTTAATTGTATAGTCTAAAGAAAAAGAAGCTTTGTGCCTCATTAACTGCCTTCATAGAAAAGTAAAACAACTGTTGTACAAATCAGCTTAACAGAAATGTAAACTGAATGTAATTTAATAATGCACTGTGGTATTTTGCTGGTAAAAGCGTCATGATATTTTAAACCCATGTCCTATATGATAGTAAGTAAAAATGTTTGACTAAACAAGCGACATCACTGTAGGTACTGGGAAATAATTGCTATTTTTAACAGTATTCAACACCTTGTAGAGAATGATTAACACAATTGTAATAAGAAAATTAGGTGAGGTGCTGTTTTAAATCGGATGCATTCAAGTAATTAACCTTTAAAGTGGGTCAATGGGACTTTAGTTGAAAAGTGATGGCTGTGGCCTTAAGAGGCGTTTTTACAATAGGAAAACAATAAACATTTCCTGAATTTATTTTTGTTTGTTTTTCCTTTTCCTTTTCCTTTTCCTTTTCCTTTTGCTTTTTCTTTATTTTTTTGGACAGTTTAATTATGAGAACGCTGATGGTTTTCATGAAAATTATTAATGCATATTTGAAGTGATGACGGGAGGAGAAGGGGACTTTGTTGGCCCTGTTTACACCTGGTTTTGAAATCCGTCCTGAGAGATCCAGTCACAAGTGGACAGCTCAAGGCGCGTCTGTTCACACCTAATGTTAACATGTGTCTGCACATGCAGCTCGAGTGCCAACTTGTGATTGGTTCTCACTCCCCTATATACAAATAAACAGGTCCAAGATTTCTGCCTACGAGGACTAAATGCGTATGCAATAATATCTGCCACGAGAAAACATCCAAAAAGGCTCCAGACAGACAAACAGAGACTCTAAAACTATTCCAAGGATATGGACTGTACCCAAAAAACCCTCTGCTTTTGTTGTTGCAGCCTGGAAACCCTTTCACTTTTATTACATTACTATCAGTTTGTTAGCACAAAGCCAGAAATACTTTTGCTTTCAGTTATACTTTTGGCCTCTTGTTTGTATGATGGCTGGCTTGCATATCTTGAATCAGTTTTAAGTGTTGGTTGTTCCCTTTCACAGGAATGAATGCTGCCTGTTCACAAGATGCAACATGATAGTGACCAGAAGGGGCAGTGCGAGACATTCAAAATATGTCAAAACAAAAACAACCCAGTTAAAAAGCCCAGTTAAAAAGCACATACACAGTACCTTACTTCCGAAGTGGACAAAATTAGCGCTTAAGGATAATTTGTGTAATTCAGATGTCTGCCAGGGGGTGGCAGCTGCCTTTCAGGATGCTGCTCAGTGCTATCATCTCATTTATAAAGAGAAAAAGAAATTTCATCAAGGTTTCAAAATCACACAAAAGCCCCAGAGGGTTTGTCTTCCTCTTATAGGAAGATGACAGGAGTCTTGTTATGAGGCAAAACTGGTACCACTGATGCCAGGTGTTACAACACTCAGGTCAGCATCTTCTCATCCTCCATCTGTCGAGAAGATGATCACATTGATGACTAAAAAAACAAACAAAAAAACACTGAAGAACATTGTTTACATGCCCAAGTGTAGAGATGTCCTGTCTGAAACCAAGCCTGACATGTAAGACAGCCTCTCAGGATGGAACCTGTTGGTGATTAGGAGACATTTTCCTGGCCTTGGACCTGGCTCACCAAGATAAATCGCCTCATTTGAGAACAGCTAATAACAATAATGATAGAATGTGGTGGTGCAAAACAAATCAAATATTCAAATATCTGTTCTAATCTCCTACTAGAGCAATAAAATGGTTATCAGGACAGCCCTATGGATGCATAAATGAATTATGTTTCTTGGAAATTCATATACAGTAGATTATAAGTGTCCGTTGCCATAGCAATGGTAGAAGCTCCAAAGCCCTAAAAAGCTCTAAAAAGCTCTACAAAAAAAGCTCTAGGTGGACTCTAAACCAATAACTGTTTGTATGATTAACTGATATCAGCTGTTAGCTGATGGAAGTTTTGGATAATGAAGCACATTCACTGATAAACCAAAAGAAATAGTCGTATCGCTGAAAGTTAACATGTTGAAAGTGGGTAAAGACTTCTTCATGGGTTGGTAGAGGAGGACTCACTTTGTTTTTTTTTAATTTTGAGTCTCCACTTACACCCAACACTTTAACCTTCTGCCCACCCAACCGCAGCGCAAAACAGTTCAAGGTGCTCACTTGGTCAAGCGGCAACAAAAGAAAGCCAGGAAAGGCTGAAGCGGAGATTAGTTCGCATTAATGAGTGCTTTGGAATTTTAAGTCCATTCATGGAGGCTCATCAGATGACAGAAAGGAAGAACAGATCAAACCAGTATGAAGTATTTGACGAACTCTGAGCTGACAGCCAAAGAGTCGAACTGATGTGTGGCTGACAGTCTGTGAAAGAGACATTCTTCTTTGTCTCATGACACCCTGAGGATTACTTTCTGGAAGTAGCTGGCATGAAAGGAAAAGTGTATACGTATCGTAAGAAAAACATTATTTCAGTGTAATATTAAAGATACAGAAAGCTGGCGATAAGAAGAAGAAGAAAAATAAAGCAAGAGAAGGAAATTATAAAGTTAAAGTGTGCAGCAGGTACGTCATTTGTTTTAACTGTCTTTAACCTTTAAACAGGTTAACCTGTTGGAACATTTACAGACTCTTACTGAGCTGCAACAGTTGGTCAAAAGCACTTATGGAAGTAAAAGAGATGGGGGGGGGCTCAATTAAACAAAAGACAATGTCCTTTCAGAGTTCATGTTTAACGTTTGGAGTGTGCTCCACCTCACATTTAACCTCCGCCCTACACAACAACCCAGGCCTAACCTGTGATCTCTGACCCCAAATGTGAAACTTGACCCCTCTGAACTCCAGCGATTAACAGACAGAAGTCCATCCATTTATGGCTGACTCCTCTAAGGCCTGCAGTCTTTCACTCCTCACATTCTTTGACATCAAAAATTTAAGGAAAAAAAGAAATCTTCTGAGGATGATGGACAGTGATGCCAGCACGGAGAAGTGGCAACTCAGGGGGTAATAATGCTGCACACAACTGATCCAAGAAAACTCAACTGTCCCTGAGCTTCCATGGGCTTATAAAGTTATTTTGGTCTGACTTCAACATATCTACAGATCTGTGTTTTTAAGAAAAGTGAGGGAAGTTATTGTCTTTGTTCAAAGAAAATATTCCTTTTATCTATCCCCAGTGTCCGTACTGAAGAAATGCATTTAAATGTGCTGCTCCTTCTGCTTGGAATCAGCTGCACCATCACCTAAATCTTGAGGATGAACTCTGCCGCTTATCTTGGCAAGGGCAACTTTTGGAAAATAGATTTTTAAATCTCAAGAGTTTATAAAGACTTTGATTTTAGATCAGTCACACACACGCACACACTTCCACACATATGCTACGTCTACCTCCTGCACCCTCCTCAAGGTTAGAGCTGTGTCCTGCCATGTTTGGCTTGAAGGACCCCGTCTATTAACTTGGCCGTTGAACACTCGCACTCGGGGAGGGAGGAGAAACACATAGTAATCGTCTCACATTGCAACAAGGTCATGTCCCTCATTTCAGCCAGAATGAACGGTCAAAAAAACACTCAATTAAAGTAAGAGCAAATGTGAGACAGAGCCACACAATGCAGCAGAGTGTAATGAGGCATTTCCACAATGCAAGCTGAATAGAAATGACGCATAAATAACTTATTAGACAAATCAAGCATCTTCATAACGTTTGACAATATGCAATCCTTGATGGAGAAAGTTAGAGAAATTACTAAATGAATTTTGAATGAAGTGGCTAGCTGTTAACCTGTTGTCAGTTTTGGCTTTCTATTTAAACTCTTATATTTATTGTGTTAAACCTGTTTGATGGAACATTTTTCTCTTGCTTGTTGCAAGTGAAATGTTAAGACATCAGCAACAAAGAAAAAGAAAAAAAATTTCTTTAGTTTGTGAAACCTAGGATTTTTATCTTTGTATTTAGTTTGTATCTTTGTAGCAGCAATAAGAAGCATAACCAGGCAGTCATATACAAGTACGAAGATCTTAGCCTTTTTGGTCCTCCCAGTACTTGTGGTTTCTCCCTGTCACTCCAGAAAAAGTAGACAGGATCACCACTCTCTTAGCCATCATTGCAGATCTCTTCCTTGAAGAAATGACGGAGCATAGTCTGGAATTTCTTGTGAGGTTAGTGCACATCAGCATTCCTCCCTGGTTTGTCCTTCACCTCACACTGAATTAGTGCCTTCCATCTTCTCTACACAAAGAGATCTTTCAGCCACATCATCTCAGCTATGAAGGGATTGATGTGTAGCCTCTACTGCTGTGGATCTATGTGACATACACTCGGCATCACAGTAGTGTACCAGGTTGTTTGAAGGTAGAAAATGGCGTAAAATGGATTATCTTGTTTTAGCTTGTTGTTTTTTTTTTTTTTTATTAACTGGAAAGCGCGTCTGCAAATAGCCCCAAATGTTACGACTGATACTGCCACCTAGTGGATAAAAATAACAGCACTTTTGTCATTCTTGTTGCAGTTGTTTTCAGTAGTCGTTACCATAATTTCATAATTGTCTTAATTCACCTAAATACATCAGCGCAGTGGAATTGTTGCCATTAAAGTGTGGTTAACTAATGCTGCTTTCCATTTACCTCAGAAATTCAAGGTTGCAACTAGAAATGATGTTGCAACTGGGTTGACTGTGTCCACTTCCTCTTGGAAAACAAACTTTTCCAAATGTTGAACTAGCCGGTGTCGCAATACTAATACATGACAATGCACGTGGTAAATAGCACAGACAACAAGTGTAGCAAACAATACTGTGCGTCTGGCTTAATGTGAATACAAGATAAAACTGTTAGCCAAAACTAGCATTCACTTTGCTGATGCAGGTAGAAGCTATGCTGGATTCTGAAGTCAGGATAGGTGAGATTTCTCTGACTTTTTCTGACTTAGTTGAAACTGCTGACTTTAACACTCTTTGGAACTGTTGCTGTCATGTCTGAATGATGTTTGCTGGTACAAAATTCCCAACAGCACCTCTTGCACAGAGACAGCAGAGGTATGACCCAGCTCGTGGAGGTCCAACGGACAGACATGCAGAGTGGCGGTGGGTTAGTCTGGCTTGCGATTAGCTGTGCAGAGGAATGAGACAGATTGCTCTAATAAATACATAAAAGCGCTGCACAGACTTTCAGTAATTGTGTGGTCGATTTATTCACAACCAAGTTGTTTAAGCTGCACCTGAAGCTTCTGCTTTCTGTAAGATCATATATTAATATTTTCAACTGTTCCCGTCAACCATAGTTTTGTTTAACACACTTATTAGCCTGATATTAATCATTGTGGTGAAAACAAACGTCGGAAACACTGTCCTCTGTAATGTTGCAGATTCTCATACAACAGTGGTGGACATGATGTTCTCAGGTGAAATCACTTATCACACTTTGTTAACATGTGCTTTTTACAATTAATCTCTCATTAGCCTAACCCTGATGGAATAATTAGGCTTCAAGATGTTAAAAAGTGGTATCTTCTGCTGCTTGACTTCAGCGCCATTATCCTCTCTGCATAAATGGAGCTCTAGATACTCAGCTTCTCCTCTACACAAGAAATCTGAGCATATATCTAAACCACACACACATGCACTAATCCTTTGAGTAAAAATTAATCACAATTAAAAAAAAAAAACAAAAAAAAACATTTGTTTGAAAATAGTTTTTCAAGGTACTCAGCAGGCAGGTAGCTCGGTGTATTTTGAGATGTTTTCAGTCTTCCAGTGGATTTAGTTCATGTCTAACCTGTGCTGCTCTGTGCAGTCACAGGCTGATGCGATGAAGGCGTCGTACGACAGATGAGAATTCAAGCACGTAAAAATTCTTGAAACATCTGCACAGTAATGTGAAATCAAAGATGTTCATTTCTAGCATACTTTAGGCTGTTAAAAAAGATAAAAGAAAAAGCACTCGAAAGCTCTGAAAACACGCAGGAAATATTTTACTGTTTTCTTATATTTTGAAGATATTTTAAAGTCTTGTTGATGATGAAAATGGATTTCATTTTGTAGTATTAGTTGCAGCTCTAGTGTCCACATCTCAGCAAGGTTTTGATAATTGGATTTTTTTAAACCCCCCTCCCCCCACTTAAGACCACACTTTACTCCTCAGGCTCCATCATTAGGGTTGAACATGAAAACCTGAAAGGTGCAATGATAGAGAATCAATAAGGTGATGACCTCATCCGGTGCTTGTGAAGTCAAGGATCTTTGATTAGAGGTGTGCGGATCTCTCAGGACCGGCTGCAGAAGTGGCCTTAATAGGATCTGATGTTTTTGGCCTGGGGCTACACCCTCTCCCGTGCTCCGCAAAGGCGTTGCCAGGGAACTGCGCTGGTACGCCGGCTGTGAAGTACTCAGCTGGCTTGTGGTAGGTAGGGGCTGCTGTTTTGATCGAAGCCTGCCTGCATTTTAGTGTGCGAGCACGCCATAAATGGTCAATGATTCAACGGCTCTAACCAGGCTACTCAGCACTATGGTAATGTAGGCACATGACTCACAAAAAAGCCAGTAAAACATTGCAAGAAGGTTTGTCTTTGCTTTTCGCAAATCTTTAAAATCTGCTCAACTCTTGGCTCGACCTTCGTTTTAGTTTACTACACAAAGAAACTTTGAAGCTCCTTTACTTCTCTCCGTCCTTTCAGTGGCGTCTGATAGATGGATGAGAGATTGATATTGTAATCAACAGCAGATGTCTGCGGTGAAGAGCTGTTGACACATTTGCCTGTGAATCATCCTGTAAGCAGCGTGTGCACTCAACTCCAGACCGGACACACAGAAAATGATCATATATCACAACAGCTGACGTCAGGAAGTCTCAGGAATGAGGTCTGACACAGCTAAGAATGCCCTATTGTTCAGAGTGTGTATTTAGAGGTGTTATTGTTGCGTGCATTAACTGGTGCAGCTAATCTGACTCTTCAAGTTTCTGACTGAAGAGCTGCATCAGTGTGTAAATCTTAAAAAATAAAAAGATAAATTACTGTTATTTTCTTGTTTGTGTCCCAACATTATTGTTGAGGCACAGTCCAGATGTTAAGCTATGGCTTTTTCCCTCCAAATACCGTGAAACCAATTTAGTTATAAAAAGTGATGTATTTGCAGTGTGGGATGTTTTTTTTTGATCTTGTGGTAATTTTTAGCTTCAGCATGAGTCTTGTTCACTGAAATAAGTAAAAAAAAAAAAAAATCAGTCCATGATGAAGATGTCAGATAAAAAGCTTTGCCAGCGTTGTGACTCGCTTGTTTGAAATACCATTTAATATTTTAGTTTGAGCACTACTATTATTTTTATAGCTCTCTTTACAACCATGTAAGTTTTATTAGGCTCAACAGCTGCCTGTTGCTGGCTCGGCTCGTGTCTGATTGATATCATCCTGTTCTGACTTTGTTCCCATCTAACTCCATATAAGGAGATGTGTAGATTTTTTTTTTTTTCTTTAAAGGATGTTCCGGGGACAGTGTAGTGACGACACTGCAGGGTTCAGCTCACCTCTGATAAGATGAGAGCGAAGGTGTGAAAGTTGCCAAGGTGAGATTTTTCTTTGGCTGGATGGGTGGTTTGGCGCTCGCCGTGCTTTTGCTCCCCAGTTGCTAAGCTCCTTTGTTTGTGTGTTGCCCTGCCTGTGGCTTCAGTAGTGTGTATCAGGTTACATGGGGGGAATGAGGTGTAATGTTAGTTCAGCAGTTCCTTTGTCCCCTGAGTTGTACATCCTTTATCTGCTGAATCTGGGAGGTTTGAGTCTACTCTGCATCAATGCACAGATTTATAATAAATTCATCCTTTAATGCTATATAAATAAATAAATGAATATATATAAATCAGATCACATATTAAATTATGTTAAGACAATATTGGTGTTGATCAATAGGGATGAGATTTTGCAGATGCACAAGCTATTGTACTTTCTTCTATTTTTTTTTTTTTGTGATTTTAGCATGCTCGTATAAAGCAATTGTGTTAATGAACGACACATGGAGTAAATTACATTTGTAGTGAGAAACTGAGTTAACAACTGTATCCTGGACTGACCCCTTGCTAAGGATAGTCACATCTACTATTACATGTAACTAATAGAATTTCCGCTTAAGCACCTACAGAATGTAACCAGATCTGCTCTCATGAGCTGTGACAGGACTTCTCAGCACCTCCGTCTTGTGGTGCTGCTTTGTCTGTGTTTACCAAATGTTGGCACTGGTGGTAATGGGTCTGCATGTGCTGAAAGACCTGCTGCCATTCACAACAGCCTTCTTAGACATGGCTGCCTGGCGCCCATTGTAAGATTCCCATACTACACATAAATGAGAGCTTGGAGTTCCCTTTGTCTGTATAAAGGCTGATTTACGTACCTACACCCTAGATGTGAACCCGCCGCTGTCAGCTGAATCGGACCTTGACGGCCACCTTCAAATGTTACCCCTCCTTCTTCTTCTTCATTGTTTTCAAGTTGGTTGAACAATAGTTTTCTGCAGTGTCTATGAAAATGACTGACGCTCAACATTTCTAAGCATCAAATCACGTAAAATATACTTATTTGCTTTGTTGCTCTGTCTGGGCTATATAAAATAAGTACACAAAAGGAAGTTCAGTACTGCAAGCTACAGTGCTACAGAAAAGAACCAACACTGCCCTCCAGTGGTTTGTTGTCTAATTACATTGCAACGCAAACTATAACACATTTGACCTATCACAAGCCCCCTGGTTACTGTTGCTAGGTCCAACAAGCCAACTGGACTTGCATGGCGATCTCATGTCTCTCCCTGCGCTTAAAGGCGAAATATTGGCCGAATTTTGGATGAATAAGGTGAATATTTAAGAAGGGAGCAGACAGAAGGACTTGCAGTACACATTTGAAGGATATATTCAGTGTCTTGCTTGTTCTGCATCAAAATAATGATAAAATATGGACAAAATTAGAAGCTAACGCTTACGGATCGCAGAGCAAGACTGAACCACTGCATCATCTTGTGACCCTGCTAGCAGTATAACATAATAATACGGTTGGAGCAGACAAGCTGTGCTTGTTAATATTTGAGGTTTTTAACTGGGTTTGAGACCATTCACAAAGTTTAATCCACAGTCTACACTTTTTGGGGTTTGATTTCAGTTTTGGGAAGGGGAAAAAAAACAAACAAAAAAACGCCTCCTTCCAACCTCTCAGGGTAATGCGAGTCACTGTTGCGTTGCAAGTGGCCCAGGCACGACATTTAACCATAATTATAAAATAACCAACGTTCAAACCAGCTCAAAATGAAGAAAGTATGTTTTGTTTCTATTGAAGTCAACAGGGCTTTTTTCTGAAGTTTTCAGATTTCCAGTGGGAGCCTTGTTCTGTGTTGTGCTGTGATTGGCCAATTTGCATTTCAAGAGTGGGGCTTGCGATAGGTCAGTTATAAGCACCAATAACGGGGCAGAGCCTGTGCATAGCCTTCGTGCATATCTGCTGTGCAGAAGCATAAATCAGGCTTTACTTGCAAAAACTGCATTTGGGTTTGCTCACTTTACCTGGTTTTTGGTTTTATGTCTTGTTTTGTAGTGCTGCCAGTATTATTTTGTATTATGTGTTGATTGGTCATTCAACTCATCGACACATGGGACAAAATGATACTAATAATATGAATAATAGAAGTCTTGTACGTGTTGAACCAAATGCCTGAATACTACGTCACCACCTCAAGGAGAATAATCATTGGCTGCTTTTCTTAGAAGTGTCTTCTTAATCTTCTGGACGGGAGCTGAGTTGACCAAAGACAGAATAGGGTTCAGAGTACCAAGTTACACTATATTAGTGTTGGAAAAAACAGCATTTCTTCACCAGGAATTAGCAGAAGGGGGCTGGATCAAATAACTGGATATCAGAATATTTGTATGTTAAGTTGACAATCAGCTTTTAGTTTCAGTTTCTTTTGCAGACACAGCTAGTCTCGCACACATTAATAACTTACTTGCTCTCGTGATGCTCTCAAGACTAAGAGCGTGTGACTGAGTGTATCGCACCCCTCTCACATGCACACGTATGAACCTCCATTGTTTGGGTTGTGCGTCTGAGAACCACACTCAAAACACATGTGGGCTCCACGCCTTCGCATGTGGACCTATCTTGTTAGGTTTCTGGTGTTGCACAACACAACGCAACAACGTTTCACAACATCATACAAGTCATTCATCACAGACAAACCAAACAATGCATTAAATGCTCTCACTTATTAAGAAAAAATATTAATCACCTGTGGAAGCAACAGAGCTGTAAAGACACTATCATCCGATCCAATCATTCTGGGAGACCCAAGTTAAGGTGTTGGACCTTTGGCTTGTCTTTCAAATTCTCTTTTAATTCAGTCATTAGGCATTGTTCATTTGTGAGCTAGGGAGGCATGTCTTAAGGATTGGGGTTGTACTTTTTTAATTCCTTGTTTTAAAACTCTCTCTGAGTCTGGTTAAAACAGGCATGAAATCAAAGAATGTTCGCAATACGGATAACACATAATGTATAATTTAAATTGCTTCAGAGGTGTTTCAAAGTGGCCGTTCGGATGGAGGCTAATTATCTCTCTCCCTTTACGGTCTTTATTCTTAGCTATCTGACTTGTAGGTGTCGCTTCATAAAGATTTTACAGATGTGGTTGTCAAGAAAGCATGAAGGAGTAAAGCAGATATTTAAAAAAAATAAATAAATAAATGAAAACATCAGCTGCACTGTTCACAGATGTACACGTTTTTCCAGCATGCACTGTCACAATCGTTTCCAAAGCAGTGATTCAAACAGCAGATAGTGTGTTAGCTCACTCCTCCCACCGGCTCACAGCTGTCTTTGTCTCTGTTTTAAATGTCTTTTTTTTCCCATCAATCACGTTCTCACATTAGTCGAGGTTATGCACTTTGTGTCTTCAAAATGGAAACATTTCATGCAGAAGAGCCAGGATGTGCCTTGTGAAATTCTCCCTTTTGTTTTAAATTAACCTTGTTTGAATAAAACCATCCTGCCCACAGTACACCTGCAGTGATCAGGCTGCATTAATTTTCTCCTCAACAGCCTGCATAATAACTCAACATAATAACCCTTTCTTTGCCCAAAAGTACTTCTGTAGACACTTTTATGTTGCTCCCCTGTGGTTCTTTTGTCCGTTGCAGCTAACATATACTGTACATTATAATCCACCAGCAATGCCAGCTTAAGTTGCAAGTTGAAAAGTTCAAATGTGATACAGAGGTTAGCAAGAGTCGTTTGCTACAAAACACGGGAGGTTGGAACACTAAACTGTAGAAAGGAATGTGCGTAAGCATGTTTGCCGAACTGAGAGACTGTCTATCTATACATGTCTTTAACTGTAAAGCCAACCCAGGTAACAATTTAACTCTCATTCATTGTCCTTTTCCTTATAACCTCATCTGTTACTGTCAAAAAGGGAGTGGAGCTATTTATAACAGGTGGAGGTTAATGAAAAATACATGATCTTCCTCTCTCTCTCTCTCTTGTCGTTTTCAGGTCCGAACACTATTTGTCAGTGGACTACCACTTGATATTAAACCACGGGAGCTCTATCTCCTCTTCAGACCATTTAAGGTATGTTTGTATGTTTTAAACTGATGGGCTGCTGCTATTCTTAGAAACTTTCTTTCCTGCAGCCAATGGGACCTCCATTAATGGTGATGAAATAAACGGCAATGGAAACTCTCCCGCGAGGTTCAAGTGTCTGTACTCCTAAAGCCGAGGTTCAATCACATCTTGATCCACAGGAAGCTTATGTTTGTGTGTGTGTGTGTGTGTGTGTGTGTGCTTGTGTCTCATGGAAAAATGGCTTGATGCCTGCAATACAAAAACAAAGCTTTTCGCTTCATCTCAGAAACTGCACTTTGTCACAGGTACAGAGAGTTCTAGTTCAACTGAATACACGTGGATGCCTTTTGGTCCGCTGCCCGAAAATATTTAATGGCCCAAGAAAGAGCCGGATTGTTTAAGTGAATAATGAATAATTGTTCTGCATGTCTTCCCCCACTTAGACAATGTTCATGGTATTTGCTGTGAGTAAATGGTTTATATCTGAAAGCAGTGAGTCTTGATTACGCAGGTCAGATGCAACAATCCAGTCCATATGGTCTTCATAAGAGAACCATGACCAATGAAACAACCTAACTTAGTCAGCTTTGATGTTGCCATGCAAAAACCATTTAAATTGTTCTAAACAGAAGTTACACTGTTTTTTTCACAAAAGAATGCTTTGCAAATTCATGGTTTTAAAAAGCCTTTCTTTGTTTCAGGGCTATGAAGGCTCCTTGATAAAACTGACTTCAAAACAGGTATGTTAAATAACTCTTTTAGTGACTCGGTCTCATAGAAAGAACCCACTGAATGAAGCAATGCTGTTATTTTATTTTATTCTTTTTTTTGCATTGCGCAATGTCTTTCTCAGAAACACCTTTGCATTTCCTCTCTTGGATGCATCTGCTTGTTGACTACAGTGGATTACCCCCCCTTTTTCAGGAAGTGCCCTTTAATAAGGGGGGAGAAAAGAGATTCACTGGAATGAAAGCGTACTGCATCAACTTGCCTTTGGCAGTGAGATAGTAATGCTTGTAGTCACAGACAGTCTACTCTGGTGGGACATATGAGGGTGTGAAGGAAGAAGAATTTCTAGGTGTCAAAGAAAGCTTTTTGACAAGAGCAGCACTGAAGGTGGAATTTTTCCTCCAGGGGTACAGGACTGAAAATGAGCTGAGCTGAGAAACATCCATATCCAGAGTTAAGAAATTTAGCATCATGTCACTGTACTTATTCTGGATCCCATGAAGATGTGACATGCTAATTAGAAAGATTTCAACTAATTTGGATTGAATGTACTCTCTATAATACCTTTGAACTAAAGAAATGTATGCAGCAGTGAGGAAACCTTAAGACAAGACCTCCCTTTGCACTGTCCTTTTTTATTTTATTGAATTGAAGCTGCAGGTTGTCAGAAGCATTCCCAAAACAATTAGCAAGTATTGTAGTATTAGCAATACGTATTAACATAATTATGATTAATGTGTTGCTTACTGGCTTTTTTTCTTAAAGTCTACAGCTCATTATTATTGGACTTCTTTTTTCTATTTTATTAGCTGTAAAAACCTGTTTGCAGTGTTTCAGACTAAAATGAGTTTGCTTGACAAATAGTTATGAATTCGTACTCTACTATTTCTATTATATAAATGAATTGAATTGAATTGATTGGCAATTCCCTATTCGAATTTCCCAGTTACATATGTTT
Source organism: Arrhamphus sclerolepis (assembly GCA_037176975.1). Lineage (NCBI taxonomy): Eukaryota > Metazoa > Chordata > Actinopteri > Beloniformes > Hemiramphidae > Arrhamphus > Arrhamphus sclerolepis. The sequence goes on from JBAMYA010000010.1 coordinate 2,246,340, forward strand.
AAACGTTAGTAACGTTTTGTTTTAAAATCCCTTGACATTTATTCAAAAGTGCTGGACTATAGTGCAGGCAGATGGCTTCAGGTTCCCTCCCATTTGATGTTTAAAAACGACCGATCCATTTGTTTAAATAGGTGCTTTCCCACTAGTCGGGTTCTGCGGTAAAACTAGGGGCCGACTCCCTCGTCAGTCCTTTCAGCTGTCGTGTGTCCACGTACGAGACGGGGCTGGTTGCATATAAACTACCATTTCAAGCCTCATGGTGGCGGTAGTGTACCGTTTTCGCTTTTCGCCAACAGGAAAAAGAGGAAGATGCTAACAAAAACAAAGAAATAAAAGAAATAAAAACAAACTAAAATAATGCGAAAAATATTGGAGGAGCTGAGGATGATCGTAACGTTTCTGTTTATCGCTTGTATAATGCACAATGGTGGAGCTGAATGTGAAAAGACGGCTTGTACCGAAGTGGACATGAGACGATGTAATGATGTCATACCCTGCCCAGAGTGCACCCAATCAGCAAGTCCACCACCATCCCATCCAGATGTTTATCAGGGCCGCTCTAAGTACCTATTATACCACTGGAACATTTTTTGGCCCATAGAGTTTCCCGAAAGCTTTTTTTAGCGACGCTGTTAGTTTTAATGGAGACGCACATCAATGCTCCGACCATGAAAAACTACCCAGAACCCCGGCTAGTGGAACTTTTTTTTCTCGCATGTTCTTGTTGCAAACCAGCCTGGCCTGCCATACCCATTCACTTTGAAAAAATTCACCCACATAATTGCTCTGGTACCTCTCCAGTTCACAAACATTTTCACTGGTATACCAAATTACTGAACCAATCACAAAACAGTGGTGGTGGGTTTTATGCAGTGACTCGTACAGGACCTTTAGTCAACAGTCATTCACCAGCGTTCCGACTCCACCATACGCCATTTTGAACATCTTTTGTTGACACTATCCTGTCTTTGTGCCTACATCACACGCTTGATTTCTCTGAGGCGGTTTCTTTTGTGTATGTTGGTACTGCCACCAAGAAATCAAAGTTGAATCCAGAGATGCCAGAAGGGAATCAAAGAATACAAAAGAGGGATGGCTGTCCAGGCTAGTTGCAGACGGCATTTGCAGTCTAAATGTGGTCCACTGCTGTGCAGTGGTGTTTATAAATGTGATTTGCATCTGCGTTTGCAAACGCTGTTGAATGATTGAACATCAGCTGCTGTTCATAAAGTCTGTTTCTAATTCGTTTCATCTGGTTGGTCTTGCAAAAACTGTTCAGACTGCTTTTTTATACTTAGTCTTGCAGACTGCTTTTGCAAAAGCTGACAGGCTTAAACTGCTGCTGAAGTTGCGTCCATACACTTTTGTCTTTCATATTTATATTGAGCAGGGCAAACACAATATTAATTATTATTATTGTTTTTTTTGGGGGGGGGCTTATCTTGTGATATTCACAAATTTCTACACCACCAAAGAGTTATTACAGCTCTCCAAACAGTTCTGCTGAATCTCTTAACTCTGGTTCCAGCTCAAGCAGGTGCTCTTGAACTGCCTCCGTTGTTAAGGGTCACCAGTTACCTATCTTCAACATAACAAATGTCAGTTGATGCTCGTGTTCAGTGAGGAGTCATAAAGTACTGTCCAGGCGTCCTCAGGGTTTGTTTTGCTTCTTCCAGCTAATGGCAATGACTGTGGCTACGTAAATCAATTGATCTCCCTCTGCCTCACAGCCATCTCCATATATAGCAGCACCCAGATCTCAGACCCTTTCTATTTATTTTCCTTGTATGCTTCCTCCTCCTGACGTCTTCACTTAGTCCTTCTTTCTTCTTTTTTGTGTTTTTCTTCTTTTTGTTACCCCTCCTCCTCCTCCTCCTCCTTCTCTTCTCACTCCACTTATTCAAAATTCCCAGAACCCTCGACTGCTTTTCCAGATCACAGACAGCAGTGTGACCCCATGAGAGCAACATGTTTAGAGACTCCCCATCCACACA
>JBAMYA010000010.1:2249679-2281678 GCA_037176975.1 Arrhamphus sclerolepis
CTCGACTGCTTTTCCAGATCACAGACAGCAGTGTGACCCCATGAGAGCAACATGTTTAGAGACTCCCCATCCACACAAACACACACTACAAAATTGCGCATTCTTTGTTCTTCTCTGCAGTCAGAAATATGACAGCCACACCTGCATCTATTTTTTTTTCCTTCAATGCCTTTCGCACTTGCTTGCCCACCATTAGTATTGCAGGTACCAGCTCTAAAGTCATGTTTCCAGTTTACAATAGAAAAGCCGAGAATATAGATGAAATAGATGTGCACAAGAACATACTTCGTTGAACAGGGCTGTTAAAGGAAGTCTTAAAAACTATTCCTACCTTTCACTTCAGGTTTCTTCATTCTAACCTCTAACTACATTACCTTCTCATTTGTCTCGTTTTCTTTTCCTCATTCTATCTCTGCACTTTTTTTCTCCCCCTCTTTTCCTCATTCACTCACACGAGCTCTTAATACACTTTCTCACTCTTGCAATGCCCGTATTTGGGCAAAGGGGGAGCAGGGTGATGTGCTCTTTGTACAAAGTAAGCCATCAGCCTGCATTTTTCTCCCTCTTTCTATCTTCCTTTCTGTTGCCACAGTTTTATAAACAGGGGGAGCGAGAGAGAGAGAGAGAGAGAGAGAGAGAGAGAGAAGGATGGGGTCAAATACGATAAGACATAAAATAAGAAATGCCTGTATATGTGTGTGTGTATATATGTATATATATATATATATATATAAGTAAAAGAACAGCATGTCTTTGCCACTCAGACAGAAATGCCGACTCAGTTTTCTGCCTTAAACCATGTTTCTTTCTTTTGTTCTGTCTTCTTGTCTCCCCAGCCAGTGGGGTTTGTCAGCTTTGACAGTCGATCAGAGGCGGAGGCTGCTAAGAATGCCTTGAACGTAAGTGTCATGCCCTCTTCGTGCCCCACTCAAGCACCAGCTCAGTGCAAGCATATCTTGTGATGCCTCTGAATCGCATCTCTCTGCCTGCAGTGAAAATGCATTTGATACCAGGGAAATCCAGACATTCCTGCATTTTCTATCACATGCAAAAAGCAGCAAAGTTAGTGGAAGAAAACATATCATGGCTTCTTTGAGCATAGGATCATCCAAATGTTTCTTTTTAAGTAAATAAAGCCTTTACTTTAAGCCTTGCCAGAGATCCTGCAAGGTCAGGAGAAAATTAACTCTTCTTTCTCATATAAATAGAAAATATTGATCTAGGGTTTTATTTTAATCTCACTTATTTCAGACTGTAGCTCACTGGAAAGCCTTGATGAGGCAGACTTTAATATAAAACAGAACAGATCCTCACAGGGTTTTATTCCAGCCTTCTTGAAACAAAAGTCAGTAATGAACACCAGCTCTCACACCTTCATTTTCCCATTGCGCTATGACTTTTTGTTGATCGCAGAAAAAGATTTCTTTTTAATCACCATTCTAAATTGGGTCCATGATAGCAGAGTCTGTCAACTTTCAGATCTCCAGATATTGGTGTGTATCAAAGGCAAAGCAGAGAGGAAAGTAATGGATAAAAAAAAAAAATTACCATCTTATTATGGGCCAACAACACTCACGTCGTTTCAGAAGAATCACTAAGTGTGCAGAGAATTGAAAAGTGTTCTTGTTTTTTTAGGGGGGAAGAGCTCCCTCCCGGGGGTCATATGGAAATAAGCTTGAGTTTTGCAAACATCTCTCTGCATATTGAAAGAAGTGGAAGACTTTGAAAACTGTGGAAGGAAGGGGATTTGTTTCCTCTCATTTGATTTTGTTTATTTTTCCTCTAAACTACAGTGTGAGCATCTCAATAGAATTACTGTACGACAATAACAGTCACTGCAGAAGGAGCAGAAGCAGAAGGAGCTCAGAAGCACTTCAAGGTGGATGTTTGACAAAGTTCAAACAGTAGTGCGCTCAGCCCTCATTATAGCCATGTAGCTTATTATACCCCTGCAGCCTCTACCGGCAGAAGCCGCGAATGCACTGAGCCAAGGTTATCCTGGTTAATTCCCCCATCTTTCATGAGAAGAGTCATCGCTCGCTTGTTTCAGCTCAGCTTTGCCTGAGCCTGCAAGAACGAGCCGTAAAGCCCATCCCCTCAGCTTCTCGCTCCTGTTCAGCAGAGAACTTCATTCCTGACTGCTTTTCTCCTCGGCCGAGCTGACCTTTGTGCAGTATTGTGTCTTTTACGGATGATCAAATGAGCTTAATTATAGGGCGTTTATATTTGCTGCTAGAACTCTGCTCCGTCTGGTTGCTTTCAACCAAAGTAAACAGAGAGCAACTTTGTTTTGGAATGAAAAAGGTCTCTGTGTCACATTCCTAATTTTTTCTCAAGTGAGTAATTGGGAGGAAAAATGATTTGGAGTAGATCTAAGGCAAAAAAAAAAAACATGACCAGTGGCATGTCAGAGGGCTTTTGGTATTTGCATTTCAAGCTTCTCTGCTCAGTGTGTCTCACATCAAATGAGAGATATCTTATAATATCAAATGACTAATTCACTGTTCGTTAGAGATCATAGTCAGATACTTGTAGCTCATCTGCCTGTGACATTGTCCTCATGGTTCTCTAGCCACATTTGTGTCATTAGTTTATGAATTTCAACTGCATGTGTTGCAACACCGTAATAAAGAGTGCGCACCTTGTATCAAGGTATAAACAAGATTCGTGCAATAAGTGTCATAAAATTCAGAAATATGAAACAAATACAAAGCGATGATGCCACCCAGACGCCCCCAGATATCTAAACAACAGACAGCAGAAGTAAAGATTAGATCACTCTGCTGCGATCTAAATCTGCTTCGGCTGTACATCAATCAGAGGAGAGAAAGGTCATCAGTTGGTCCTTATTATTTAACACATCACTGTTTGTTTCTCGGGCAAAACTGCTGCGTATTTCAGGTGTTGTCAAAACATTAAAGTATTATTTGTCTAATTGTTAACATCAGGAGTCATTATGTGGTGCATGCTAATCTCACTCAACAAAGTCACCTCCCAAGTTGCTTATTTTAAGCAACCTTCCAGGAAAATCAGCTACCTAAGAGCGACATAAGCAGCTTGTCTGCGTTCATCGTATTTCAGCTGTGAGCCGAACTGACCTACATGTAAAATAAGACGTGGATTTTTTTTTTTTTCTTTCTTTAAATCCACGTAAACTGTTCCAAACATGTGTCTGCATTGTGAATGTCCATTGGAGCTGAACTTATTTGAAGCACAAGAAAATCCTCCCCTACAAATGCACACGGGTGAAGGAGATAGTTTGTTGAATAAAGGAAATGTTTGTAGGGATTTGAAACATTTTGATGACAGTTTCTGACAACGTGAGCTAGAGGCCAGTTGTTTGAGCCTCAGCTAAGCTCTAAGTTTCTGTAATACTCTCCACTGTCAGAAAGAATTAGAAAATACACCGCATGCATGGTCATATGTAGTTGTACATAGAAAACCACTCTAAGGTTGTCATCTATAAACACTTACAAAGCATTTTTTTTTCAAGTAAATTTAAATCTCAAACCACAGACTACTCTCTCTAGAAACTTTAAAAAACACAATATATCATAATATGCTTAAATTATTATGAGTGAATGAAGTCTGAATGAAGTCCTCTGCATTAATTTCAAGTAGTAAGAATACCACTTATAGTCAACTGTCTATCAGCGCAACACTACTGAGAATTTGTTTTCATCTCACAACTGGGAAATTTGTCCAAGTACTTGAACTCTCTCTGTACACACACACACACACACACACACAATTCTGACCAATCAGGAATAAATGTGAACTTGCTGCAAAACGATATTTTTACTAACAGATCTTTCCGGTTGATCTCAGGGCGTCCGTTTTGATCCAGAGATTCCCCAAACTCTGCGCCTGGAGTTTGCCAAGGCCAACACCAAGATGGCCAAAAACAAACTGGTTGGCACCCCCAACCCCCCTCCCTCCCAGCAGAGCCCCGGACCACAGTTCATTAGCAGAGACCCATGTGAGTGCCCCCATCATTCATTCGCCTGTCCCTGAGCGTGTCTTACTTTGTCTGTCTGCGCTGCTGGTTCCTTCGCCTGTATTAGAGTGGACAGCTGTTTTTTTTTTTTTTTTTCGTGTGTGTGTGTGTGTGTGTGTGTGTGTGCGCGCTTGTGCCATGAAAAGAGGTGTTTCATGTTTTGATTGTGGTTGTGACTGTCCATTAAAAAACTGGAGATCACTGTGCCTACATTTGTTTCTGCTTTTTGTTCCATTACGTTCTGGTTTGTTTTGAGCTCTCTCACAAAAATACTCCAGTCCCCTGTTAGATGAATCACTTATTAACAGTGCATGTTCATTCTTAACTGTCACTCTAACAATTTGGACTCAAGGTCTTTATGTACCTTGTGTGTATGGAATTTGCTAATCCTCCTCTGTATGTCCCTCCCCCCCCTTGGTTAAACATTTTTCCAAAGGGTTAAAGATTTTGCAAGAATCAACCATTGATAATTAAACATAGGCCAGCTGTGGTATTGCATTCTTCCTGAATGACCATACTGCTCTTATCTTGGATCTTTTCTTTGCCAGAAAAAGGGTGGTGCTTGGTGGGAAATGGAAGGAAACGATTAATGAAAGCATGACATAATCACCAGGAGATAAATTGCTGTCATTTCCTGATAAGACATGTTTAAATCAGCATTTTTCTTTCTGATCATGTTTTGATAAACAGTCACCAGGAGACATGAAGAGCACAAAGAAATTCTACTTAAAATTGTATGTCTATCTGATGGTTTTCCTTTGAGATATGTTGTCTAATTCTGCGTCATTAAATGTGCACCATATCTGTATCACACAGCACTGTCTCTCCGCTCGTGCACTTTTTTTCTAGTCACTTTCCACACAACCTAGTAAGTAAATCAATATGTCTGAGGTGGTTTCCTCTCATTTTCTCCTTAAATACAGTTTTTACTGACTGGTCTTGGCTCCTGGTGCCGTGCCCGTAAAGCTTTCTGTTCTCACATTAGAAATAAGCAGTATAGAGTTGTAAAGCTGGCAGATTCACAACTGAAGACTTTAGTGATAGAGATGTCAGTGCAGTTTATATATACAGCACCAGTTCACAATTTATTTGGCAAACATATGGTCACAGGTATGGCTGACTTTGGTTGCTGTGGTGTAAGATTTTCCCAAAATAAATGAAAAACAGTTAAGAGCTGTGACATCACTGTAACGGGTAATTTATGCTTCTACATTGAAGCGGCAACGCATGTCCAACGTAACAGTGAACCTGATGTCATAGCCTCCTCTTCAGCCTGATGTGTACCCCAGTAATGTAACTACGTCTCAGGTTACCTGCGACTACATTTTTCTTTGTCGTTTTCAAGACAAGTTGAAAGAAAGATTATGTATACATATATATATACATACATGTATAAAATGCTGCAAAACCATTGAAAATTACTGTTGTATAACATTCAGCTCCAACTTGAATAAGATAATCTTAAAGAGCTTAATTTGCTCCGTAGTTACGATCTGGGCTATGTAAAGGTAAATAAAAGGAAGCTCAGCACTTCATGCTACAGCGCTGCAGAAAAGAGCCCATGCTGCCACTTAGCATTTTCTGCGTAATTACAGAGCAAAGTGACAAATATATACCTTAACGACATCTAGGCTATGTGTGTAGTTGCTCTGTAGAACCATAAATTACACTTTAAGAGGAAATAGTTTCTATATGTCATGGTTTTTATTCAAATGTAAGTTGTAAACACATAAACTAATGTACAATCCACAATGCTCCTTAGCCTGTCAAGCAGTACTTAAGTAGTTATGAATGAGGAAGTAAGTGAATGGGTTGAATTGTTGTTGCTTTCAGCAGATTGTAGTGTTTTCTTTTTCTTTATCTCCATTATTATTTGTGCTCTTAGAAAGGCTAAGACCAAAATGCCCTGCTGACGTAAAGGAATATGTGGAACAATCTAAAACTTCGCAGGTCTGTAGAGAACAGTTAAAGTCGTTAAGCTGTAACTGAATGAGGTTTGGACAAATTGTTTTGGGCCTGGGGTTTTTGAAGGAAACAAATAAGAGGACTCGACTTCAGATAATTAATACATCCCCCATTGCACACCTGCACAATCACCACCATCACTGCCACCTCCACCCTGTCTCTCTGTCCACCCACCCATTCACTTGTCACCCTCCTCACTCCACTCCTCCTCTTCTTCTTTCCACAGATGAGCTCACAGTGCCTGCTCTATATCCCAGCAGCCCAGACGTGTGGGCGTCATACCCACTGTACCCGGCGGAGCTGTCGCCGGCCCTTCCACCCGCTTTCACCTACCCCTCCTCACTCCACGCTCAGGTAACCTGCAAAACCCACCTCCTGTCCCCCACCACCACCACCATCACCACCAACCACTGCCGTCGCCCCGTCACCTGTTCCCGAGCCAACCGCACAAACAGCTGCTGTCGTCAGGCCAAAAATCACTCTGCTGCATTCCACAGATGTACTTGAGAGCGCACACACACACACACACACACACACACACACACACACACACACCACCCAATCACTTTGTCTTTTGCAGAACTATACATGCATCCATGGTTAAACATACAGTAAAATGGTTAACTGGAATTATAATTTTACAGGAAGGTATGCTGATATTTTTTGTTTTCTTCTAACTCTTCACATGATTATCCTGAATGGTGGTTTATTCATTGATACTACAGTGGAAAAAAATGCAGCTTTTACAAAATATCAAAAAGCATATTTTCCTTTGCTGGAAGCCTTTTATACTGCTCAAGTAAGTTTAAAAATAGTAGCTGCCGCTTTATAGCTTGAAACCATGATCTCCCTGCTCTGTGATGTTCATCTGCTCTGCCTGCATCGTGAGAGCAAAAGATTTGACAGGACTGAATTTGTACATTGAAATTAGCGAGTTTATAAATATTTGACGTACAGTCCATCTTGGGAGACATGCAGTCTTATTTTTAGCTTTCCCTTGAGAGGAGCTGCAGCCTGATCCCACGAACTTCCAAGAATAAAAATAAGCAAATTCAAACTGATGCCATTAGCAATCACAAAACAATCACTTTGTTCTTGGGGTTTTTGATGAATACGTTCATAATCCAGGGTTTCTGCTTCGGAGGTGAAGCATTGACAGTTAAGAAAATACCATCACAAATGACTGAGTGATTCACATTGAAAAGGTCCGACTTTCTTGATCACATTTTCTAGTTTTTGGTTAATGAATTAAAAATAAATTCAGTGACTTTAGCTGCACATCCAAAAACTCCAGTTTGCATCATAATGTCATCTGCTTAATTAGGGGAAATCCCATCTTTTTCAACCAAGCGTAATCCAGTGTATCTCAGTCTTCTAATCTGCACGGCTCCACTGTGAGTTCACTTGAGAGTTTATTGATCTCTGAAAATTCTTCTCATGAATCCAGTCTGGTTGTTTGCTGACCTTCATGCAATCTCTGTGTTAGACTCCACATTTATGAATTTTTATCGCTTACTTTTGCAGTCTGGCATTAATCACTCAGTGTTTACTGTACTTTTAAGCACAAACTGTTACATGTGACGGTGTAAAGTAGTAATGTAAAAACCTGCTGGAGTTTGAAGGATACATTTTCACATGTAACACGCACAGTCTGGATATTGCGGAGACAATAGATGAAGTAGATGATGTCAGACTTACAAATGAGTCCAAGTGGAATCTGTCTTCCTGGCATTTTTCCACACGCATGTGATGTGTGCACACCACACAAAGAGAATCTGGCTCTGTGATTTCAGGAGGAGCTTGTGGGCAATGTTGACATGCCACGGCTTCTTTGACGAGGGATAGATGCAGATGTGAAGCCAGCAAATACGCATATAAACAGGTCTTAAGGTACATACACAGGTCTGGATGATTTAATATAATTATTGTTAACATGAGCTCCCTTTTCTGGCTGCCTGGTTTATCCCCAGCTGTCATCATGTTTAGTTACTCTTCAGAAGCGGTTTTGGATTTCTTGTTAATGTCAGCTGCTTAGCAGTTTCCCAAGTAATGGATCAGAGAAAAACAATAAGCCCTTTGACACATTTGATTTTTATTTAAACAAAATCAGGTGGTTAAAAGTTTATTGAAAAATCATATTATGTGATGATGAACGTGTACCTTTTACCGTAGAGTTAAAATGAAATATTAGCTCTTTTGGATGGAGTAAAGCAAGTTGTTTTTATTTTCTCCAGAGTCAGTTAAGCTGCTAAAACAACACAAATCTTTGTCCTTAACTGCCAGATGAGCAGAGGAACCGATTTTTTTTCTTTAAAGGCTCTTCTTTTGATTCATTTTTCACAAATTAGTGTACACAGATTGCACAAACAGAACATAGCTGCACTCGACGACATACATCTTCTACCCATCCTTGTCATTGTGTGTATTTATGTCTGTATGTGTGTGTGTGTACACACACACACACATACAGACATAAATACACACAGACAAGAAAAAAAATAAAGAAAGAAAAATGTGCTTCATTTATAAAATTGACTATAGATTATCCACGCAAATCTAAATGCACACAAATACACAGTCATGGTATTAGTGACACAAATACAGAACATTTGATACTGAATTATTCTTGTCTGAGTAGAGGATTCGAGAATTTTTTTGCCCAGATTTTAAAACATTTATTTATCAGAACCTTTGGCATTTTTTTAAAAACTACTTTACCAACAAGATTTTAGACAGCAGATCCTTTTTACTTCGACTAAGGGTGGGACAGTGTTCTTCCATCTAAAGGCAGCAATGGTTTTTAAATCAAACAAAAGCATGTCGAAGAGACATAGATTACGACTGTGCATGATTCCAGACATCAAAGAACGCTTCAACTGATGATACATGTAGGTAAAGAAAAAGCTAATATAAAGTATAGAGGAAATTATCCCCTTACCTGAGGGGATAAGGTGTATATGCATCTTATCTTTTGCTTGTTTGCTTGTTGGAAAACTGAGGGACAGCACTCTTAATGATGAGTCTCTTCTGTAGATGTCAGAAAATGAGTGCTTAGTACCTTAGGATTTATTGGAAAAGGATCAGAGCAGGCTAATGAGCTCCATATCAAAGTTAATATGATTTCTGTGTTAAGATTGGGAAAAGGGCAGTTGGGAACCAAACACTCTTCAGCTGCCAGGACACCCCTCGCCTTCTCTCTTGTGTTCATAAAACGTCCCTATTTTTTCTTTCGGGTTGTGGTGGCCTTTTTTCTTTTTTTTCTTCCTGGAATTTGAGGAGGTAAGGTTGCAATCTGTTTTGAGTTTCAGACGTTCTTCATATAAGTTTTTGCCGGGAGACTGTGCGTACCTCTTGCCTACTTTGACTATTTGTTTAGCAGGATTTGTCTGTTTGGATTCAGGATTCCTTTTCTTATTGGCTGCATAAGATATGATCTGGCCTGTTGAAAAAGCCTTCGATGCCTCCCAAACAGTTGAAATTGAAACCTCAGGGGTGATATTAATTTCTTAAAGTGAAGACATTTGTTCTGTCAAATCTCTCAAGAAATATGAAGCCTTTAGCCAAAAGGAATTAAACCCCTGTGTCTTCTGGTATCTCCCACATCAAGAAAACATAGATTATCAATGATGCTTGGTCAGAGATCATGATGGTTTAGTTGCATCATGATGAGGAGGTTTGTTTATTATAATTTAAAAATATACTAGTTCTTCCAGAAGCATGATATGAATGAGAGGGAGAAAAAAAAAGACATATAAGAAGCAGACTTAAGCACTTCATTACATAATCTGACTGATGACTTGTCCAAGTCCAACAGAGATTGACAGAGATTGAAACTTGCTCCCCATTATGAGCAGGAATAAGAACTGGATCAATGCAATTAGGTGCACTTAGCCAGTGTTATAAAGCTGGCCCATGACTGTAATATAGTGTCCATTTGGAAGCATCATGGAATTGCGATGTGTAAAGGATATATTCTTCTTCATCAGGCTAACAACACCTTTAACCCTGGCTTGTGAGTAAGAGCTGCCCCATCAATCTACTCCTAAACCAGGGGTTGTTTGGACTTTTAAGATGGTTTCTAACTGTTTTCCACAATTAAAATTCATGTTAAGCTAATGTGACAAAAATGTATGTCTAGATTCGTTGGCTCCCGCCTGCAGATGGAACTCCTCAGGGATGGAAGTCCAGGCAGTTCTGCTGAAGTATGTGTGAGTAATGCCATCCACGTACACACACACACACACACTCACACACAGACAAGCACAAATACAGAACCTTGTTATGTCAAGGAGGTGTACATTTGCTGTGGCATGAAACTACTTTACTAAATGTTATGACACTTTTTATAAACAGCCGCAGAACTATTCCTAAACATTTGTCCGGAATATCACAGGGAATGTCACTGCATATGCTTCAAGTATGTGCCCTCCTTTTGCACTTAGACCTCGCATGAAAAACTTCCATCTAGCTTACCCGAAAACTAACAAGCTAATTAGTCTTATATCTGCTGGTTGACTTCAAATGCATACATACATATATACAAGTCACCAACACAGAACATTAACCTGTTAGAAGTAAAACTGGGAGTGCAAAGCCCAGTGGGTCAATGAAACCACAGTCACTCCTCACGCATCATCATAAGAGATGAAAGGTGCAATCTGAAGGGGAACTCCATTATTTTTCCATGCTTGGGTCACATGCTGAAGAGGGTCAGCTTTCCGCTTTGATGTTACAGTTGATCTCAGGCATCAAAAGCAGCGAGTGAAACAGAATTTGCAATGAGTTTCAAATGCCGACGGTTTGATAAAACAGACTCAGTAGAGCTCGGCGAATATGACTAAAATGCTAATACAAGCTGCTTTGATTGGTAGCATTAACAGCCAGTGATACAATCCCCTCAAGTACAATGTTGGAGTGGTTTTGGGACATTTTTCTGCCAACACTGTTCTGTTTTTTTCTTTTTTACTTCTCTTTATTTATTTGACAGCTAATGTTCAATAGTTAGATAGTAGTTGATTTTTACCTACAGACTGTGGAGGGGGGCTGGCAGGGTGCCATTCCAGTGTACTTGTACTGGAATCAGAAAAGCCTCATGACCAGGAACAATTTTCTGGGTAGTGCTTTGAGGTGGGGGCAGATGGCTGTCGCTGCTGCTACAGTCCTGCTTTGGCGAACCCTGTAAACTCAGAATGAAAGCTATGTTCACATGCATGCCATTAAGTCAGACTTTGCCTTGGCTGCACCTCTCCATTCTTAGTTATGATTTTAATGGCTAGAGCTTGAACACATATCCCTGCTTTCTGAGCATAATGTTGAACTTTACATCTGAGATGCCCTCTAATGTTCATTTGACCAGTCTGAGTACATCAGAATCTATATTGTCATTATACAGAGCATAATGAAACTGTGTAGCTGGAGAAGATGTAGATCAATACAATACAAGCTCAACAGCAAACTCTTGAAAAGAATAAATATGAATACTGAAAATATAAGGGACAGTATGCAGTTACAAAGGAAATACACATTATATACAAAAATGTGAAAGAGTAATGTATAAAGTAACCAGTTGTTTACTGCTTACAGTCTGAGTGTGTGTCTGTGTGTGTGCTTTAGTCCACAGATCAGAGTAGTGTAAGGGATGGGGGATAGGGAGTGGGAGTGGGGGTGGATGGAGGTCATAGCTCTTGGGTAAAAGTTGCTCTTCATTCTGTTGGTACTGGATCTTAAAGTCCTGAGCCACTTCCCAGATGGTAGCTGTTCAAACAGTGCATGACCTGAATGAGTCGTATCCCTGCTGATGCTTAAGGCCGTCTTCCTCAGTCTGCTGGTGTAAATGAAGTCAAGCTATGGGAGTTCTTGCCAATGATGTGCTGGGCTGACCTCACCATCCTATCGGGCAAAGAGGGAGAGTATCTCAATTAGACAAGTTCAAGTTACTTTGGGACTTCCCAAAGGGACAGGAAAAAAGACTGTGAGATGGACGTTAAGTTGTGTGGGCTGCTGATGCTGACTGCATCGTATCCATTTAGTGAAGAGGAAGCAGTGTCACAAAGCAAAAGTGTATGATACAGATAGTATGCCAACATCACCATTTTGTAGGCCAATTTTACAGTATAGCGCTGGTTATTCATTCATTCTAGAGCAGATTTTCTGCACATTTGCAAATGTGCAGAAAAACCCATCAACCAGCTCTTTGTACTCAGTCTCTTGTCCATCACTGATACACTCCACAACTGCATAGTCATCTGAGTATTTCTGCAGACTCTGAGGTGTACAGAGTGAGGAGGAATAGTGAGAGTACAGTACCCTGTGGTGCTCCTGTGGCATCCACCTGTGTCTTCTGGAGTTTCTTATGTGGTAAAGCATGCTGGATGGTGTTAAATGCACTGAAGAAAATCAAAGATGATCCTTATAGTAGTGCCTGGTTTGTCCAGATACCTGTGGTTTGGTGTGTGATTGATCCCATCTGTTCTTGCAGCTATAAACTACCTATGTATGTGGCATTTTAGTGTCTTTAATGGCGATTTCACCTTCAAAAAGCTCAGTTATGTGCAGAATATGAGGAAGACTCACTACAAACAGCATGCATACAGCATTTATAAATAAACTGCTTGACCTCCAAAATGGTGGACGGCCTGTAACATCATGTAAATGCTATCTATACCAGTTGGTCCAAATCCATACCATTAACTGCTGTAGAGCACTGAAATATGTGGCATGACAAAAATCACTTAATACAGGCTGCTATGTGATCAAAAAATAACCTTTGCTCTTAATGACAGACTGTTGTGATATCTGCTATCCTGGACCTTATAAAGGTCACAGGTCACAACATACTTTTAACAGGACTCGCAGAATGCTGACTCAGGTTTAAGGGGTAAAGCTAAGTACACAAAGCCAAGTGGACATTTTTACATGTTTAAATAAATTGCTCATGTTTCTGCGCTCACATGAAATAACTTTTTGCGCTTAAGGCGAGCGTTGTAAGCATCAACCGTAGTTAACTGTAATCAGTCACGTTTCTGAGCGCTTGTTTTTCTTCACTGTTGTTGGTAAGAGCAGCTCTGCGTGATCACAGCGTTGCTGCAGCGTGTTTGCTCTGCCTCACACACAGCTTCCAAGGAAGATAAACTTTCTGGTGCCAAAAGCAGAATTGGTAACGTTGGAGCATTTCAATAGTATGGTCTTAAATTGAAATCAGTTGAGATATTTGTGAATCCAAGATGACTGCAGAAAAGACCCACTGCACATCGAGAACGTAGTTTGAGCACTTGATAAAGATGCCTCCTGGGAGCTTCGCTTTAAAAGTCTACCAGGCATTGCCACCTGGGCGGATGCCTGATTCAGGACTCCCTGGATGGATTAGAATTCCCAGCTGGTCTGGGTGTGTCTCAAGATCTCCAAGGAGGAGCTGGAAGAGACATCCTCAGTGTCTCTCCTCAGCCCTGTTGTCATTTAAGCTTAGAAATAAGCTATCCCAACTCAAATTGAATAGTCGTGTAATTGTAACCTTTCCCAGTCCTGCCATTTGGTAACAAAAACCGACCAAAATTCTTTGTCGAGCTGAGGCGACTGCAGATGTAGGAGAGAGTTTTCTTTGGGGTCATCGCTGAGATTGACTTTTGACACACCCTACATTGTCAGTTTGTCAATTGTTAATGTAAACTATTGATTCCTTCAGTGTTAAGTAAAGGTTATGGATGTTCTCTCCTTCTACCACTAATGAGTCATTGATTAGGCATCTTCACGTTTCCTGGAAAAAATAAATAAACGTTTGCATTTTGATTATTCATTAACATGTGTGCTGACTATTGTTTTGAAAAGGGGACCATAGAAAAGTATTGTCTCTACAGAACTGACTAGTGGAAGGAAGCTTTGAATTTATCAACCTCGTATGTAAGGGGGGGAGCTTATTATTGTCAACACAATCTTGCAATTGCCACAATAAAAACTGAATATTGTTGGAACTAAACAGCTGATATTAGAACTTGTTCATCGCTTTGTCAAATCCTGACATGATGAAATACATTTTTTAATTTAAAACCCCATTTTCAGGGGATTTTAATGAAATTCTGCATTCTTAGAAAGTGCACATTGGAGAATTGTAAGAAGGGATGGGACACAGCTGCAAGATGTGATCAGATAGATCATAAATGTGGGATATGTACCAAGAACTATGAAGGTGCCTGGGTACGATGGGAAGGGCTGTGTTTACGAGTTTTATTAAAAATGGATTCACATGGGGTTTTATTTAAAGTAAATTGCAGTTGAATTATTTTAGTGGAGCTGCAGACAGTAAATGCAGCACTTGGCTTCTAATGAGTACTTAAATAAGTACATGAGTCAGCTGTAACCTCGCATGAGCCGCCCAGCGTGTGTGCTTCACTCTCGGGTTCAGACAAACTGTACGCTGTTGTGCTTGCAGAAAAACAAAACCACAAAGCACAACAAATCCCCTGCTAGCTTGTGTATCTTTGTTGGCTGACTGTGTGTGTACACGCGGCGCCAGTCACACTGTCACCCTCCCTTCAGTGTCTCGGGACAGGAAGAGACATGTTCTCCCAGCCCCTTAGGGAGTCAGTGGGGAGGCTGGTGGGTGTTGGTGAAAGCATGGAAGCGGGCATTCATCAAGCTGTTGATTGGTGCCGGTCCTCTTCTGTCCCCTTCTAACCCTGCATCCCAGCTTATGTGTCTGTTTCTATGGGCTGAAATATACTGCATGAGGATAAAAGCTGCTGAGATGACCTGATGGGAGGGGGGTTAATCTCTATCAGGGGGGTAAAGGAGGAAGGGAGTGGAGCAGGGAGGGGCTTGGAGGAAATAATTACTCCTATCAAACCAGGAGGAAGTTGTTTGGCCGGTCATGCTGCCCCTGTGTATATTAACCCCTCAATAAAACAACAATTTCCCTGCATCCGGCTCAGAGTGGAGGGTGAGGTAAAGCCAAGACATCCAGTCAGACTGCTGTGATAATTACAGACAAATGCACCCGTAACACATTCAAATTGCACAGTGTTGTACAGAATTAACACATGTCCAAACAGAGGCCTCCCACAGACACCCACTTAAAATGGAAAGAAAACAAAGGGTTCAGCTCATCCACAGGACAAAAATCAAATCCTCTCAAATCACACTCGTTATAATCATGTCTTTTCAGAGACTGTCCCTTTAACTCTGGAAAACCCAAAGACGTCACTGTGGGTGCTTTTCTATGAAGCTACTTTCCGCTGATAAATTAGTCCCCAGAAACTGTTTCCACAGTCTGCAAGCAAATACTTTTTAAACAATCACTGACACTTTATCAGAATGGACGCAGTAACCTCTGACAAGTGCCTGAACTATTTCTCATAAATTTATTCATGGATTCAGTAAATACAACTCTTACCAGTTATATTACATGTACGTATTCATGTTACACTTTCTAAAACAGCCCCCCCACCCCACCTCCCCCCTCAACCTGAGATACAACAATAAAACCATTTTGTCTTGGTTTCACTGAAAACTGCTTGTAAGTTCATTTGGAATAATATTGTTTGATATTGAGGAATTTTGACTTATTATGCATAACTAAACTCACTGAATGGATTTCACCATGTAAAGGTTAAATGTCTTCATGGCAAAGATGCAATGAGTTTAATCAACTGTAAATCATTTCGCCTCAGTGGCTATGTTGGCACAATAAAACAGTCTAATGCTCATGTTTCACAGTGTCTGCACGGAGAACTCTTACCAAACATCTCCTTGTTCAGTTAGCTGCGCTTCTTGGTTTGTCCCTGACATGTAGCAGCTCTGCACCCATATCCTTGCGTTTTTGGGTCCTTCGTACCTTTCAAATTGAGTCATGTCAACAACTCACGGTTACTTGTTGTTTTGAGGCAGCTTTTTTTAGGGAAATATAATCCTTGGGGGAGCAAAAGAAAATCTTGTGAAACGCTTTTGAAATCCAAGTCGACAAGAATAAACTCGGACCAAGGTTACACGAGGCAAAATGTTTGCGTTGCGCCACTATTGAACAGCCTGTGTGCTAATGATGAGGCATTCACCTAAAATGCTGTCTTTGTGAGCTGTCACAAATGTTTGAGGCTGCTTTATTTCCCCTCAGCAGTAGATCAAAGGTGCCTACAGTTTCAGTTCAGGGCAGCTTGTGGTTGTTCGGTGGTTGCCTTGGCATCTTGCTAATACATTCTCCTTATAATCCTGCCTCTCCCAGGAAGTTTCATTTCTGATAACTTCATTTAGATCTGTGCCAGTTCATGCAAGTTTAAATGGGTAGCTACTGACGTTTTGTAACATAATTTAAAGTTATGTTCTTGTAATACCCCAGGATGCGAGGCATCATTATTCATCTGAACGTTTGCAAGATTAATTTTATTTGACGTTCAAGCTGTACCGGAGAGTACCCAGCCTAATAGTGGACATTAATGTCTACTGAACCACAGGGGAAGGTAATCACGTTTTTTTCATTTGACAGGACATCTTGTGGTGGATGTGAACCGAAGACGAATACACATGTGTGTGTATGTTGGTTGGCTGACTGCCCTCAGGAGGCTTTTTTGGCCAATAGCCTGACAAAACTAGTGATTCCTGCCTAATGTTAGTCAAACTCCCACTGAAGGAGAGCTGAGGGCCAGCTGGGGCTCTTTCTAATAAGGACATGGGACTTTTTTTTTTCCCCCACCCCCTGCCGACAGACACACACAAACACACACAGAGGCATACAGTACAGCTTCATTTTGGCATTGGGTCTCAGGAGCTAGAAGCATGTCAGCAGCTGCATTCATCACCACGCAGCTCCACCAGACATCGCTGGTATGTGAGAGACACAGCCAGGGTCTAGAGGCTTTTTCTCGGATTAAAGTGACTTCAGACGAGTCAGACTTTCTTTCATGGCCGTGTAACACAGGTACAGATCTTTAGGGACCACTTTGGTGTGTTTGAAATGTAATGTGTACTGAAGCTGATAGGTAAAACCTGCAAAGACCACTTTCCCTTTTACAGCAGTCCATCATCATCCACACAGCAGTTTTTTTAGTTTGTCTTTTCCTCATGACATAAAAACCTGTAGTAAAACTCTAAAGTGTTGTAAAGATTTCCAGAAATGTAATTTTGCCCAAGTCAAAAGTGAAACAATTTCAAATTTGAACCAACAATTCTAAAATCGACAAGGTAATTACATCAGACAATTATTTAGGTTCATAATGGGCATCGACCATTATGAATTTTTCATGGTCCTGTAAAACTGGCATGATTCTCTACTGGACATCACTGCATGGACTCAGGATGCTCCCAGAAATCACTGTCTGTGAACACAGTTTGACGTGCCATCCACAAATAAAAGCTAAAACTGTATGTTGTAAAGAAGCCATACATGACACGATAGAGAAACGCAGCACCTCTTCTGAGCCAAGGCTCATCTAAAACAGTCCGAGGCAAAATAGTCAGTTCCTATTGCATGGTCAGCTGGAAAATCTCTTATCAATGCTGAAGAGCACATAGAGGTTTTAGAGCAACATCTGCTCCAATCCAGACATCATTTTTAGGGAAGGTCTTGCAGATTTCAGTAAGACGGTGCTAAACCACAAACTACATCCATCACAACAGCATGGATTCACTGGAGAAGAGTTCAGGTGTTGAACTGACCTGCCTGCAATCCAGATCTTTCACCAATAGAAAACATTTGGTGTTAAAAGAAAAAAAAAAATCTGGTAATGAAGAGCCAGGACTGTTGAACAGCTAAAGTCCTGCATCGGACAAGAATGAGACAACATTGTTCTCCTAAAGCTCCAGCAACTGGTCTCTCACTTCTCAGCTGTTTACAGACAGTTGTTAAAAGAAGAGGGGATGCTACACGATGGTAATCATCACCCTGTTCCAACTTTTTTTTTAGATGTGCTGCTGCCATAAAAGTCAAAATGAGCTAATATTTTCTATGAAATGGTAAAACGTGTCAGTTTCAGCATCTAATATGTTCTTAATGTTCTATTGGGAATAAAATATGGGTTTATGAGAGTTGCAAACCGTTGTATTCTGTTTTTATTTACACTTTACACCGCATCTCAACCTTTTGGGAATCGGGTTTGTCGATGTTTACGTTGTTTATTTGCAACTTGGTTCGCACCCGTGTTGCAGCTGTTCTGCTTCACCTTCTTCCAAGATAAAGTCTACGTCGTACCAGCTGAGGCTGCTTCAGTCTACAAACACACTCCTCTGTGCTCTTTGGTCGTGTGCAGGGTGGCGTGTGGTGACAACTAACAAAATATGTCCAACCTCAGTGTGGGGATTGCTAAGTGGCTACGTCGAAGTACAAAAGTAGCCTTTTTATTTTTAACATTTTGTTTTTATTTATCAGCAATCAGCTTAGTCTTTCTTTCCTTAAAAGTCTTATTTTCAGAGTACAAGTAATTAAATGATCAGTGGCTTAGCCTATAAAAGCAAAAACAAAGTGACAACATATGTGAATTGGGTCATTAGGTCTTTAATAAATAGAAACATTTTTCTTACAAAGACTGGGACCACTTTTTGGTTGGAATTTCTGTCTAACGAATGATCGAACTCTTCCGTTCTTCATTTACAACAGACAATCAGTGATCGCTGATAAGAAACAGCAACGTTTGCTTTGTGAAACCCAGTTGAAAATAAAGAAACAGCCCACGCATTCACGAGAAAGCAAGTCACCTCCCACATTCTCAAACACTGCTTGTTTACCTATCTCACATTATGTGCCTGGGCCCAGATATTCCATGTAACACATTAAGCCTGCACATCACTAAACCTATCCCTAATCCGCATAGACATGTTCAATGATCAACCCAATCTTTAACCTTGGTGTCTCAGCCAGAACAAATAGGGTGATCTGGAAGCATGCGTCGCATCAGTTTAGTCAAGCAGCTGTATAACACATCGATTCCTTCATCCCTGATTGAACACGCAATGGGGCATCAGCTAGGCCATGCGTACCCCTCAAAAAAAATTAAAAAAATGCACTCTTCGCCTCTCTTCTTTAGTGGCTCTGTCTCTTTCTTTCTTTTAAGGTCATGTTTGGTTTAGTAATTGTTTATTGTTCCAGTGAGTCGCCCCACCCCTCCTCCTCTGAACTGGAGTTACAGCAGTCTCTGCGAGACGTCTATTTTTGGCGATACATCTGGTGAGGGGGCTGGAGGTCTGACCTTTCTTTTCGGTCTGCTGGTGGTGGGATGGTGTGTGTGGTCATGGGGGACACGGTTGTTAGGCAGAAGCTCAGGATAAGTGCTCAAGACATCCTATGCCACTATAATTTTTTTTTTTGAGCTGGAAAGAACCGTTTAGAAGGATATTTAAAGGGGGAATTGACTGATTAGGCAAAGACGAAATAACTGCGACCTGTAAAAATGCCAATCCTCCATCAGGCCTTCCAGGTAAAACTGAATCCTTTGTGTCGTCAGGTTCCTGATGTGTGATGGTGGCCGTGGCCGGCTGTGACGGCGTTGCTGATTTCCTCGTGTCCCATTGGAAACGAGGAGGGACGACCTGACTGCAGCTCTCGGAGCAGCACACCGTCGGTGAGTTTTTAGCTTGGACATGGCAGCCGTTGATTTCAACAGGCGAGGAGGAAAGGTGTAGATCCCACCTCGCCAGCAAAGCAGAACACCTATCCCCCGTGGCACTCCATCTGATATGAAAGTGTAGATATGGCGTGAATGGATTTTTTTTTAAATTTTTTTTATATGATTTCCTTTCTGGTGGAATGAGCATAACCACCAAGCCATATTGACACTGTGTCAGATTTCATCTGCATGAGAGCTTTTTGCACATCAGAAAATGTTTTGAAAACAATCCCAGAATTAGATGTTTGTGGGATGAAAATGCGTGGGGTCTTGGCACCGAGAAGACAAGTGTGAGAAACCGAGGAGAAGAGTAGAAAGCATGTTTTCTTCATTCTGTGTCTTTGTTACAGCGTCTACTTTTTGTGTTTGATTTCATAGGTTTGTGTCGTGCAACAGATCCACATGATCCCCTGTGTTTTCATTAGTGTACAAGGTTCGTGTGCGGTGACCATGGCAACCTCTCCCTTTTTTCTTTCTCAGGCAGCAGCAGCCGCATGGGCCTCAGGACACACTAGACCCCAGCCTCCATCACACATCAAGCCCCCGCCCCCTTCACCCACCCCAAAGTCCCTGCAAGTCCTTTTTTTTTTTTTTTTTTTTTTTTTTTTCTACTGTTACTTACTCGAGATTTACGAGGAAGCGCTTTGGCTACACCTCCTCTGACACATACATGGCAAAGGAGCACACGCCCTTTTGTTTATCGATCGACTGCATCGCCTTTCTAACGTTTGCAGGTCTCTTGCTTTGCATCCTTTATATGCAAGTGTAAGGACAGACCACCAAAGGAGTGCAAACACGTTTATATGCAGCCACTTTGCAAGGCCAGGTGGATGGAAGTGTGGCTAAAGTGCTACTGGTTAATGTTATTATATGACTATAATTATTACTATTCTGTATATCATTCATATTAAGGTTACAATTAATGAATACATGTTGAGGCATGACTTTTCAAAAAAGGAAAAAAAAAACGACAATGCTGTACATTTTTAGATATTTTAAAGAAATACAAAAAGGTATTTTTGTAATCAAGACAATGTTGAAATGTTTTGATTGGTTTCTGTTTTGCTAAGGTGTGTGAACTTTCATACCTATTTTATTTTCTTTTTCTTTTTTTCCCCTTTTGCCCTTTAAGTTTCGTGCCAATATAAACTGACGAAGCACCCCACCATACCAAAGCAGCCCCGCTACTTTGCTTTTTGTCTTCTTCTACCCAAGTGTGTGAATTGTCGGTTTGCTTATGTGTTTTTTGCGTGCGTGCGCGTGTGTGCGGCGTCTTTACCCGACGAGCGAGCACAGAAGTCCTTCTGTTTGGTCAGGTGCGCGGCAATGTCAGCATTGAGTGGCAGCCTGATCCAGCTCATAGTTTTTGCAGTTTGTGGTGATCAGACGTGATCAGAGGCATTGACGGCGAAGATGATGACCCCACAGATGGCAATACATGGCAAACTGAGCCCTGCTATTATTAGGAATCTGCTCCTTCGTTGAGTAGCAGGAGGACAGCAACACAGTACAGAGAAACAAAAGACCAAAGGCATTTTCTTTTTTTGTTTTTAAACACTGGAGAGCTGTCTAAGCTTGTGGAATTATTCCATTTCTGACTGCTTTGTAGTCCTCAGTCTTATTTCTTATGAAGTATGACGTTATTTTTTGCTACACGTCTCTTTTGGTGTCACTCCAAAGAGTCACTCTGCATCTGAAAGAATTTTCACTTTAAACAATTTTTCTTTTTTTTTTTCCTATCTATTTGAGGAAGGCAATGTTATTCAACCTGTTTTTATAAAGTTTAAATTTAACTAGTAATGATTTGGGTTCAGGGGGGGGAAAAATAGTCTTTTGTAATCTGATGTCTTTCTTGGTCTGCAATAATGCCTGTGTTGTACGACATATCATGGAGCGATCATATTTCTGTGACATTTTGATGCCAAAATGATCTTTCTTGTCGCATTTGTACAAAAAGGAAACAGATTCTTGAACTTATCCAATAAAGTCACATTTCACTGTGGTGTGACAACCAAAAAAAAAACAAACAAAAAAAAACAAAAACTCAAATGCTGTAAGAAAAACAATATTCCCTGTGATGTTGAGTTCAGATGTGTGAAATCATGCTGGGCCGGTTGAATCGTATACGATAGTCAGTGTTTGTAAAGAATTATAAACGTGCATCATATACAGGTAGATCATAACACCTGATTTTCTTCTGAAACAGTTTTTTGCTTTTTCAGATATTTTTAAGCCAAGTATGGCACCAAATTTATTAGAACAAGTATTTATATGAAATATGTGTGCGTGTGTGTGTGTATTTTTAAAGGGTATTTTAAAGTTCATAGAAAATGCCCAACATATAATTCATTGTAAGTATTATTGTAAGTTTGATTGTGTATTCATTTGATCATTTTTGTAGAGCTTTTTATTCCCGGTTTCTTTCTTCTTTTTTTTTTTTTTTGGTTTTGGTTCGTAGCCGTCCGGTTGAAACAGTCTGTATGTGTTATGTGAATACTGTTGTTACCTACATGATTCACTGTGAAATTCAGAGAAGAAAATGCTCCTTGAACAAACGGATCTCTTCATGTTTCGTCAGCGGTATGGTACAGAAGTTCTTGGAAGTGAATACGACGATCTCCGCCTTTTGTCTATGAAAGATAGTCTTTTACTTGGTTGTGTAGCTGTGTGTTGTGCATGTTCACAGCATGTGTGTGCGTTCTTTTTGTTTTCCTTAAAAGCATACAGTACTGTTGATATTTATGTACTTTAGCCACTGTAAGGAGAATCTGTATTTCAGTGAATTGCAGAGGTTTGTTGGTTTAAATAAAGAAAAAAAAAAAAGAAATCAAACTGAGAGGTTTTCATGAAAATGTAAAATGAAGACATTTCAGGCCTTCTGCCATTAAAGAATTACGTTGTCATTGCTGTCATGATGGCATTATTGTCTCAAATATGTTTGTAATGTAAAATCAGAGTCTGGCAACAGGTAATAAAATATCATCTGATTAATCCAAATATAACTTATTCCATCAGCAAAGTATGACTTATTTTTCTTTTGAATAAAAAAAAAAATCCCCCCCTCCCATTTTTTAGTTTTTAATGTTTTACACAGAGTTCATTCATGCACAGTTTTATTTGTGAATAGGTTCCCTCAAAAGAAAAAGAGATTAGTGGGTCAGAAGAAAGTGAATTTAAAAGCGACAGGAGCAGCCTGTTGTAGACTTCCTGTGCTCATGTTTTTTGTTTTGTTTTTTATAATCCACATTGTGAATTATTGTGCAGTGGAAGCAGCAAGGTGTGAAAACACTTAACACACACACACACACAGTAAATAAATAAATTAAATCAATAGTGCCTGACATGAAGTTACTACCACGTGCCCAAATGAAATAAATGCCTGTTTTTCATGTCAGTGACCAGTTTGAACAGTTCTGTTTGTATCTTCCATGAGGTTTTGTAAACCCCTTTTTTGGCAAAATCTTTTTTTTTTTCCAATATTATGCAGCTGAAAGACCTAGAGTCTAAGGTAAAAATACTTCCAACTTTTCAAACCCTATTACAAAACGTTGCCAGGTATGCATGCATGCACCCAGATGAATATGGTCCCTCGTGCGCAAAAACACTTTTATCGCCCGCTTTGCTCTTCCCGACACCCCGCGCGACACCCCGGTTATGAGTGTGCATGCACGCCATGTGAGAAGCTGCTGTGTGCCAACCTGATGTGTGTCTGAGCTGACAGAGGAGAGACAGCGAAGAGAGGAACTAAATTGGCTTTAGCCTCTGTCTCAGGAGTAGCCAGCTCCGGGGTTTGGTGGGCTATTCTTATAGAGGGCAAAGAGAGGTCTCCAGCTCCCATGGTGCACAAACCACTTTATAGGATTCTACATCATGTTTTGATGGCCTCCAGAGGTTGTGGGGGAGGTTTAATCCAATGACAAGTGTGACAGAGGAAAAGTAAATGCCCCCTCATCCAGGTGGGTTTCTAAATAGGTGAAAGGTAAGGTCTTAATTTCTTTCGTTTTTAGTTTCTTAATTTTTTTATGTCTGTTTTTAGTTGTATTCAGGGCCTTCACAAGAGTAGCTTACGTGTGTTGAGATTAAAGGCCTAACAGAGCCTAGTCGGTTTTTATTTAAATATGGTGTGTTATGCTGTTAGATGCACTTCAATGTGTACTAAGCAACCATTTTTTTGGGTTCAGAGGTGAAACTTGGCTGAAGCGGCTATCTTTAGTCACGTGTGAAGACCACTGGTCAGGGGTAACCAGAGCACACCTGCTGGACTGCCCCTAGCTCATCGGATCCTCTTGTAGAAGCTGTAGCATCCAGGTCCTTCTATGGAGCAGCTTTCTTCCCTGATCATTTCAGGAACCTTCCGAGTGTACTACCTGACCACCATTAGCCAATACCTTCTGAAACAAGTGCTACCAGAGCTGAAACAAGAACTAGCAGATGTCCACTGGGACCTGCAGTCACTCAGCCTGCCAGCCATGGGCCTACAAGAGTAGGCTTGTCCAACCTGCAGGCCAACCTAGGCCCACAAGCAGTAGGCCAAGTCCCAGTGCAGCTCTGCTAGACCTCGTTTTAGCTCTGCCAGCACTTATTTCTCTTTTCATATTTTGTTTTAGCCCTACTGTAGAGTAAAAATGTGGTTGCAAATTGGCGCGTTAAGCCACATGCACACCAACAAATGGACTCCATGTGGTAATGTGGCTTTGGGTAAGGCTAGGTTTTAGCACCCACACATCCCAAGCATACATGGGCCAATTTTGAATTCTATTTATATTTGCCTGAGTTATTTCCAAGCAGCAGCCATCCCACTTCTGGGTTGAAGCTCATCCAAGAAATATGTTTTGAGTAGTTCCTTAACTGACCACTAGGTGCTGGACACAGCAAATCCCCATTGATTCCCATGTTAAAAGTGCCATCTTTGAAGCAGAATTAAACATATTTACAGCCTGTGCAGGGTTTTTGTTGTTGTTGTACTGCATCAGATAAATTTATAGTAATTAATAATGCTAACCAATCAGACACCTTTGTCCCTGCTCTTTGTTAACATGGCACAGTGCAGGGAGCTTCGCAGGCTCGCTGTAAAAATCTATGGGGTACATGACTGGATACTTCATCCATAGTTATTTACAGTCAACGGTTATGTCATGTGGGCCAAAATTAGCCTATAAAAACACAAGAAAATCCTGGTTCTGTTACCTTCTTCATGCTACCGTCATTGTTATCATCATCACTAAGATACTGTAGGTGCCAGTCATGTCTGAGTATGTCCAGTAAAGCAGGCTGAAATCAAATAAAAAAGCACTTGAAGAGTCTTGGAAATAGTGTTCAGCACTGACTAACTCCTGAGTCATCATTTAGTAGCCTGTGTGTGTCTTTGCAAAGCCCTGCACACCCATTGTCTAAACAGTGATTAGCCCAAAACATTTCCAAACTAAAAGCCCCAACACCCAGTGAATTTGATTTCACATTAAGGGAGTGGAGGCCGAGGAGAAGCTTCACCTTGCTGTGTCCTTTAAATGTACCCCTTGTCCTCTATGCATTTTCTCTGTCCACTTTCCATTATTTCTCCCCTCCTCCTTACTCGTCCACAGCTTCCACTTCCCTTGGGTGGGCCCCCTGCAACCCCAGTCTCTCAGCAATCAAAACACTGAAGGCTGACTCTCCCACGACTTTCCTGTTTCTCGCTGATTCCATGCTGCTTCAGTCTGCCTGACCAGAGTTCAGATGTTTTTTTTTGGGGGGAGATATTATTTTATTCATTTGAGATGAGATCCAATGATCATGTAGTTGTGTGTGTGTGTGCGTGTGCTAGGGTGTGTGTCATATGATAGCTTGACTCAGAATGACATCATAGACCAAGTGAAGCTGTTTTCCCAAGAAAGTAAAGAGCTCCACAGCGCTGCTCAGTGATGATGTGATGAAACTGCAGCATCCATCTGCCCTAAGCAACATTATCCGGTACTATGTGAAGTTCATGTTTCTTTTACTCTGCTAAAAGAAGCAAGTGCTCCAACATACATGAATATACTGATTTCAAAGCATTTTGATCGCATTGAACTCCACATATGGTATATTAGCATTTTTGCCATTAGGTGGGTACAACTGTCAGGGGTCTTCCCTCCCTGCGGTGGGTTCAGGGGGAAAACTGTCTGCCAGATTAGCGAGGTGCGTGGCAGGCTTTTATCATCCATGAAAGAGGGTGCCACACAGGCGGGAGCTGCTATCGATCGATGCAGGAGCTCGTCTCAGGCACTCCACATTTGGGTTGGTGTAGGTGTAGATGATCATACCATTAGTGCTCGAATCACTTATTCTGGTCTTTTGAAGCAGGAATGGAAGAAATAATTAATCTTTCTCAGAAATCAGAATGTAATCATCAAGAGACTGAAGCTCGTTTACAGCAAAAGGTAAAAAGGTATGTATTCGTGTTATTTGATTGAGAAGCTGATGAAGGCGAGTCAAACTAGTTTCCAATTTTCAGTTTCAAAACTCAAATTTCTTCTATAATTCTTTAAGATCTCTGTGCAAACCCAGATGCATGCAAAGTACTCAGCAAATTGGGAGCATGTAATAAAACTAGTCAAATCTCAGAAGTTACTCCCTGTCACAGTCAGTCAGAGTATGCATCAAAGTATCTTCCTCATGCCTTATCCACAGGCCTTTGTTTTCCATCTATCCATCAATCTATCCCTCCATTATCTGTACACACTTCTTTCTTTGCAGGGTCACAGCAGGTCTCCTGGAGCTTATCCCAGCACTCTTTGGATAGGAGGCAGGAGTACACCCGACACATGTCGCCGGTCTATCACAGGGTCATATCACTCATGTGGGAAAATCTCCAATTTGCCCAACATGCATGTGTTTGGACTGTGGAAGGAGAAAACCCACGCAAATCTAAGGAAGAATATGCAAATTCACACACATTTTTGTTTCTCTGAAGTTTGATTCTGCTAAAAACAAACAAATAAATAAATAAATAAAAATAGCTGGGCGTTTATGAAGCATATAGAGAACTTGTGTTGTGAATGTAGGAATACGTTGCCCTCTTGTGGCCAAAGATGCTCATTGCACATGTGCGCATGTTTACTTTTCCCACTCCCATTACCCCAGGAAAACCATATCAATCATTTTCACCGCTGAATGCACTACATTGTTTGCTATTTCGCTATAAAACCTTCATGTGATTAGTCCAAAGGGTGCTCTGACTCAGAGGCCAACACATGACAGCACATGACATCACATTGAAGCCGCACCAGAGTCACGCTGGGTCTGAAAATCAGACCCTGAAATGCTGCAATAATCCAGAATTAGTGTTTTAATCCCTCACGCTATAAACATAACAAACTTCAGAAACTCATATAATCTAATCTCTAAGGTGTGATGGTTGTGATTATTGATCATGATAACATTTGTCCTAACTGATGATAAGGTTGCTGGCTTTTACTCACATTTAGGACAATGCATGCAATAATACAAACACGAGACTTATGTGACACATGAAAGTGGCTTTAATGTAAGAGAATTAATAAAAGAAACATTTCTAGAAAGCAAACTGCTTCCCATTTTTTTTCACCGACATAAAACATGTCATGTAAGTGAGTTCATGTCGTGTGTCTGTATACTGGGAGTGCTGGTGCTTTGAGGTGTGTTTGAGTGTGTTCACCCACAACACTGACACTTTGAAATCTAGCAGGTGATAATTTCTATTGGTCCACTGTGTTGACATTGAAAAGGGCCAATAGTAATGTCTGTTTTGAAACAACACGGTTGTTACACCAGTTCCCACAGTGCCAGAGCATGTTTTACTGGAACTCCAATGAAAAGTTCCTCTGAAAAACTGCTGATGGTATGTTCTGTAAACTTTCCTGACCAGTAGGCCCATTGTTTCTGGACACACATGAGGCTGCTGAGCTTTTTAAAAGACGTTCTTTATGGCCGTTCAGTAGATGTCATCAGCAGCAGGGTGGAAACAGTAGTCATTGAGACACAAAACCCCTGTTTAAATAGGTCGATACCACCAAAGACAAGGTAAGGAATATGAGTCATATAATTTTAATTATCTGACCATTAAGTGAGTCTTCGGTCATTTCTGTAATTCTGTTTTGACTCTCTCTGGCTAATGTGCCCATTTTTTTTATTCATCTACCCACTCATATATACACACACTCCATTTAATTCATCATTAGCTCAACTGAGAGCATAAAAAAGGCAGTTTGCAGTTGGGTGAGCTCTTTTTCTCCCTTTATACTGACAGAAAACTTTATCAGGTGACCTGTCTGAACTGGCCTGGGAGCCAGATTATTTGTTAGCTCTTGTCTCATTTGCTCAGACACAAGTCACAGTGACGCTGATGTCTGACCAGTTTATGGTTTCTCACACTTTTCCCAGTGTTTTTTCACAGGATCAGTAGCAGTACAGCACCATTATGATAATTCTTCTGAGGTACACGTAGTAAGACATTTGTTGAACTTTGCAATGCTCTATTGTTAGAGAAAAGAAACAAAACAAAAGAAACCCACCACATAGTGTCATCTATATAAAAATAAAGATATAAACTCTGGAATTCAGGTTACTGCTTCTTGAAGATCCTCTTTGCATCCACCCCTTCATAGTTGTAAGTCTGCAGGAAAAAGACAAAGTTGTGGAAGGATTATAGACACATTTATTCTGACAAAACTGAAGTAGTAACATGTTACACTGAGCTGAAATCGATGAGACGCATCTACACACACTGACCTGCACAAGCTCTCCTCCCACCAGAGTTCTTGTGGTGGTCAGAACTTTGCTGTTGTCTTTCCTGGTAAATTTGCCTTTCAGCATGTCACCCTCCATCTCCCATGCACCCTGGTTGGAAACATACAGCTGCGATGAAGCGCTTTGTAATGCCCTTCCTATAAAACCTTAGAATTCTGAGGTGGTTTTAACTGGTTGCCACTTTCCTATCTGCAATGAAGTCATCAATCTTCAAATATTAAGCCACACTTTCCTCAAGCAAACCATTTCTACTGGTTGGCACAGTCATATGTCAGTCGCTTTATGGCACTCACTGAGACTTCAGTGCCATCAGCCAGGCTGTAGTCGAATTGGACCCCCAGGGTGAAGTCGATATCTTTGGTGCGGAAAGTGCTGGACTCTTTGATGTGAAACTTGTCTCCAGTCTGCTCGATGATGATCTTCAGGTTGTCGTGTTCAGCCAACTTGCGTTTCATGATGTTGATGCCTTAATGACGCAGATTTTATTTAACATTTATTCCATTCAAGGTTAAAGTGACATCCTATCCTCAGGAAAACATCCAGAGTCCTGTATTCACCTGATATTGCTTCATAAAGTCCCATAAAGGTTCAACTATAGCTGCAGCTAGATTGATGAAGCCCTTGCTGCTGTGTAACACTCACAGCCGTGACACAGCAAATGGAAACACATTACTCAAAACTTACAGCCTGCATTGCCCTCATAAACGTCACCATAAAGCACACAAATGCTCTCACACACTCACCCATTTGCTCCATGAACTTATCATAGTTCTCGCTGCGGTCGACCTTCCAGGTGCCGTTAAACGTCATGGTTGCAGGCTGGCCGGGTGGTGATGAAGCACTGGGAAACTGTGGGACTGTGAATGCCCACTGGCCTCCATTTATACACTGCCCTCCCCTCTCACTGTGACATCCCCACCCCACCTCCCTGAACTGGCATGGAAGATGTTCATTTTTATCTCTCTGATTATCTGTCTGCTGATGTGGTCATTCAAAGATGGTATAAAACGTAGAGCGATTGCTGCACGACCTCGAGGACACTCTTGATAAATAACCAGAGGGCAACTCCCCTTAGTGAATCTGGTGCTGTTAAACACTGTTGCACTGTTCTGCGTGAGGAGAGGAAAAAAAAAAACACAAAAGAGGGAGCTATTTGCATGGTTGCCCATGGAAGTAGCTCAACTGAACCCCTCTATGTCCCTCGGTATTTTTCTTTGTCACCCTGTTTGTTTGTCACCTTGAGCTTCTCTGTGCTGTAGGGGACCTAAAAATGCATCATAATAATTAATATTCTTGATTTTTAGGTGAATAAGAATGTTAGATTTTCTGATGATGAGTCAGAAATGATCTGTTTGGGTCTGAATATCACTCACATGAGCTGGGATGGGCTTCAGCAGCTTCTGTGACCCTAAAACGGATGGTTTGGATATATGAAACAATACAGGAAGGAATTGACCTGCATTAATGTTTGTCTTTTGTACTGTTTGCACTTCAAACATACAATGATGTCACAATTGCTCTTATGCATGTCTTAATTTCTTAATGAGGAAATATTATGAAAATAGTTACTTATAAATTTGGATGTCTGATCAAAGATATGATACATCCCTGTCATATTTAGGCAACCTGCATCTGAAAATGAATGATTCATTAAGCAGTTCAGATTTTCATGGTACTGTGACATCACAGACCCAAATCTGAGCAGAATTATTCAATCCCTCCATCTTTATTGCCACAACTTCAAATCATGTTGCATTGACTGGACAAACTGGACAAACTTTGGATAAGCTTGGTTGGATCAGTTTATGCTATGAGGCTACTAACTATTACTTTATATTATTTCTGATAAAATCTGTCTTAACGTCCTCATTTTAACTCTATCTTCCAAACGAGTGCTGCCAGAGCTGAAACGAGGACTATCGGGGCTCCGCTTGGATCACATTTATGCTCAGTCTGCTGCAGTTGAGCAAGTGTACTGCAGTCAGCCCACCAGTTACAGGCTGATTGACTGCAGGTCCCAGCAAACTTCCACTTGGGAGCTTCCTAAAATGATGCTTTGTGACTGTTTTCCAGCAAACATTCATAGCAGGACTCACTGTTGTTACAATGTAGTTTTGGTGGTAGCATCAGACATGATCACAGAGTTTAGTAGATGCATGGTTAACACAAATCTTGTCCTCCGACCCTTCCAGGC
Organism: Arrhamphus sclerolepis; assembly: GCA_037176975.1. Lineage (NCBI taxonomy): Eukaryota > Metazoa > Chordata > Actinopteri > Beloniformes > Hemiramphidae > Arrhamphus > Arrhamphus sclerolepis. The sequence goes on from JBAMYA010000010.1 coordinate 2,280,164, forward strand.
CAACCACAACCAGTCATAGAGGGCTTAAGACAATTAACAGCAAAATAGCATGTATTCTCTTTAAAATATGAATGTTTATACTCTGATAGGTCTTTATTCACAGTTCATTCACAGCTAATGATATTTAGCCATTGGCTATGTCTGCTGTCAATCAAAAGACCACACTAAATATACGTTCATTTGTTATTTTGTATTCAGTTTTGTTCATTTATTTATTTTATTTATATATTTGATTATTTGATACATAGGTAAAACACAAATGTTATATAAATAAACTCCTGTGTTGTAAATTATTTGCACTCAAACTCCAAATGTGTCCTCAGTTTTTTTTATTTATGTTTTTTTTTTTTTAGCTTTTTATGTTAAGACAGCTGGATTAGGCTCCAACAGATCCATGTGATCCTAAATAGGAAGAATTAGGTGGAGATGATAGATGGATTTTCTTTCATTACTACATCTGCCAATACCTTTCAATGGCTAATATGCTTATTTACAGGTACTTAATTTCATTTTGGGGCCCTGCAATTATGGCCATACTCTGTGTTCCTTTAGGATCCTCTTGTACTTTCACCAAGGAAAATCTGATCCTTTTAACTCTGAAGTGTTCTTCTCTATACCCCATTATCAAATTCTCAACTCATTATCAAGGTTAGACATTGAGAAAAGTCAAAGAAAACTCAGTTTATTCTACGATGCTGTCACAAGTTCCATTTTCCATGCATCCTCATAAATTTACAGCGATCCAGGGGACACAACTGGACAAAAACCATCTCTTATATTGAACGTTTCTTCATCAGTTTCACTCAGTTGGACCATTGAGTGTGAAAACAGATTGTTTCAGGTAATTCAGGGGCTGAATTTTTTTGTGGGTGAAACATCTCCTGTGAACTTTGGGCTGTCTGACTTCACAGACTTTTCAAATGCTCACAAAGAGCTGTACATCACACTGACAGAAAACCCTAAAAAGCACAAAGTGAAATTTGTACTTTCTCTTCTTGCCACTGAGTGTACAAGTTATCTCACCTTCTGTGGATAGGTTAGCATGGCAAATACCTGGGCCTGTTGAGGGAATATCCATCTGAGTTAAAGAATAAGCTGATGTCACAATGTAAAAGAGAATCCCTCAATACATGGAGGAGATACCGCAAAAGTTCAATTAAGCATAATGTGCCATAACACAGTGTGCACTTCATTGTGTCTTCGTTGTCTCTGACATGTGAACTCCCTAAAAGGTCTGCAATTGCATGGTTACATAGGATGCCTTTAAGTGGTAAAGCTTGACAGGGAAAGGTGGAATTTCCTAAAATCTCCAAAAGAATCAAACCTAAAAAGTTTAATTACCGTCTCCTTCAAGTAAAACTTACCAACTGTAATTCAATCATTGAGTCTATAATTCTTGGCAAAGGATGAGTTAAATTCAACTGTTCAGGTATGATGGATGAAAATGCTCACCTGCTGTTCAATTATTCAAAACCAGCCTCGGGAGATATTTTACTTTTTAGGTTTGATTCTTTT
>JBAMYA010000010.1:2281778-2312299 GCA_037176975.1 Arrhamphus sclerolepis
CAGCAAAAATAAATAAATAAATAAATCACACTTTTGCCAATTAAAATGTGAATTTTGAAGTCAGAATTTTTTGACAATGTCAGAAAATCATCTCAGATATCTTTCGTGAAAAGGTGGTCCTTGTCAAACTGCTTACACTGTTTGACATTTGACCTTTTGTACAGTACACTACAGTGAAGGGTATTGCTGTGATTCTGTGATTTTTCTTTTTAATCTGCAAAAACTCCAAAGAGTTTCAGGAAACTAAGGATGAAGGAGAAACAGAGTGAACAAGCCAGAGACCAAACATGGGTACATCCTGGGACAGTATTGTAAAAAGAAAAAAAAAAAAAAGACATCCATCTATAGAAGCGTCCACTGAGCTACAAATGACAAACTTCAGGTGCATCGCTTCCTGTAAGATGTGTTTATATTCTTGGATATTGATCTGTTGTCTTTTAAAAATTTTTATGGCACAAGTGGCTTTCCTTGACAGTTGGACAACACGACCATAGTGGAAGAATGAGGCCCCTCAAACAAGTGAGCTGTCTATATGTGTTTGTTTGTTTGATTTACTTTCGAAATGTTTTAAGACCGACTGTAATTTTGCAGCTTTGTTTTCCATCAAACATCCAGCTTGGTCAGTGGAGCTCATCATTGCTGCTAAGCATTTTTTTTTATCACTTGCACACAGTCCCACTCTCTATTTATAAATGGCTGCTGCTTGGTGAAGAAAATACTTATTTTAATTAAGTTAAAGATGCAGAGGTAACATCCCACACTGACACTGGCAGCATGAGGCATTTTCTCAAATCGTCTAAGTATGTATTTTTAAGGGATGGATGGAAACCATAAAACTGCTAACTCCCACAAGACCATGTTAAGTGGTCAACATTGTTCATGTGGCTACATATCGTTCATTTAAAAAGCATTTTTTAAACAAAACAAAACAAAAAAAAAAACTTTTCAGTCTCCTTATCCTGTTTATTGCATTGTCATTTGTGCTGCAATCACTCTCTTCTTCACTGAATTGCTCCAGAATATTTTTTTGCCATTGCTGCTCCACATCCTTCATTCTGTTATCTTTGCTGTGCTGGTGTAATTCCCACAAACAGAAACATTAAAGAAACAGACCAGCAACATTTAACTCCTTTTCACCATGCTATTATTCATTAATAATGATGAATCCAAAAAAAACAAACAAAAAAACCCCCACAAAATTACGTGGACAATACTAATTACCCCATAACTGGTTCAATGGGATTTGAGAGGGTAAGTTGCAGCCATGTGCTACTAATTATCATGAATTGATCGTCAGCAGGTGTGCAGACCTCTATAAAAGCAGACAATTTTCCAGTTTACTGGTCTGGAATATTCAAATGTGAGTTTATACAATGCCATCGGGAAAAGGAATAAAAGGAAAAGGTATTTATGGTCTTGGAGAAGCTGCTGCTGCAACCTAACCTGGCATGGTTGACGAAACCATATCTAAACTATTTCTTGCCTTTCTCTAACCTACCTGGCATCAAGACTTTGTCACAAGCTAACTTAACCAGAATAATGGAGGATATTGTTGGGGAAATTTGTCAGGACTGCCCAGCCTGGCCAGCCATCCTAATTCTTTTCTTCTTCTTCTATGCAAATTATTAGTCTGGTTTCTGTGAATTTGTAGGACCAACAGAATGAAAAGAAACTACCTCTGGAAACCACCAGGACAGACAAACAACCCATCAAAGAGACAGAGAAAGTGACGTTGGCAGAGCAACCACCCGGCTTGTATGAACAAAAGACAGAAATTGTGGGTGTCAGTAGGAGCATCTGTAAATGAGTTGGTTTTGCATTAAAAGCATGTTGATCCAAAGTGTTACGAGCAGTTCTGCAGCCATCTTAGTTGTTGGCTGCTCCTGCATGAATCATTGCATCAAGTCTACCCTGCTGAGTTGCAATTGGTTTGGTATGTTCTGTACCAGTGGCCCTCCCCTTTCTTCATTTGTCTGGCTTTCATCTCAAGGGATTGATTTCCCTTTATGCTGGTTGGCTTGCCATTGTTGCTTGGGGATCATGCTACTGGGTCTCTGTGATGCATCTAGATACAGTTTGTATTGTAACAGAAGCTATATAAATAAAATTGAATGTAACTGAATTGGAGGGACACTGGATCTCTTTCATCAGAGAGAATTTTTGCGACATTAATGCGCAGTAAACCTCCCTCCACCAGTCCATTGAAATGCAGAGGTTTTTGGCTTGGAGCTCAAAGCTAGCATATACAGTGACACACTGGCTCAAAGGCAACGCTACCACATATTGGCACAGTTATGGAAATACAACTCGTAAACGAATGCTCATAAACCTGTGCCTACAACCATACGACAAGAATCGTTAAAAATGGAGCTTAGAAGAGTAACAATACTGAACCCAAATGTCTCCTTTGAGCATAACACATTATAACCTGCTGGTTTCTATAGGCCTACAGCAAACCAATATAGGCATCTTAAGAACTATTAGATAAAATTTTTTTTTCCCATTTTTCTTTAGAATATAAGCCTTACTTATGGACTTCTTTAAACGTGTCCCATCGTGTCGCTATAGAAACAACTTAAACTTCCCCTCTTTTTCCCCCATTATTATTTCCCATTTTCAAAAAGACCACTTTGGGCCCATGCTGGTACAAGTCATAACCCAGAGCAGAGTACAGTATTTTCACCAGCCCCTTGGTTTTAATTTTGACATGCTGTGTGTAATATGTGCATGGTTGAGGGTAGGCATGGGGGCTACCGGTGACTGTTCCAAGGGGTGGCGTTGGTGTGTCTCAATGCCCCTGATGTTTATCTGAGGATCCGTAGGAGTTTGATCACCCCTGCTTTCACCACCACCTGCTTGCAGAAATCCAAATAATTACCTGCGTACTAATGCGACTGGTGGTCCTTATCTAAAGCAGCTGAAGTGAAGCATGATGATCACTGCCATCGCTCAAGGCATTGCTCATTTCTTCCAAGATGATGAGGGATAGGAAGCTCATTAAGGAGTTGAAGTCATTAAACTAACAGAAAGTTTTATACACTACTATTTATTTCTTGGTGCTTTCATTCTTGGAGACATTTACATTTGTCACTCATTTTTAAATCCTTATGAAATGCTGGTAGGCAAGAAAAAAAATGAAGAAAAAAATGTAACAGTTCCTGTTAAACACGCAAGCCTAATTTAACAGGCTGACATGTTAGATGCTGATGAATAAGTAAAATGTTTATTCATCAAAGCAAACTGACTTATTTTGTTGGAAACAGATTTGCAGTCATTCATTAGTTGGCCTGTTGACAGAACTAATGTACTGGTGACTAATGGTGGTACATTTCTGCATCGCTCAGATTTGTTTTGACTGGAAAGACATGACTTTATGAGATTGTTTATAATGGATTCAGCTAAAGACAGAAAAATGGTGGAACAATAGCAATGCTACATAAAAAGGATAAATCTGTGAAATAAAGAGAATTGTAATAGGGGGAAAAGGTATTTTAAAAAATGGGGTAAATTTTAAATAGAAATGGAAGAGAAAAAAAGTATAAATACAAAGAAAAAATAAGGTAAACTTTTAGTGAAATTTCATTTAGCTGTTTACATGTTTTTAAAATAGATGGTCAAATGAAATAGTAGTTCTTTATTGGAGGTGGTCGTGTCTGGAAAAAGCCCCAAAAGCAATGCTTCACAACTGGTAGTGATAAAAATAGATGCATTATCTTGATATTGTGGTAGCCTCTATTGCAACACTGGTGGATTGATTAATAATAGCCTGTCATGTGTTGAAGTGTCTCTGGATGAACCCCCACAATGAAAAAGCTGTCGTCTAAGAGGTCATGTGTCAGTGGTGTCATGGCGCATCCAAGCCTAGATAAATGGGATTGTGTCAGGAAGGGCGCCCCTGCATAATAACCTTTGCCAAATCAATATGAAGAACATGATTATTTGCTGTAGCAACCATATTACTCATGTATATATTCTATTTGTGTGTTGTTGTTTTTTTTCTATTTAGTTATTTATCATTCGACTTTTTGATCTATCAATTATTTTTTGTTTTTATTCTTTAACACATTGATTATTTTTTGTGTCATTTTGTCATTCCATAAAAAAATGAATACATATCTGATTTCTGTCCTTGCTGGTGTAATTGACAAGAATGGACAAGAATGGCTGCATACTTTGCTAGCGTTCATGGCTCCTGGAGAACTAGTCCTCATGTGCTTGAAAATGCATGGCTGTTTGTTAATCTTTCTTCCTCTTTAACGTTATTTGGATTACAATAAAAGCAATAGTTTCAATCACCCTCAGCTGAGCTTCTAGTTTGGTAGCGTACTCATAAACCACTGTCATGGTTTAAGATGAGACATTGTTTTGTCTTCTTGTTTTGTTAGTTTGGTCTTGGTTTTGCTCATGCTGATGTTCCTCTGCTCTGTGTACACCACTGTGTACTGTGCATGCAATGTGCACACACAATGTACAGCATCCCAGTCAGGTGGTCGTTATCATTGTATGTTGCCATGGAAGGAGTTATGCTACCACACAACTGATAGCTGTTCACGTGTCCACATCTTAGACATATATATAGATGGACGAGCCATAAATAAATGAGCTTTTAAGCCCACTTTTTCTCGAACAGGTTGTGCCATGTTGCAAAGAGGCGGGACAAAGCTGTGGAAGCCAATGACAGAGCCAATGGCTAGCTCTTTTTCAACCCGTTAAATGAATCTGCGGATCTGATTGGTCAGCTTTATTGCTTAATAAAAATTTATCTGACGTGGTACAAAATAATTCCCCTCCTGTACAGTGTAATGGATCTAAGATATAACTATAGAGGCCAAAACTGATTTTTGTACCAGGCTGTAAATACGTTGAACTCTGCTGCATAGTAGTCACTTCTAACATGGGGTTCAGTGGGGATTTGCTCTGTTATGGACGCCCACTATTTTTCTGAATTTTTAAATAACCTGCCTTTGTAGTGGCAGCAACTTCTTCAGAGGACGACTCAATCACTATTTTACTAAAATACAGTTGTTTGTCTGGATGTAGGTTTAAATACAAGGCTATCAATTCAATTTCCATTTTGATTGGCTAGTAAGTAGGAGTCATAAAATTCTAAAAGTTAGCTTTTGGTCGCAAGATCAGTGTGGTGGGAAACTGCTCACGTTGTAGGATGTTGGACAGCCAATTTGGATAAATGACAAAGAATATCTTCACGATTCTTTCACGGCAGTCATCTTTCATCTGGACCAGCCCAAAATCGTGCCGTGGACACAATAAAAAGCCAACAGAAGGTAATGTTTTGTTGGTTACAATGTAAGATTTCTGCTGGTTTTCCTGTGTTTTGTTTTTTTTACTTCAAAACTTCTGTTCTGTGCGTTGCTCTCTTGCTGTTGTGATTTCAGGACCTGTTCTTACTTCCCTCCATGTCCGTCTCTTACTCCAGTTGTCTTCCCTGATTAATGTCACCAGTGTCTCATTGTCTTCTCTGATTGTCTCACCTGCTCCAGTGTCCCGTTTTTCCCTTTCACTCACCGCTGACCAATGTTGGTGTCAAATCAGTTCACCTTGAATGATCCTTGTGCTTCCCTGATGCTTCCTTTTGCTGCTTGCCGTAACTTTCCCCCCTTGTTGGATCCCTATTGTTTTTGTTCAGATTATTGTTTTTCTCAAGCAAGTTTAAGTTTTCTCATACTTTTATTTACTCTTTGTCAACATAACAATGTCAAATTGGGCCAATGAAGAGATTAAGGAATTTCTAACTCTTCAAGGGAAGGATGGAATTAGTTGGTACATGTGACATTTCACAGCAGGTGATGCAGAGTCGCACCTTTGTTTCAGGAATGCCGGTTTCATGTATGCAAGGACATGCATTTGTGGGATTTTTCTTACTTATTTTGGGCAGTTTGTAAAAGCCATGGGGGTAAAACTGGAGGCACACCTTCATGTAAATGTGACAGACCATCAGCATGTGAGCACCTAATAACTAATTGTGTTACTCAGCAGCAAAACAGAGATGATAGAGATAGAGCTATTCTCTTAATGAAAGATGGTGTCCTTACTTTGCACCTAGCACAACAGTAAATCGCATTCATTGAATTGTAGAATTGTAGGCTTGACCTTGAGGGGCACCGTAATTGTTGCAATGATGACCTGGGGTCTCGTTTACAACTGTTGCGTAAGTACAAAACGTGGCTTGAAACTGCGTACACCACTTTCCACACAAAGGTTGTGATCTACAAAAAACAAACTTGATGTCAGAATGTGCAGTCCGTCACGCAAGCTCTGATGCATGTGTACAGTGATTTTGAAGATGGGGAAAACTGGCAATGCAGATGCTGAGGTGAGGAATTGAAGCCACACTGCATCATGACTGTAATCATAAATCGACTTTAGCATAAGCAGTAAAAACCACAGTGGTAATTATGCTTGGGTTGGTAAACCATAAGCACCTTTCAAATAAATAAAAATGAGGTATAAGCCAACTTAAACCTCAAATCAAAGTCCGCAAAACATTGTATCAGAGTTTTCTTATCGTCACATTCCTCTCCCAGATAATCACCAGGGTGATGTGTACCACAGATTAACACATAAATTGTAATAAGGTATGAGGCAATCAGACTGATTGATGTAAACATTTAAATACTGTGGTGACTCTCCTGCCTAATGCTGCGCCATGGATGCACTGGCACTGCTGGAAGACCTTGCAAATGGGAGAAATTAGGAGGGAACATCTTTTCACAGATCACCAGGATTGCCTGGCCCGTGATGATGACTGGCTAAAATGCCGATTTAGACTCCTTAAAGCTTTACAACTTCACCAACTGGGCCCAGTATTGGAGAGAATGACCCACCGGAATCATGCCTTTCCTGTTCAAATATAAGTGTTAACCACTATGGGGTTTCTGGCGAATTAACAGGCAGGTATGTGTTTAACATAATCAAGAATTAATTAATTCTCTGCCTGAAGTCACATCTAGGAACAACAGAATTCTGTGAAATCATCCATAGGTCTGGGATATGGCAGCCAGCGCTAAGCGCAGTAATGCCTGCGTCCTGGATGGTTGTTAATATGACCAGTCCATACATCAGATTTCCTACACTGGGAGAACAGGCCAACATTAAAAGGCAGTTTGAAGCAATGTCCACTTAGATCCTACTCAATGTTTTATAAATGGGACCCCTGGAGTCCCAGGAGCAATTTCACCACAGGGCACGGGTCCATGGGGATGCCATGCAACGTTTAAGACAGCAATAAGCTTCTCTCTTTAACAAGTTCTTTTTTAATGCGTTTGACACATCAGACATAACGCCACACAAATTACTCAATACTGTTCTAATTTATTTCAATTCATCAATAGTTTCTCTCTGATTTTGCAGAACAGCATTCGTCAACACCTGTCCTCCACCAGACGCTTCATGTGCTTGGAGTGTGGTTGCGTGGTGTCCGTGGTTACCAATGATGACCAATAACGTTGATTGGCTGGCACATTTAAATACTGACCATTTATAGTAGAATGTGGGCCTGTAGAGGGCAGGACAGGAGGCACAACCTTGTACACACATGTTGAGGTGCAGCTGTGATCTACGAAGGGAAATTGCTTGCTGATGAGCGTACATGTGGTTTTGTAAATCAGGATTTTGGGCCATTTTTGGCTTTTGGGCATAAACACACTTTTAGTATAGATCCTACCCAATGTTTAGGAAATGAAACCCCTGGTTTCTAATGAATATACTGATAAAATGACTTTGCATCACTGGTTTTACTTACTGACAGGAGGTTGGTTCATTTCTAGCAGCATTGGCCGATCCTGCTCCCAAGGGCTCTTTCCACCTGTTTAAAACCTGTTCCTCCCATCACTCTAAATGCACAGCATGACACTCATATACTGGGCAGGCCCCCTGGATCTCAACAAAGCCAACCATTCCACAAACACAGGGAAACATTTGGGGATTAAAGCATTAGTTTTTCAGAGTCAATCATCTAGAAAATAGAGCCCCGAATGAGTACCTGAACCAATATGGTCACTTGGGCACAGAGGGCTGACCAAAGAGCACAGCCAGGTGGAAGGAATAAAGGCATGCTGAGAGGTGAGACTGTGAATTAAAACTTGCCTATGGATAGTTAAGAAGTGGAGGAAAGAAAATTATGCCACTTTTTTTTTTTCTTTTTCTTCCACATTACAAGATTCTCTCAAAGGAGCTGTAAAACTACCTTGAGTTGTTTGGATATGCAGGAGTATATTTAGACGGGAAAAAAAGAGGGGGTGGGGGGTGGAGGTAGCAAGTGATTTGCAAGTTATCCTCATTCTGCAGCAGCACCGTAATTTCAGCACATTTCAATACCAAAAATGATAAATTTTAGTCCACGCGCACTTACATCCTTATGCTGATGAGTTTACTTGTACAATTACTCACACAAAGTTTTATTTTCCATCATTATTCTTGCAGCTGTGAATTATTCATGAGATTGGAATCTCTTGAGCATGTGTCCCTTGCAAACTCTAAATTGCATTTGCATGCTTCCTGCCAAGTCATGACGTTGCACATATTGAGATGGATGGCAATTATTGTACATCACTGTTCAGCAGAATTTAGTCATAAGATGACTGAGGACCCTGAATACATGAACACTTAGAGTTTACTGCTTCAATTCATGCTGTCATCTTGACCTTAGCATTGTGCCGCAGTTTGAGCAGTAATAATTTAAAAAAAGTCACAGTATGTTTGAATATTTATGATAAAGCTAGTGTGGATTTCATTGAGAGAAGTATTGTTTTATTATTGTTATCGTGTGCCTCTATTGACACTCCTATACACTACTTAAATTGGGGAATGTACTGCAATCTGACTCCCACACTTCACTGCAGCCCATTTAATAAACATTCTTGTGCATGACAATCTGATTACCTGATGCATTTCACCACTAAATTGTTGGTGTTTAAGTGAGATATCACAACTTTGGTCTTTTAGAATGCTTTTGTTTTGATATATCTTTTATTTGTGGGCATAAGTAAGATGCCCTTGTGTGTCTGTGTATTAAATGTGGTCAAAAGCTTGGATTGCTATATTTGGTATTAAGATATTGAATGAACTGGCAAAATATATTGTTACTGCCTGCTGCGCATCTGGCATCCATTACAAATACTATTTGCTAGCTAAATTTTTTTGGTTATTTTAGTTTTGCTTTTTGGATTGTGACTACTGCCTATTTCTCCTTTTTTGCTTGTTTATATTTATTCATAATCAACTGATTTCAGCAATAATGTTGCTAATAGTCTGACAAATCTACAGCATGAATGGACACAACTTCACTTCACTTAAACAGAAATACATTGACTCTCTTTGGAGAACACACATGTTAAGTTACTTTATGTTTTGGTTGTAGAAAAGAACAATCATTTTAACTTCTTAAACCTGGTTCGTTGTATATCATTCTCCTGTCTTGCCCCTGTTTTAACTCAAATGCATATATTTGAAGTTTGTTGTTGTTGTTGTTTGACTGACTGACTTATTTAGATTTTTTTTTTTTTTTGCCAGAATCTAATTCTTACAAAACCAGATATACACACACAAATCGAAGTTCTGGGATTTAATCTGAAACCTGGAAAATGGATTAATGCGTTTACTGAAAATGAGAATAAGTGAGTGAGAAGCACTGCAGGAAGTGTGATGGAGAAAGTGTGTTTAACACTGTAATGAAGGGTATCAAAGTCTGAAGTTTAAAAAATAAAGAACATATAAACTGTAGCACCTAAAGGTACTATTACCTCACAATTCACCTGCATTTCTCTCAGTGGTATACCTTCTAACATAGAGGTTGTTCATGTGTGTGTGTGTGTGTTTTCCACTGACAAACTCACTCTTTGATGGTTTTTCCCTGTTGAGTTTGGCTTTTTTTTTTCTCCCCCCCAAAGGGACAGCCCATTTTTATTCTGTACTAGCAGGGAAGCAGGGCTTCAGAGGCCTTAGTAATCACTATTTTCATGGTTTTGAAGCTTTCATCTCATTAGTTGGTCGAGGAAGTGTCATGCTGGTGTTGAGAGGGGTGTTGTTTTGTTGGAAGGGACAGTCTCAGCATGTGTCCCTCCGTCGGGGGGGTTGAAACCAGGCTGGCCTTAATAGGACAAAGTCCAGGCACTGATTTGAGAAAATAGCATTTGGAATTAGATGTTGCAGCAAAGGCAAAGCACAGCCAGGGTAAAAACAATTCTCCCATCAGGGGGTGGTTATCCCTTTTGGGATTCTTGTACCCCCTGTCTGCTGGAGAAGATCAAAGCCAAGAAAAGAGAGACAAATTTGTCAAATTTCGAGATGAAAACTAAATCCATCTTGTCAAAAGGAAAAAGAAACAACAGTTAGCCTATTAGCTTAAGAGCCTGAACGCCTGTAAGCCATCAAACAGGTTGGTATTAACAAAAGGAATACACGTAAGTAGTTTTCTAAAAGGTTACATAAGTGCTATTTTGGCCTGTGGTTTTTTGTTTTTTGTTTTTTTCAAAATAGTATTATGTGAAGCGCTTGTGTGGTTGAGTTCTTATCTGAAGTATATAAAGGACTACATTTCCCTTACTAGTAGCTATACTGTACACGATATAGGTTTAGTTGCAGTTTCTTGACTGACCATTGGGGGCTAGCTTCAAATGTTACTCAATCTTTATTGACTTGCATGTTAAAATGTCCAACTTGCAGCAGAAACTTATTTTGGGACTGGTTTTTGCTTCCATGGCTATCTGAAGAAGCTGTCTTTGCTCCCATTTGAAGGCTGTTGACAATGGCAAACCAGAGGACTCCACCTGGACTAATTCAAGCTCATCTACTTCTAAATTTTTTTGCAGCTAGGTCATCCAGCCACGCAACTCTGATCCGTTCAGGACCCATGCTGGTCGACTAACTGGATCACTAACCGATGGCATTTGAAACGAGTGCTGTCAGACCTGAAATGAATAACATCAGATGTTCGCTGGGACCTGCAGTCACTCTGCTTGTGACTTGCATGCAACTACAAGCAGCCTAGCTCAGTAAGTAACAAGGCTGAGCGATGGCTGGTCCCAGTGGAGTTCCTCGTTTCAGATCTGGCAGCACTCATTTCAGATGTTGCTTTGGTTGTGACATTTGAAATGTGACCAGAATGAAAGTAAAGTAATGACAATAATAATAATTTGCATAAAAGATGAGGACGAGGTTAAGCTAGACAAGCTAAAATTTTTATTTATTTATTTATTTTTTGCCTGCTTGTTTGTTCACTGGTCCCAGAGCCATCATTTTAATGGGGAGCGAGTTACTTAGAGGAATTCAGAATGAGGAGGAGGGAATTTTCAGCATCTGATACAGAGTCAAAATCTAAAATTCCCAGTGATCTGTGCAAGTGCTGCATTATGTCTACACAGTGTTACTTTTGAATCACTTACTTTGTCACTATATTTTCTTTACTGCAGAAAGTCCATGTTGCATGGGCTGGGTTTTGCACAGCAGTCTGTTTAACTCTGATTTATTTTTTTTTTTAATAACACAGAGTCAAAATCCAAAACATAGCATTCACTGGGACTGCTCTGAAATTTACAAGGTTTGAGTTCTTTTTAGATGGTGAAAATGTACTTGTTCTTGGACTTATTCTGAGCAGCTGTTTTCCTTGTTTCCCATCAGAATTCCTCCCTGATTCTTCATACAAACCCACTTCACTTTTATGGCTAATTGAGAATAAATTTCAAGTAGAAAAGAGGGCTTAGAAGTTGGGTTTTTGGTTTTCGTTTGTTTGTTTTGTTGCCCTTTACGTCTTTCTTTTTTTCTCCCCACTTTCTATATGAACTTACTATACATCTATGCTCAGTCATGACTCCAGACAATTAAAATAAAGTCTTCTTAAGTGAATAAGCCTCTATGAGGTTAGCCATTTGTCAAAGAGTTCATTATTACAGGAGGTGGGCCAGGCTGGCGAGAGGCAGTGCAACACAGGGTGGGGATTTTAGTTTCACCTAGCAGCTCTGAGGGAGCTGGGTTAATTCAGTGACTTGTTAAGCTGCCTTTTGTATCTTTTCCTTGAACACCTTGGCTCAGGAAAAAAAACACTCCTTGTTCTCACTGGTCAGGTTGTTCACTCGTTCTCTCATTAAATCCTGATCCCAAAATTAGAAGCTTCTGCAAAGACCATGTCTGACCACATTGTAACCCCGTGACAGGCGAAAAACATGTGGCTTTGTTGACTCAATGCCGTCATTTTTGGGCGTTAACATGAAAGCTTCTAGAACAGAGTTCAGTTTTTTTTTCTATTATTTTAACAAAAATTAAATCCCACAGGAATATTTTTGTGGAGTGTGATCAAATGATTGTGTTTTGTCATAAACTGTAGATTGGGTTACTGTGCAAATTTACCAGTATTTAATGAATAATGTAGTCATGATTTCTTTTTTTAATGTCCTCGTGCAGTAAAATTTATAATGTGTTTATGGCTTACCTTTTTCCTTTTTTTTTTGAATAAAACTTTTTTTTAATATATATATTATTTAATGGGCCAAAAAAATTGCTAAAGAATGTTTGTTTAAAATTCAGTTTATTTGTATAGTGCCAGTTCACAACAAATGTGCATTTCAGTTCAATTATATTCCAATTCAACCTAACTTTGGTACAGTCCCCTGTTCTGAGAAAGCACGAGGTGACAGTGGGGAGGAAAAGCCTTGAATTAACAGGAAAACGCCTCCAGCAGAACCAGACTCAGGGAGGGCAGAGCAACCATCTGCTTTGACCAGTAGGAGAATTTAATAATAAGGTGCATTAAGGAAAATAAATAAATACATAAAAATAAAGAAAAGCTCAAAAACCTAGCACTGTATTTTAACACAAAAACAGTCCCTACAATAATCAGCCTGTTTAAATTCACAAGTGTATAAAAAAGAAAGCGTACAAAAGTGAGAGACTACTTCATGTAAGTAGACTTTGCAGTGAGCTGTAAACTCGTTCACTCCCACTTGTCAAAGATAATTAGCTTTAATATGTCAGTAAAAGTGATTTTCTGGTCTGGTCAACTGATATTTTGTCAAAGTTTGAAAACACAAGAATTACAAAGTGTTTTGGGATTTACAGTGACACTTGGTGATTTGATGGTGGGTGACTTTTATCCTTAAGGTTGGATCCAACCTCAGGCAACAGTGGTGCATGTGGTGACCAGTGTCTTGTTAGTCAACGCTTGTCAAGGATTTAATTATCTTAATAAAGCTGTGGGCTTCATTATCGTATTTATTATGTGGGTTTGTTGAACTCCACTGGATTCCAGTTTCAAATCCAGTGACGTTTCCATTCAGCAGCAGTGGGTCAACCATTTAAAGCTAAATTCACAACAAAGACATCAGTGTCATGTACTTAAGAGAAATGAATAATTATTATAAGTTGGTTAATAACCTTAAATTATTTCTTTTTTTATTGTGTGTCACTGTTAAAATGATTAAAATCACACATGTAAATCATTTTGTTGTTGTTTTAAAATTTTCATGTAATGTAGTAAGTTCAACCAGCCAAGTGAGTCTCAAATTTTAAAACATTAAAGTAACTAAAATAAAGCCATTTTCTGCGTTTAAATTGGTCTTATGAGGACACAAAGGACTGGCCTGTCTGCCGATTAATCTTATCAAATTCAGGAATGTGCAAATTTTGTAGCACTGATGTGTCTTTTAAGATTTGAACAGATTAACACAGCTTATCTTACACCAAGTTTGATCAAATGATTCACCTTCTCGACATCCTGATCAACAAACTGACTTTTGTGAAAGCCGTAAACTGTTTTAATAACTTCACATAAAATTGAGGATTTTCTCACACCTTCTAAAACGTCCTATGGAGGATCATAACCAAAATGAACGATGAAAATGATAAGATGTGTTTGCTATTTAGGGTGTTATGATCTGATAAATTCCCTTCAAGCCTGTGAACTTATGGTCGCAGCTCTTGGTGTCAAGCCTGCATTGATGTTGGGACTCCAGTTGTACAATTATAAAACATCTAAACTGATAAAAGATCCCATTTATCTTCTGTTTTTGTAGATAGAAAGGAGTAAGATCTTCAAAAAGTTCCCCCAAAGATCTGTGCAGTTCCCCCATTAGAAAATGTTTTTGAAAGTGGTGCTTTGTTCACACCTGTGGTCAGCACTTTATTTTGTATTTTTTTTCCCTTTTTATCAGAGTTTAATCTGCATGCAGCCAGCATTTTGCAGTCAAAAGTTCTGAATAGACTGCAGTGTGCATTGTTATCTGTTCTTCTGTCTCTGTAGTTGACTGACTGTAGTTCCCCAGAGGCTTTGAACCATAACCAGGTGCCAGTCCATGTAGATGCTTGTTGTTATGATTTCCAAATACAGTAAATGTGTTTGAAAAACCATCTGACTTGAAATGCTAATCTCCTGCTTACTGTGTCCTGCCTTACGTGGAAAATACCACAAAAAGTCATTTTGTTGACACTGCAACAGCTTTTAGGCTTTATGACTAGGTTTAATGGATTTTTTCTTACTGTAAATTAAACAATTAATAATTTTTTGGTCACACTGGATCCATGTTACTGAGAACAATAAAGAAATGAAGGATCACAGTGTCTAAAATAATATTTTAATTTTCTTTTACAAAAAAACTTGCAATTAGAAATGACTAAATTTCAGTTCAACATTAAAATGCGACAAAAACACTTACTTCACCGAGTCAGTGAATACTTTGGTAAGTCAATACCGTGCCAACAGCAAAGGTGTCCCAGATTCAAAAAAAGAAACAGACATGACATAATTGTTCTCAATAGTGACTGTGACCATGACAGCTTGTTTTCTGTATGCAACATACTCCAGCTCCTGCACCAATATTTATATTTAGTGCCCATCTCAGATATAAATATGCCGAAAAACTGGGGCCCTGTACTGGATCGTCATTGTTCCATGTGGCCCCATTTTAATTGCTTGCGGTGGTTCTGCAGAGGTGAATGGGTGATGCATGGCCCCAGTTATTCCTCAGATGGACCCCGCATAGAGATACTGGTTGGGATACTATATTGGACTAATATCTACAATAAAACCATGTTAAAAAATTTGTACATTTTTATGTCTCACCTTGGTCGTACCTTGATTGTTTCTGATGAACTCAAAAAAGTCTCAATGGTTTAAACAAAAAAAAAAGAGGTGTTTCGTATTTATGAATACAAAGTGTTTTTAGGTTTGAAAGAGTGGCCGAGATTGTCTATATTAGGCTGAAATGACAGACATTTTTGCAAGCTCAATGCTGCTTCAGTTTTGAAACCAACCCATCCCCAGCAGTGACTGTGGAAGCTTTTCCTTTATTTGCAGTTTCAGAGATTATTGATGAGAAGATGGTATGTGATGGCATGTGTTTTTTTCTTTAACTGCTTGCAACTGTCTAAGCCTGCCATGTTTGCTATGTACCATGCTAGTCTCCTCCAGCTGAATACCCCAATAGCCAGTGAAAGTGCCAGATGTTGCTTACTTTACAGCAAATGGAACACAACACAACCTGAACCAAATGGAATATGGAAGAAGACCATTAACTATATTTAGCTGCAGAATCATATTTTATCATTTTAGTCTCTTGCCCCTGAGATGACTTCTAGTCATGTAGCTTCAGTGTAATTGTGTGGTTTAAGGATTTAATCAAAACCAAACAGCAAGTGGTGTCAAAGTAAACAACTGTTTCAACAGCAATTTATGTAGTTAAAGGCAAAATGGTGAATTAAGAAATATGCAGTTAAACCCGTGTCAAATCTGTAGACTACATAGAGAGAACTGGACAAACCCTCTGTGATGTCACCCATAGTTTTTTCAAGTGTTGATTGCGTAGCAAAAGCTAAAAAGTGACTGTCAGAATTGAAATGAAGACTGCTGGAACACCGGCCCTCCATCAGAGCTGTCATGGCCAACTGTTGCTCATGTAGTTTGAGTCTAATGGCTCAGGCAGAAAAGCAGACAGCAGCAGCAGCCAAACAGCAACTGGCATCATGATCCTCCCAGGTCTTCAGTGGTAAGGCAGTGAAGGTGGCTCACCCGGAGGAGACAGCTGAAATGGTGACCAGCTCAGCCTGGGGTGTTGCAGCTTGGTCAAACTCAGATTCCATGAATGACGGTTGTTTCTCATTGGCTGCACCTTTCTGTTCATGTTTGTTTGTGAATTTGTTTTGTCTTTATGTTCATGCTTCTGTTTCAGCTGCTCCAGGATCAGCATTGCCACGACGGTGTGATGTGCATGAAGGGTTTACACCAGATAACGTTCCTGATGCAACCGGGAACCAAACCTGGAACTTCCGCATGGTAGTGAAAGCACTACCACTAAATCAGCTTTTACAAGTTTTGAAACTGCAAGGAGACCGTAAGATTTTCAGTACAAACACAGGTTTTGAGTGCAAATCATACATACATAATATGACATTTTGACTGCCAGCATATGTGCCTTTCACCCCCCCATTTGACCAAACGCCAAGTAAAGTCTCTGTGGGAATAGATAATAAACAAGACAGAGATAAAAATAAATAACATTAGATAAACAAGCAGAAAACATGATCTTACTGTTCATCTGTAACAGATTTATCACGTTTCAGTGGGTTACTCTGTGAGAAATGGTATTCATGTGAACCACAAAATTGCAGGTATGCCGGCGGGACAAGCTTGGTAGCTTTGTGGGTGTTTTTTTTATTTTTTTTATTAGCAAGCATGAATCAGCTGCCTCTATAAAGATGATTTAACCACCAAATGGTTCTTTTATTTAAAAAAAACAAAACAAAAGCATATATATTCTAGCTACATAGACTACTGTTCTGATGTTCGCTGTTGATTCACGAAGAAAATATTTATACATTGACATATTTTGGACATGTATTCTGTGGCATCTACGCAAACTGGCCTCCTAATGCCTCTGCCTCTAATGGTTTCACGTTTCCTTTAATCTCAGTAGCAACTCACATCTGATCTGGTTGCAGATACCAGTTGCTATCAGAGACAATGTTTAACAATTTTGAAGCTGTTATTGTCTGTTACTGAAAGCCTAGAATATTTTCCCATAACACGCCGGCAGATTCACGACACTGATGTCTCTATTTGTTCTCGGCATTCATCTGATAGCACAGTCATCTTTTTTTTTCTTCCTTTTATGCTTCATCTCCCCCTTTCCTTCTTTGTAATTTTGGCCTGAACAGACTCTTAATCTTTTTCTGTGGTTACTGTTTTAAGACTGTTTCAGTGTGACCTGGTGTTACAACACGTTACTGTAGTAGGTGTGACTGCAGCAACAGACATTTAGTACATAGTTCAGTATATCAATTCTGTTGCATTTTTTTTCTTTTTTTAACTTAACTAACAATTGTAGTAATGAACTGCCACAAAGAATAAATTTCCCTTGGAGATGCACCTTGCATCTTAAATAACTTGGTGTGATATTCAACACCTTTCTGCATCTTGTGTTATGATTACGATGACACTTGATGCCTCACTACATTATGATTTTGATGCTTATTAGGTGACAATGTATAGACATCATTACTGGGGTGATAGAAAATGCTCATTAATAAAAAAAAGTACCAGATGGAAAATGGATTATTAGGTGGATTTAGAAGCCAGAGATCCCTAGGTTGAAAGCCATCATTCACATTTTCCAAAGTCCTTTGTCTTATCTACTTCCATCCCACTAGCAATTCCTCATGTTTAATAAATCAAGAGTTCTGACTTAAACATGCTTTTTACATTCCTCCTATATGTGTATTATATAATTTCTGAGAATTGGTTTACGCAGAATCTTTCTAATCTGTTTCTAAATGTATCTGAAGATCCTCACAAATGAAGAAAATCTTTTCGGCAAACACAACTCAACTGCAATCTTTTTTCCATTATGACGATGACAGATCCTTACACTTGAGACACAGTAAACAGTACTTTAGACATCTGATTTGGAGGAGCACATAGGTCAGACATCTTTTTCACTTGGGGACAAGTCTGTATTCCTATCAATCTCTGCTTGTTTGAAAGCTAGGTAAACATACTTTGCCACTCTAAAAGCTACACAAATTCTGATCATACCAATCCATCAAGTACCAGTGTCCACTGACTGCATAGTGCATAATCATACTCGCAAAGCACTAGCATGTAGTTCTTCCCCCTCTATTATGCCCACTACATCACTGATATCTTTTTTTCAATGTTCTAATAAATGTCACATTTTTATAAAGAAGCACATACTTAGAAACCTGATTCTTTAAATCCTTGACAGAGGAATGAGCTCCCTCTGGCACCGAGTTATGCATTGTTGAGTTGCAAAGCTCTCCTTGTAAGTGTATCATTGAATAAAGAAGCTTCACTGACAGGAAACAAATAGAGAGCGTAGCCAGAGTAAGCACAGAACAAGAAACTCTTTGGGTTCAATCCCATCTTGTTTAGACAGTGAAGGTTGCATTCACTGGCACTCGACCAGAGCCTTTCAAGGTACTAATGTTCCCTAACACCCCATCACCGCTACCACCACCTCCCCCCAACATAAACTCGTTAACACATAACACATTTAAATGTGTACACAAGCATTTCTGCGGTTAGCCAGTTTGTAAAAGTGAACCTGCATTTCCTTATTCTGTAGATGCACCGTGTTGATGCAGATGTAATATGCATGGTTAAAAACAGGGCCATGGGTGCACACACCACCCACCCACGCCCACACACAAGCAAACTTAACTGTCTTTGGCCTACCATTGTTCAATGGCACTGAGGCATTGCTGGGCTAAGTGAGGGGCCCTGATGGATACCTACCAGACTCAGACCACCAGTAAAGGTGTGAGAAGAGGAGACACGGCGTAAATGAAGGAATATTCAATAGGGGACTTGAAGATGGCAGAAGATAGCAAAAGACAAGAGTCCGAGGAAGATGCAGGGAATTGGAAAAACGCCCATTGTCCCCAGTATTCAAATGCACAGGTGTGTGCATGTGCTGTGAAATAAGATGCTAGTTATCTTCATTGAATAGACGTCCGCTGTATAAAATTTTGATGCAACATATGTTCATATTTATTTGCCTAATTTGCATTTTTTTTAAATCTATAAAAAAGTGTTTTGTAGTTTGACAGCTGACCTGACATTGTCTGAAATGTTTCTAAAAATGTTTATATCGTGCCCCCTTTCCTTATGATCACAGAATCCAATTTTTAGTAGTAATAAAGCATTTTTATGACTTCCCATATAGTTAGTCACATTAAATACATGCAATTTGGCAGATCAATAGTTCATTGATTTATCACATGAGCGTGTCAAAGTGGCTAAAGCTAACCATCAATCTAATGAAATCATTAGCTAGTCAGCAGTAAGCACAAAATTGCCTAATGTTGCACAATGAATATAACAACATGAATATGAGTGATGAAGTTTTCATACACAGTTGCTTCAGTTACAGCCATGGCCAACATCCCCGCTTCTAGTTTGAAGCCAGTCCAGAAAATAACCGAAATTGCGATTCCTCGACTGACCACTATTGACCTATGCAACTTAAAATGGGCAACTTTACAGCAGAAATAAATATATTACCAGCCCATGTCAACTGTATAGGTTTTTGTTTGTTTGTTTGTTTTTTTGGTAGCACATCTGATAAAATTATACAAAGCAGTTAACTGTAAAAATGACAATAAATGATGGCAAGCCAATCAAATGGATTTAAGCTATTAGGTCCATAATGGCTAGAGGTCAATAATCATTTTAGCTATTTTAGATTAAGCATCGTATTGAAAACAGAGCTTTGAATAAGAACCCAACAGAGCATAGTCATATTTTAAAGAGAATGTTTTGCTGTGACTGTGTTCATTGTACTAACGGATGGCAATCACTGGCTGTTCTTGGGTATGAGGAAGAAGAGTAGGTGCAGGCAGCTTGTGCAAACTGAGTATGCTGGAGGCGGTAGGCTTGCCTGTCTGCAACATGTGCATACGGGGTAAAGACAGTCAGCTAGCTCCTGCAGAGCTCTACCAGTTCTTGTTTCGGCTCTGGCAACAACACTTGTTTTGGATTTGTTCTAGTAGTGACGCTTAAAATGAGCCTTTGCTAATTATCTGCTAGCTAAGATACAGACATGGGTGGTATCAACTGATTTAACTCCAAGAAAATTTTGAAAACATGTACCTATGAAAATATCAGCTGTTGTTTAGAAATTTGCCACATATGAGTGAAAGGACTCTCAATAGCTGGGTAGTTCATTAGCATATTTCAAGCTAAGAGTTTATAGCTTAACATTTCTAGCTGTTTGTCTCAGTGATTATCTGGCTAGCACATTTTTGGCCTTGTAACTTCTCATGTTGGTGTTTTATTATAGCTTGCCTTTGCGCTTAGATTTGTATTCATTTTATTCATTCTGTCTTTTAGGTTTATTAGTTAGAAATACACAAATGTGGTATCTTATATTTAAAACTGTCAAAGTAGTAATAAAATACAAATGTAGAGCCCAGTGCCCCAAACTATATTTACACATCTGACTTAAAGTTCACATATTTAATGATAATTTGCCTGCTTGATCACTGGGATCCTAGGTATCATCACGTTTTATTTTTTACTCTTTCTGTGAATTTTACTGTATGTCACAAAGATTAATTTTTGAAACAAATCGCACATATTTCAAAGTGAATGTTTGCACTTTGAAGTAAAAATATTTTCCATTTCTATTAATCTCACCTCCAGAGGGAGTTGTGTCAGATTGCCTCCATAAAGATGCAAAGGCATAACTTATGCCCCAGGCGATGTAAACAGAGTCACTAAGCCCAACAGCTCAGTATCCCCTCGCTTGAAAATAAAAACAGGAAACGTTCTTGAAAGCTCCACTAAAAGCAAAATTCTTTATTGAAATCCTTTGAGGGCACACGAATCACATGGAACACAGATCAGTGTTTTAACACAACAAAGTGACACTGAGGGCTACGGTGAAAGAAAAATTGCATTCATGCAAAATGAAAAGTGCCATTTTGGAACCTGCTATGCACAAACAACTCAGATAGCCTTGCCGCCACTGGTGCTCATTCAGTCAACACCAGATAAGTGCTGGCTACTGTGTGGCACTAGAATAACAAGGGTATGAAGCAACAGACAAGAGAACAGACACATAAAAGGTGGGGATTCTTTGCACGCCAAGAAAGGGATATCTATTGTAACTTCAGCGCTGTATTTTGAGAAACAATGCCGAAATCTCGACAGTTCAGAGGCTGAAATGTGTCTCGAAAAGTTGTGTCTTTTTTTTTTTTTTCAATCCACATGAAATGTACCGCTGGAAACGTGAAATTATTATACAAAATATAGGCATTTAAAGAGAAACCATAAGTCCAGATTCCAAGTTACAGTTTCATGATGAGTTATCTCTCTAAGAAACCTTACCTTCTTACCTTTCCATCCCCTCCCTCTGTGATACTTCTGACAGTGGGACACATAATCAGGTTTTTCAAGATTTGTGATTAGATTAGCAGCCACCTTCTCTCAGATAAGAAGCTGCAGTGATAATGCTTGTCCTGGAAGGCACATGGCTGTGATGAAACACCATATCTGACATGAACAGATCTGTTAAAAACACAATTAAGACACTGTCTAGCTATATCTCCCCTAACTGTGCATATCCCCGCTGATCTCTCGTTCTGTGATGGAGATGAAAAGTTATGACTAAAACCAGATGATCCATGCAAAAAATAGAACCAGGCTCAAAGTTTTCCATGAGGAAAAGATAACGCCAGCGTATTCCAGCTTCTTGTGTATTAGATTTCTATCGAGTGAGTTTAAGGTGAAATAGGTTGAAGGCATTTTAAAATAACCAAGCTGAGCTGGCCGTGGAGTAATCCTGTGATCCACAGTCAGTTGGCAGTAAATGAGTAAAAACAGTATAAGATTACAGCTTTTAGACATAATCCTATTTGTGGAGGGCTTTCCAAAAACAGCTGGTTTTGTTCACCTTTTCTCCTCTTGCTAATTACAAAATAACAGCATCTCCAAAAGCTTAATATCCAATATTGTGATGCACATTTGCACACCGCTGATACAGTGTTGCTTCCAGCTGTTCTCCATAAAGAAAAGGTTATAACTAGTACATAAAACCCTGCTTTAGAGGGAATGTAAAAAAAAAAGTGCCAGGTGGGATGAGCCTAATGTGTCTGGATAAACTTGCCAGCCACAAATCTAAACATCAAATTCCACTTCACAGTGGATGAAGTGATAAAAACAGAGTGTGTGTCCACACAGCATCTGCATCACTGGCATGCATTTGCGTTTTTATGCATTCTGTGTTGATTGATGCATTTCAGATTATCTTCCTGTCTTGTACAGCTGGAGAGAGTCTGTACCAACCCCTATATATTAAGACTTAGTGGAACATCTTTCTGCAAATAGCAGACTTGCTTTTCAAAGCATCCTCTGTACAAATCATTATCAAGATGCTTTATTTATTTATTTACTCCATTTCAAGTGAAATGCGTGTGAGTTTTCCGAAATACGTTTGCTCTTTGTACAAACGTGGTTGTACATATATGTGCAGCTGTGCATACAGCCTCTCCCCTCACAGGGAAAAGGATATTTGCTTATGATAAGATCCCTCACTCACAAGGGAATGACGGCACAGATACCCCATGTGAAGAGTGAAGAAGAGGTTAAAAACAAAATCAGTAATTCAGAAGTTTGAGTTTCAGAAAAGACTATCTTTGTTCTGTCAGAAACACTTATGAACCTGCCAGAACTAGCAGCAGAGTAACATACAGTCATGTCTGCATCAAATCATTGGTAATTTCCCTTGCCTCTGCTGCAGCAGATCTTTCTCAAAGATGCCCCACAGGGAATCATTATCTCAATAAAACGCCACAAAAGAAATCAGTGCTTCCTTCCACTTCTTCTTCAATCCCCATTCATTATTCAGAGGGACTATAGTGAAGTCAGAACTACAGGTAGACCAAGAGAAACCCTGATGCCTCATTCTAGATGATTAAAAGATGTCTAACAGCTTAGGATGATATCATACAGTACTGGACTGACAGCATCAATGGGGGACAAGCTGTTCACTTGAGGATGGGGGAAAAAAATAAGAGGAAAACCTTATAGCGTGATAGTAAATAAAATATGTGTGATGAACAATAAGAGGTTTGCTTCATGACATGCACAAACACAGAACAGTTGATAGAGAAGTCTTTATCCAGTGCTAGCAGTGTTTCAGTTATGTTTCCCTTGGCGATGACTCTTATGTTTGTCACATCATGTTCAAGACGTTTTCCATGAAATGATAGCGAAGCATTCTGGTGAATGTAACTGGATCCTGCTTGAATGAAGTGAATTGAATGAAACATGTGACAAGGTGTGATTAGCAATCCACCAATCTCACTGGCTGTTTGTTGGCAGATGGGCCTTTTGTTGAGGTCATTTGTTCAACAGAATAACCAGGTAGATAATTATATGTTACATTTGAGGCTGTTAGGACTATTGTTGTGTTAAAATCATCCAAACAGTGAATACTCTGGGAAATGAAGGGGGTAATTGTATGAAGCTGACCCCAGGCAACACGTCTTTCTTTTCCTTTTTTTTAGAAAATGCTTGGTGTGTGACATGCTGAACTAATTGAACCCACCACCACCTCCCTCCTTTTTTTTGCACTATAGTAACTCAAACTCTAAGGCAAACTTGACAGTTACTTCAAGTAGAGCACATTGTTAAGTGCATATGCATTTCACCTGACTGTGAATGTTCTAGTCTTCGCAGGGCTCAAATTTTCTTATATGGGCTCAGTTGCCACAGATTATCCCACTATTCAACTGGGATGCAAATAAACATGATAGGGTATTAAGAGACTTGAGTGGAAAGGGGTGTGACGAGGTGTTGGATTTCAAGTCAAGCCACCTGGTGAGGAGACACTTAAGGCATGCTGGTTCAGAGTGCCAGTGCATTAGAGAGACGTCAGTCATTCGGAGAAGGCCAAATTACCAACAAAAAAAGAAAGAAAAAAGTACACGATTAGTTGCCTTGGATCGACTGAAGACGTTGTTTTTGCGTCCTCATAGTTGATGGAGAGCAGGATCAGACCCCTGGGCCTAGCCGGGCATCCCGCCACCCCGCTCGGTGGCTTGCAGGTGCCCTCTTCCCTGCTGCACCCTCCGCCACTCTTCCTCCGGGCTTGTAACCCCGCTTTGGAGAGGGGATACCCCCGGACCCCGAAGTGTGCCAGGTGCAGGAACCACGGCGTGGTCTCCGCGCTGAAAGGCCACAAGCGTTTCTGTCGCTGGAGGGACTGCGTGTGCGCAAAGTGCACGCTGATAGCGGAGAGGCAGCGGGTGATGGCCGCGCAGGTGGCACTGAGGAGGCAACAGGCTCAGGAGGAAAGCGAAGCCCGGGAGCTCCGGCTTATGTACCCCGGCTCGGGGATCGGAGTCCAAGCAGGGAGCCCCGAAAGATCACCCCTGGGAGCCGGGGTTCCAGCATCAAGCAGCAACAAAGCAGCAGTTGCATGTTTTGATGTTTTTGGAACTCAGAACTCTCAAGATGGTGAGTTGACATAACATATTTTGGGCAAATCTTATAGATACCCTTTTACTGTTACTAATTAAATATTCAAATGAAGTCATGGCGCATTATTAAGTGTTTTCTGAAGTTTATGTAGCCTACATTACTCAAAGGTTGAGCTGAGTGTGCTTGATGAGCAGCTTTTGTTGCAGATTATGTGCAGGTTATTCTATTAAGCACCACTTGTTTTCTTTTATCCGCATTTCAGAGGAGAAAGTAAGCAAGTACAACGTTTACAACGGATTCGTAGGTCGACCACTCTTTGCGTCCCACGGCGCACGGGTACCTTCCCCAAGCGATAAGAAGAAGCTGTCTCCAAGCAGGGACGACCCCGCTCACCTCTCTGGTGACAGTGGAAGTCCATCTCCGCCGTGTGACCAGCTCTCAGACCACACACAGAGTCCGCATAGGGCGCTCTCCTCCTCGGATCCTGAGTCAGGAATCGAGTCGGAGAAACCCAAGGACTACCAGACCGCGGATCGGGACCCAACCGACATCATGGCGAAGATCTTCCCCCATCAGAAACGTGACACACTGGAGACGATGGTGAGAACATGCAAAGGTGATATTGTAAAATCCATCGAGCTGGCGCTGAGTTCCAAAGAGAGCAAAACTGACTCTGGCGGCATGTCTTCGTCTAGTCTCCAGAGCGCGCTCAGGCCTTCTGTTGGACTGCCTGGGGCGCTTGGTGCTCTGGGGACCAAGTCTGCTTTCTCACCGCTCCATGTACCGCAGGCTCCCGGGGGAGACAGCGTGTACGGGTTTAATCCCCGCCTCGGAGTGAGTCCCCTGCGGCTGGCCTACTCCTCCGCCAGTGGCGGTATGGCAGGTTTTATGTCACCCTACATGACATCAGGACTGATGCCCTTGCTGACCCTGCGCCCACCCTTGGACTCACACTCCTTCCCAGGCATGATCCGAGACCTCTCTTACATTCAGACCAAGGACTCCCTGTGCAATACAGGTCTTTACGCACGAATCAGCAACGACGAATGACAAATTCAAATCAATCCTGTCTGTTTAATTATATATATATATATATATATATATAAAAAAAAAAAAAAATTCAAATCAATCCACTTTTGATTCAGCCACTGATGCTCTAAATGTATTTTTAAATATCGCTTTTCAAACGCCTAGAGCTCAGTTATGCGCTCCTCAAAAAAAAACAACAACAAAAAAACAAAAAAACAGTCTAGCTATATTACTTAATTGAAACTTTTCTTTAATGGTGTAAAATTTGTGAAGATTGTTATCAATAAAGTTGTCTTTTTTGTATTTTCTGTGACTGCGTATTCTTTGAGTGTTTGTGTTGCATTTAAAGTTCATTCTAAACTGGTTTTAGTGTAGAATATTGGCCTGTAGTAAGTTTGGACGATATGACCTCAGATCGATATCAAGATTAATTGAACAAGTTCCCCGACTGCAAATAATGATTTATTGTATTTTAATTTTTCCCTTATAGATGACAAGGTTTGTCAATTAAAACTAAGCGTAGGCCTGTATATCTTTGGTTTTAAAACGAGTGAAATAAAGCACATAGATGTGATCTATATGGTCATTTAAGGAATAGCCTATTTCAAAGAAGAGAAATAATTGACACAAGCAAGATTACATCATATTGGTTCTTAATCCATTTAATTCCACCGTCAAGAATTGTTGCCCTTCATAAAAAAAAAAGCTCTTTATAAAATAAAAGAAAAAAATATCTTCTCCAAATCGAGCCAATGTCATGTGTGAATGGTCACATGACCAGACCTCTTTACTTCCCAGTTGTCAGCTTCAAACTTGTATCAAAGCAAATAAGTAAGGTACCTTAATCAATGATATAACTGAAATGTATTGTAAATTTACTTTTTAAAGGGTCTACACTGGTATATATTTCGACTTACAAGCTTGACTGCATGCATCATTTGATCATAAGAAGAGTAAATGTCAGCATGGCAACAATTAGGCTATTAGAATAATAGTCATACTTTCAAAGGTTTTGACTGTTTATTCTATTTTCTAGACTACATCTAAAAACTGAAGTTTGGGATTTTCTAATTTTCAAAGAACCCCACATTGAGATATGCTCCATCACAGTGATTTCTAAAGCTGAAAAAGGTGCATTTGAAACTGATTGTGATGTTAGTATTACTTTTATTTTCCATATGTGTGTAAATAGGAGAATTTGTGTGAATTTTTAGACAATGTGGTTTCCCACAAGCAACAGTTGTTGCAGAGTAGGTAAAACCTAGATTTTCATTAATATAAAACACACAAATAAATAAAAAGCAACACATTATTTGTTAGGAAGGATTTAAATGCATGCACTTATGCACTCATTATGCAGGTAAGAATTTGGAATTAAACATTTTTAAAATTGGTTAAGTTGATTAATTGCCCACCCCTATACTTTGGACTTCTTTCTTAAAACAAGAAAGTTAGACCCAATAAACCAGACACTGGAACAATAGCCTAATTAGCTGTTAATAAATAAATAAATAGCCTAAATCTAAACAAACAAACAAAAACAAAACAAACAAACAATAACAAAAAAAACCCCCCACAACTCATCAAACCCATGTGGACCAATCTTAACTTGTAAACAAAAATGATCCCCCGCCCTTTCCTCCAAACAGGTATTCTCGCCTGCGATTGGTCTATGGAACCAATCCTGCGTGGATTACAAACCAATAGAAAGCCCAAGAAGTGTCACATGACCGGATGTTTGAGGAAGTGCGAAGGGACCAGTATGAACATTGGAAGAGCGTCGTGAATTTGAAACAGCCTTGAGCGGGTTTTAAAAGAGGCAGGCGGCACACTGGCTCAGTTCTCTCCACTGAAATGCGTTTCCACATTATTATAGCAGCTCTCTTTTGGTCTGGTATTGTGGACTCGCGGAAAGTTAGAGGAATATCTTCGTCTTGTAAGTGTCCCGTCCCGTTTTAGCTTGAGGCTAAGTAGCGGTCATATCCTCTGAAGCTTGTTTTTTTGATTATGACTTTATCTTATTAAAGATAACTGTTGCAGCTTGTACAGCTTCTACAGAGGTCTTATGGAGTGAGGTCTTTAAAGGTGTCATCACTGCCGGCTGGACAGTTTGTACAAAACAAGCTGTTACAGCAGACCCTGTAGTTTTTCCCACAAACTGCAGAAATAGAAGTATCCTTAATCCCAGCTACAGTTCCATCGCTGATTTGGGTCTTATTTGTTGTTAAAGTCAGGTTCGGCGATGCTGTTGTTTTTTGTCTTTACAGACAAAAGGTTCTACAGGGAGAGGAAGTCGTTTTTGTGCATTGATGGGTCAAAAATGATCCCCTTTGAGCAGGTGAACGACGATTACTGCGACTGCGCAGACGGCTCTGATGAACCAGGTAAAAGGTTAAATATGGACCAGTGAGCAAATTGTATCATGTCTGTTAACACTAAATAATAATTAGTCACAGAAATAAGTTCTGTAGGTAAGAAATCATTCCCCTTGGCTCTATATTATGTACTTAAACATACTGTTGAACAAGTTTTGTATCATTGTAGTTTATTCCAGTTGCATTTTGTAATTGCCAGTAGTTCCCCCGCACCCCTCTTTAATGTTTTAGATCGACTGATTTATCTAGAAATTAAGTTCTATAACATTCCTGAAATTTTCAGTCTTTATCATTGCCATACTTTTATTGTCTGCCTTTGTTATAATTGGTAATAATGATAATGATATTAACAACTTTGATTCATATAGTGCCTCTTAAGACACCCAAAACACTTTACTATAGCAATAAAACAGAAATCGAAGGGAGAGAAGAGGGGAAAAATATCATCGTTTAGTGATTAATACAACCAAAATTCAAAACTCTCAAGGTGAACTGTTGACATGTTTTTGTTTATTGCATGTCTTTTTTACAACTATTTTATAGTCAGTGTTTTATTGCAACTGAGGCCCTTTGGTCATCTTATGTCACTAAACATATCAGGAAAAATGTATGCTAATAAGATTTTTAAAGCGTGGTGTATAATACACACTTTCATCAAATTCAGTTTAGACCTTTCTTGCAGTCTGCTGGACTGCTGTGGAAAAATATTCTTTATATTTTCCATGACTGTATCTCCGTGTAAGACTTAAAGTCAAGACTTGAAACTTTCTTACGTTTCCTGAAGGTTACTTCCATTGTAATGCAAGAGGTCAGACAGTAAGCTGCAGATCATAGTTAACGAGCACCGAAATGGGATATCACAATGAAAATAAGCTTTAGTACAAAGATTACAGAAGCTTCTGGAAAAGTCCAGAAGGGTAACAATATCTGTTTGACGCATAACACAGCCTTGTAGATATAGAGAGGCATCTTCTCTTCTCTCAGGACGGGCCTGCATCTTGATTATGCAGAGATTTCCATTGGGTCATGAAGACCCATAAGTGTAAATTATAACACTATATCTATATTTTCCTTATTTCAATCACAGTGGAAAGATTTTTATCTCCTGATCAATCCCATGAATATCAGTCCGTTTTCACTGTTCATCCAGCATTCACTCTTTATAGGGGAAACGGTTCCTCTCCATTTGTTTTGTCTTGGAAAACATTTCTTTTTTTTGTGTACTTTTGCACTTTTGTTTGTGTCTACAGTGTTGGCATATTGCATCAACTTATCATCCCACAACATTTCACGGCAAGACTTCTCCTTCAAGGCTTCAGTTTGATAGTTATATCTTTGGATGAACATTAAATACTCTAGACTTCATGTGTCATCAGAAAATATTTGAATGATGGATATCAGGGCCGAGATGCTGTCTTTTTGTCTTGTTCATTGTTTGAACTTGATAGATAAAAAAAAAAGCTAAGTTGATATAAGATGATAAGTGGATTTAGGAATGAATTTTTGCATTACATTTATTATTATTATTATTGTTAATATAATCTTTATTTAACCAGGAATATCTCATTGATATTAAGAACCTCTTTTTCAATCGGGACCTGGTGAAGATGGGCAAATAATGTAATTGGCAAAATTGCACAGTTAAAAGAAAAACAACCAAACAAAAAAGATTTACAAGCAAATTATGAAAAACAACTATTTGTAGTGGAGTTAGCCTCTAGCACGTTTAGATTTAAAAGCATTCAATGACATTAACTCTGTAAGTTTCCACTTTTTCAGTAGGGTATCCCATGTAAAAGGTGCTGAGAAGTAAAAAAAAAAAAAGCCCTTTTACCCAGTTCAGTACAGGCATAGGGAACTGAAAGAAACAAGTAATCATCTGAACGGAAAAAGTAAGTCTGCACAATTACGGCACAAATGTAGGAAGGTAGTAGACCAAGTATTGGCTTGTATATAAAGGTGTACCAATTGATGAGCCTTCGGGTGGATAGAGCTGACCACCCAACCATAGAGTATAATCACAATGGTGTGTCAATGAGCCTGAGAGAAGCATGGTAAACAGTATCACCCATATGAAGAAACTGAGCAGAAGCATTTATGTATTAAAGATCTTCACAATCCAGCACCAGTAAAATGGTAGCAGCAACAAGTCTTTTATGCATTAAAAGAAAAACACAACTTATTTCAGAAATGAAAAACCCAGTTTTATCCTCAACTTCCTCACAAGTTTGTCCACTTTGCGGCTTTAAAATGAGGGATTCATCAATCAAGACACCCACTCGTGAACCACCTCAATTTCAGTTCCCTCCAGAGTAGTCACTGAGGGGATCATTTGTAGCCCCTTTCTAGAGTTTGTAAACAACATAAGCTTGGTCTTGTCTGCATTGAGATCATGTTTAAGCTTTAGCAATGAATACTGGATTGAAATAAATACTTTCTGCAGGGATTCAACAGTTTGAACAAGAGTTGACCCACAGCAGTAAATAACTGTCATCATAGAAATGCAAATTAGCATCTGATACATTTGTACCTAGATCATTGATATAGATAATAAATAAGACGGGGGCTAAAACAGAACCCTGTGGCACACCCTTGTGGATAGTAACAATATCAGAGCACAGGCCATCATATTTAATGCACTTTGAGTTCTTTGACTGAGGTAGCTGGCA
>JBAMYA010000010.1:2320934-2342836 GCA_037176975.1 Arrhamphus sclerolepis
CGAGAAAAAACAAAACAAAACAGATCCGTATAGCTAGCCCTGACTCCTTAAACTGGAAACGGTGAAGGCAGCCTGCTCCCTGAACCATAACAAGCATTGCTCCAACCAATCAGTGATCTGGGAATGTTTATTCTTGTAGGAGTTTTTTTTTTTTTTTTGTTTTTTGGAAATTGATGTTTATAATTGGTCTTATTTTCTCAGGGAGCATTACAGGGAGGAGTTAAGACTGTGTTTTGTTGAATGTATGGAAATATCAACAGGCAAGGCATCCAGAAATTGCTTACCCAACCTTTTACGTCAAGAAAACGTTTTTTTGACTTGAAGGGTAACTACCTTATGCTATTGGCTAGTATTTTACAATCAGGTCGGATAATTGCGACCACTTGGCTCAGTTAGTTTGACCTACTTCTATGTCATTCCCATTCCCCCTTTAAAAGTACTAGCAAAAATATTTTCATGAAGAATTGCACTAACTGATGAGTTTGTCATTAGATGTTTTTTTTGCCGGAAAACACTAGTACCAGCAACATAACAACTGTAAAGAGTTCATGGCCTTTGTTTCTATAGAACTGAGCTAGAACTTACATATTTATGACAAAATAGACAATTATTAGAGGGAGAGGCCATGACCTCTCCCCGTGTGCACTCATTGTAAAATAGCAATGAAAGTTTAAACTACTCACCATCTAATAATAGAGACAAAAACAGAACTTTATACACAGTCCTGGTTCTGTAAACTAGAAACAGAGTGGGAAGCCTGTCTCCCAAACACTAACAAACATTGTTACAGCCAATCAGTGATGGAGGGAGGGTCTCTGAAGTGTGGCTGAGGAGAGTTGATGATGGGGCGTGTTTTCTTGAGGAGCACGAGATGGAGATGGAACCTAGCTCTGGGTTTTGCAGATGTTTAATTTCAAATATCAACAGATGTGACATCATCTAGGAATTGATTACCTTACCTTTTAAATTATACAAATACATCTGCACGTGACCTGGAGCTCTTTCACATTTTTAGATTCTCATGACAGAGAAACCTGCTGCATAAAATCTAAAGGAATACATGCTTAATGTGTTTAAGTGTACAGTTGAATTTTCAAAAGAACAAAAATGAGGAAAGAAAAATTAATATGTGCTATTTTCTGAACATGATGTGCTGCTTGAGTCATTGAGCTGCTGTGAGCCGTCACCATTAAAAGCAACATTTAGATAAAAATATGTATTTTTAGGTTGTGTCAGTATTTACAATGACTCCTTTTCTCAATAAAGTAAAAGCTTTGTAGAAAACCTGCAGCACTTTGGTCTGTTTCAATTTCATTTTTCTGTATAAAGAGGTAATTCCCCCCTTGCAAATGCTTCTTTTTAGCGTATAAAAGACGGAAAAATATGTGTTTTGTTCATATTGAAGTGCAGCCCATAACAGCAAAGAAAGCTGTGCGAATAACATGGTCTGTAGGCTAGACATAGATCTGTAGACTGCTGCTGATATGTTCCATTTTCTCTGTTCTCTATGTGCCTCTCTTATTTTATAAGTGAGCTCTGATATCACCAGGGCAACATGGGTGGATGACTGATGGTGTCCATTAGTAAACATAGCCTCCTATATGTGCCATCGGCCTAAAGAGCCAACGTTTGAACCTTCTTTTCCCCCTCCCCTTCTCTCCTACTCTACTTTCCTCCGTTGCCCCCCCCCCCCCTTTTCTCTTTCCTTTCCTGCTATCTTCCTCTTACGTTTTACTGTCCCTCCACCGCACCCACTCTATCTTTTTTTTTCTTCCTCTGCCCTCCTCTCCTCTCTTCTCCATTTATCCTCCTTATGGTTGTTTTTCATTGCTACGGCTTTGCAGTCGAGAGAGGGATGAGACCATCTCTCTTCCTCCTTTGTGCGCTCATTTTTCCAAGGCGGCGGCCAGAGGATGAGTTGAGAATGTCAAGCATTAGGTTGGGAATAAAGAGCTATTCAAACAACAGAATGGGCCACTAATGTGACAGATGCTGTGTGTATTGCAGGAGAATATTAGCAAATCTCGTTTACCCCCCCCCCCGCGGTTGAGTAAAGTCAACAGTGGGGGGGGGGGAAATCCGGCTTCTCTGTTGCCATTTGCCGCTTCCAGTCATGTGGGTGTCAAGATTTGGTGTATACTATTGCATCTTTTTGAAACTTATAATGCTAAAAAATAACAGTGTGGCTTAATAAATTTAGATTCAAGATTGTTTCTGGCAAAGCTGCATGTATGAAATAGGGTGTATATTTTTTTTTTTTCCTTACACATCTCCACAGCATTGCACTCAGCAAACTTGTACAGTACACAGTTTGGGGGGCAATGCAAATTTAACAATTTGCATTTCTGTAATTAGTACAGAAAGGTAATTGCAGCGGATGTGCGATTAGAATCATGTAAAGTGCTTTTCCCCAGATTTAGGGGCCAATCAGTTTGCCCCTACATTCTCCGTTCTTTTGATGATTTAGCAGCGGCTCAGTACTGAACACAAGAGAACTTCCTCTCCCTCCCACTCTGATGAATGCCATTCACAAAATGAATCAGTTGGGGTCACATGCTTGGTGGAAAAGGGGTTGAGGAAGTTTTTGCATCTCCTTTTCATCTGCCCGTGAATGGAGAAGAAGGAAATCACTGTCATAGCAGCCGCTGCAGCACAAAGTCTCATGATTGCATTCTGGACTCCGACATGCTTTTTTTTTTCTTTTTCCTCTTTTCCTACAGGGAAACCAAATGTTCATGCACAGCATGACTTGCACATTGCCTGATTACCCCCCTTATTCCTCATCTTTTTAAATCCAGCTTTAGCTTTGTCCTTATTCTTCCATTACTGCTTCTCAGTTTGCGCTGAAACGGATTTGTGTTGATAGCAGTGATTGGTGATTAAGAACAAATCCTACATCATTTGAAAAATATTATCTGTCATCATGACTTGTTTTTAATTACGAGAACAGGTGGTTCACCCCTCCCCTCCCCCCAGAAAATTAGAATTTATGAGATTTTTTTTTTTTTTTTCTTTTTAGGTCTCAGACATAAGAATAGAACAGCAAGCAGCCTTTTCCAGTTACTTGACAGCAATAAAGATGGCAGGTAAGTAACATGGAAAATGATCTGCATTTATTCAGTAGCTTTTATTCTTATCTAGATTCCACACAGCAGTTTATAATGTGTTTCTCATTCACCCATTCAGCAGTTCTTATCTTTTTTATATACATGGGTTCTATACAGAGAATGCAGCATTTTTATCGCTACAATCCCACAGCGATAAGCATATCAGGGGCAGTGTGGGGGTTCATTGTCTTGCTCAAGGACACTTTGACACATAGAGGAACTGAGGGCCATGACAACAAACTCCCCTCTGCCCATTGATCACAGACTGCTGACTAAATGCTGTTTAAAACCCTTTAGACTTTTTCTAACCAACTTTATTGTAGTGAATTTCTGCCTTGGAAAGACTGTAGAAATATGCTGAACACAGCTTGGTTAGATTGTACTGGCAAAGGTTTTTGTATAATAGAGATCCTCTGATTCTTGTGATATTTTTATACTGAAACAGCTTTCCCTGTTGGATTCTGCTCTTGCCAGCGTGAAAAGGCTTTTTTGGCACAATATTTAGATTGCTATGAAATCCAGTACTAAAGAATTTCTTAAAGCATATTTGCTCCCAGTTGAGCTTTTCATCTCCTGCTGGGGCTATTTAAAAATGTAATGCAGTGGGCATGAACACTGGGGAGTGTGAAAAGTCCTTATGCCCACTACATCAGTGACACCCTTTCTTTTTTCTTGGAAATGATCTGCTACTCTTGAGCTTTGTTCCAAAAGTTTTGTCAATGGCTTAATCCCCAAATTAATGTAAAAGCACCAAAGAGTAACACAGAACTGTACAAAAAGTAAAAAAAATAAAAATGTAATTCCTTCTGTTGTAGAGGTGGGGAAATGTGGCAAAAAAAAAAAAATCCATTACAGATGAGCTACAAATTAACTCTAAAGGATGAAGGAGACAGATTAAAACTTGTTACAACTCAAATTTCTAAATTAAGTGTTTCACTATTACCTCACTCGCAGCGCTATGTTTAGGTGTGGTTTTATTAGTAGAGGTCTTTTATGGGCTTCTAATGTTGGTGCATGTCTATTATCAGACACAGCCCTGCAACAAGTATTTTTCAGGGGAAATTCTACAGGGTCTACACATCCCAGCCATTATGTACTTCAGCCTGGTTCCAGAAAACATCTGGGTGGAGAATGCGTGGACTTGCTGCTGACTGGATATGCTGCAGGCAGGGGATAGGGATGTTCAGCCATCTCGGTGTCCTTTTCGGGTTTGAGTCGTCTTGTTGTTCATCGCCACCATTGAAGGGCATGCGAACTTCAAACATAAACTCAGCACTGCTACCACCAGGTGGTAGGGAGTGGTAGTTTACTAAGTCGCTGCTGGATCCTACCCAGGTCCATCACTTTAAATGGAGACTCAGTAGCTGAATGTACTGATGAGGCCAGCCTTCTAGGTTTTAACCCGGATTCCCGCTAGTTGAAACCCACCATATGGGTGATGATTAATAGTTCCACTTCAGAATAAAACCGAATTAGTTTGAACAACTAGATATTCTCATTCTGCAGAAAACCTAATAACAAAGATCAAACAAAAAAAGGGACTTGCCTGAGAAGCTGACGCATCTTGTGGTCTTGATCAGTGTTGGATGTTGGTCAATTGGAGAGAATAACGTTTTCAAGTGAGATGTAACATTGACGTTTGGCAGGAAAAACGAGATGCATGATATCCAGTGTGCCTGAATGTTGTCTTCCGTTTTTTTTTTTCCCCCTCCCCAGTCTTACATTTCTCATTTTCCCATATGTTTGATAAAAGAAATCAATGCTGGCTTCGCTAACCGAGCATGTTCTCCCAGAATGTGGGGGGGCTAGATCAAGCAAACTCAGCCACATCAGTCCTGACAGGTTAAAATGCTAGTGTAGTGTCTTCCTAGCAGAGTGGTATATACTAGTATATGCATTCCGTGCAATTCAGATATCTACCGTTATCCATACCTCACTCCCCTCCACTCACTCGCTTTCCCTTCACAGCTCTGAAACCATCCATCCAAAGCAGTGTATCTCCACGAGCCCGCTTAAACAAACACATTACTAAGCTGAAATATCTGCAAGTGCCGCATATTTTTATTCAGCTATTGTCTCAGTCTCTCAGCCTCTGGATCTGGTGAGCTGGCTATCTTGATGCAGGACATGTATTGATGTCCATTTGAATAAAACAGGAGGGTGAAGATTTTGTATACGGATGCTACATCACCATTTTTTCCTGTAAGGCTCTGCAACACGTACGCCAAAGTGTCAGACTTGATTTAGTTGCGGTTTTGATAAATGCTAGTTCAAATATTACACCTGACGCTGTAAGTTGCCAGGCAATTTGCTGAAAGAATTAGCATGCATGCTGTTGTATTAAAAATAAAAAAGCTCTTTGTCTGGCTTTATCCCTGATGACACTTAGCAAAACGTTACCTCATTCTTAATTCACTTCATCAGAATTGCTAATTATCTTTAATGCAGATTCACAGATAATTATTCTCTCATTTATATTGTGAACTAATCTAATTTTTGTGTCCATTTAGACCCCAATAATTGCTTTATGACAAACATTGCCACCATTTACTTCCATGAAGTTTTGCATTCACTCTGAAGCACGTAAAGGAATGTCTCAAAAACATCATCATAACGGTATTTTGATATACACATTTCTGCAGTGTAAATATTTTCCTCCTAATTAGTTTTAGATGTTTTGGTGATTTTTAAAGGTTCAGTGTGAAAGCTACCTTTTGAACAGTTTGCATGATGGGGAAATTTCTCCCTCCGTACATTGTGCATTTGATTCGTTCCTCTCTCACCATTAGTTCATCCTGAATCTTCTCATGCACCACACACAAGTGCAACCCACTGTGCCAGCTGGCAGGCAGTTGGCAGCCCAGTGCAGGATTAACTGGTACCAGTATGCTGGCCTATAAATAGAGTCTACCAACTGCTTCAGGAAATGAGCCATGATGGAGCCTCCCAAAGGCCCATGAACAGGTTGTGCTTTTTATCCATTCCCCTCTGTCAGGATTTATCACTGTGTGTATCTGCGAGTTCCCTTATTTTCATTACTGGATTTTTGAGTGAAACCTGCTATAGGAGTGCATTGTAAAGCTGTTCTCATGATGCAGAGGTCTATATGTGCATAAAAGCTCTCATTGAATGGGGGTAAGGCCAATTTTCCTCACACCAGATTTTCAGAGCCGTTGCTCTGCAGCCTCCCCGTCTCTTCACAACAGTGAAAGCCATTGTTTCTCTTGAGCACTTAGTCCTAGCATTGATCTTCTGTAGTGGAACAGGCTGTTTGCTTTGTAAGTTTGCCTGCACTTCCGCTTTTGATGGACTCCTGGGATTGATTTTGGTCATGCAATCATTATCTTGGCTCAGTAGTGGCGATTTATTTTAACCTATGGAAGGAAGACACCAGCATGGAGGAGGGGCTGAAGACGTGTTGTCAGAAAATAAATGGCAAATGTGAGACATTTTGAGTAATCAACCTTTTCCCACACACCCTTTTGCTTTTTAAGTCATCTGTTGTTACTATACTATAGAGTTGGTGCTCCTGGCTGGTTTATCATAGTTACAGAAGAAACTTGCCAAACAAGTATTTATCTGATCTTCACTTTTAAGTTTTTCAGTTCCCTTATGGAAAGTAAGTTTTCTTCCTTTTTTTTTAAGTGGAGATACATAACTTGTATTAGGTGGTTCTTGTCAGTATAGCTGGTGATGACCTTGATGTGGTCAGTGCATCATAAGATCAACTTCTAATATTCACCAGAATGTGGGTAGGAATACTAATATGCTTACTTTGTAACCCCAACAGCATATCGGTGAATGAAGTCAAGGCTAAAGTGGTGCTCGTTCATGATGAGAAACAGGTTCTGTCTGAGGATGAAGCACGGGTAAGTTTAAAAAAAAAAATTGTTTATAAAGTTCATGCTAAGATTTTACAGGTAGGTTTCCTTTTGGTGACTCTTTCATCTAAACTCCATGCACACTCTGCTGTGCAGACTTTTTTGCAAACCTTCATGCAGGTTGCATTGAACATTTCTTTTCTGATCAGCAGACATGTGGTTTTATCTGAATTTCTTTGCTCCCCTTAACAGAATTATCAGCAGCTGAATTCTTCTAATGACATGTCATAGTTTGTAAATGAAGGCCTGAAACTAAAGCTAGAATGGTTCCAGAATGCTTGGTTAATTATAAATACAAGAGATGGTTTGTTACATCAAACTATATGGAAGTTGGAAAATACTCTGGAAAGAGTATGAACCTATTGCTTATAATGTGGTTGGACTGTCTGTCAATTCACATCACTTTCCAAATGAAATCAACCAAATCAACAAAGAAGTTTCTTCTACAATTTGTGACTTTTTCGCTTCTGTGCACTTGTATAGTCGTACTTGTTTGTCCATTCACTTCTGTTGCAACCGCCGTAATCTCCAACACAGTTGCAAAGCTCTTCCTTCCAGTGTTTTTTGGTGTGTTACTTGTCTCGCATTTCAGAGAGAATATATATGCTCTGCTAGCATCCGGTGCTAGCTTCCACAGCTAGCAAGCTGGTCTTTGAAAGGTACTGGGACACTAGTGCCTTTATTTGAAAGAACGTAGACAGGAAATTTGGTCAGAGGGATTCTGGAGAGACATGCAAAGGATCATGGGTTTGGAATCAAACCTGAGCCAACTGTACATGGGACTCTGCTCATCCATTTGAGCTGTCAGGCACTCTGTGAATGGATTTCTTTTGTGCTCTAGCTCGTTAAGTGGTCATCTCTTAGAACTGCATTGGTATTAGTTTTTCTTTTGGTTATTTCCTTCTCATTTATTTCAACACACCAACAGTGTTACCTAATAAAGTCCCATTCTTCATAATTTGTGCTGTATTAGCTCAGCTGGCATTGTTTTATCTTTGCATGCTACTTTCCGTAGTCCTACTTTTAGTATTTTTGGCATGTTTGAACTGATTTTAATTATTTTGTTCAATCAATCAATCATGTTTATTTATAGAGCACATTTAAACACAACCTGAGTTGACAAAAGTGCCGTACAGTACAATAATAACTTGTGAGATTATAAGGCTAGAATAAATGAGTAAAAAAGCTTATTTCAACTGACAAAGAATTACACTTATAGGGTATGTTCACACTGTAGTCAAAAGTGACCCAAATCTGATTTTTTAATAATAAATAAAATAATTAAATGGCTGTCTAAACTGTAGATGAAGCAACACTTTCTTGTGTTTTATCTGCGGCTAAACCACATGGAGACAACTCGTTTTCCACCTCATCTAGCTTCACTTGCACCTCTTTTCTTGTAATCCCCAACGCCAAACTGTGCTTTCAATATGCTCTCTTTCTCTCGGTCACGGTGCACAAAGTTACATGCATGCCAGTCAAAGGCAGTCTACAGTGTATTGAAAAGCAGACCTAACATCATTTTATGTCGTCAACTTCATATCAGTCATACTTCAGTGTACGTGTTACAGATGTTGTAATGGCAGGAATTCATAACCCTGTAGGTGCAGGTGCAGCCACAACACACAGGGTCTCCAGAACAGAAGTTGGTCCATCTTGGAGTGTTTTTGTACATTTGTTCTGCTTTCTGCAGCACTGCCTATGTTGGCTGAAAATTGTTCAATGATACTGCTGTAAATGTGTATAGAAATGTCCTGTATTATACTATTAAGTGCTAAAGTGTAGAAGTTGTGTGTGATACCCACAGTAGCACTCTTTAAGCCCCACCGGTGTGACATATCTTTTGTGATCACATGTTTTTTGTGTGGATACTCATTTTCCATTACCACGGTTGCTTTTAGCGAAGGATGAACTCCTCAGGGGATGTTTCTGTGCTTTTGGGTGAGTTCCAATAAAAGTGCCACTTTGAACTTTGAGAAAAAATAAATAAAAGATGTGGTGGAAATTGGTGGAACATTCACTTTTGAGGAAAAGCTTGTTTATCAGAAAAAGTTGACATGGTAGGGAAAATATGATGCCTATTGGTGAATGCTAACTGTTTGGTGCTAAGCAGTATCCATAAAAAGCACACTGTGCAGGCAGTGCCGTTTCAAACCAAATGGGGGCAGCTTTCACAATTCAGGTGGCAGCCTCTGGTGTACAGGGAACTACATAGTCCTCTTTCTGTAGTGCATATTTGTCTTTCAACCATTAAATGAATCTGGAGGAAAATCAGAGTGAAAGGGCAAAGGTACACGCCTCAGCTGGACCTGGACAACAGATTTAAATTTGCCAGCTTGGCTAACTCTGGCACATTTACCTTATGTATTTACTTTAATGTGCAATGTCCATGTCTAAAAGAAATTCAACTTTAATTTTTTTCACCACGGTGGACGACAAGCATCGATTCAATTCAGTTCAATCCAATTCAGACCGTTAGCATGTTGAGAAGCCAAAGCTGGGGCTCTGTCAGTCCCCTTGGAAAAGCTTGGAAAGCCATCTGTGATGGCAGTATTCATGCAGAAAAACACACTGATATTCTTCAGGTAAGTCCATGCATTTTTCAACAAGACAACACAGAAAATGCAATTTGCACGCATTACAGTGACATGGTTGTTCGAAGACGAAGAGAAAGAATATGGGCGAAATTTGAAATGAAAAATACAGCAATAACTATTGCGCGCTGAGACACTTTTGCCTGCAAAATGGGACAGATTACCATCTGAAACGTTTGTTCCCTCAGTAGCAGCATATCTTAAGTGTAAGAACTTATGAAATGTGTTCCAGGCCAAAAATGGATGTAGGCTTACATTAGGCAAGTCGAGGCAAGCTTATTTGTATAGCACATTTCACACAAAGGCAACTCAAAGTGCTTTAGAAGGCATTAGAAAATTTAATGAAAATGATGGGAGGAAAAAAAACATGAAATATCTGCACACTGTCTGCCTAAGGCCTCAATTTTGTTTATGTTTACTCTTCTTGATTAATTCTAAATAATTTTTAAAAGAAATTATAGAAAAAAATTGGAATTATATTAATGTGACAAAACAGAATATCGATGGTATCATAGTGTACAAGAATAGTAGAGTTATACTCCGTTTCCAACATTATATGCAGTCCGAAACAAGATGGACAAAACCCTAGCTTTCATCCAGTTCACCTGTACAGACTGTTTCTTTGCAAAAGCTGCAACAACAACAAAAACATCATAAAGCTGTTGTTCATATTGTATCCTGATACACTGCTGAATCATCGCTTGTCAATCACTCTGCCAGAAGAGACAGTCCCTTAAAGGATAAAGCTGATGGTTTTATACATTTTTCTTGCTATCTGTTTCTCAGTTACAGTGTGTCGGTCCGTCAATTGAAAAGTGAAATTTGCCTACCCTCTGTGGCACTCGGGGCCCAAAGCTCATTTATGCTTTCAAAAAACAATAAGTGACTCATAAATAATACTCGGGGAGAATATTGTTCTATTCTGAAAAGGAGTGAAGAGTTGAAACAAACCATCTTGGACATTTTGTTGTTACCACTGTTGATTAAACTGAAGAAACCGTTTATTGGATTATATTAGTTCCAGCAGTGGATTTGACACACCGTTGAGCACTTATGGCGTCAGGGCAGCATAAAAAGGTGACGCAAAATGACACGCTGCCTATTTGATATCAAGATTTTGGTATCTTGATTTGGTAAACTGCCTGCTTGAGCTCAGTGTTGTGTCCACTTGAGACCACTTATTTGAATTCTGATCAGGACAAGTACTGTTTCCCAAAAGATTTTACCCACCCCCCACCCCCCTCCTCCACTGCTGTATGCAGCTGTCTGTTTTACTTTAGAACTGTTGAGGCTTCCTCTTACCAGACACCGCATATCAACATCTCTGTCTGCAAACAAAATGGCTAAAGCTTAACATTTCTTCTCCCTCTCTACAGTCCCCTTTTTCTCCCTGGAAGTACATGCACAAACTAAACGCACTCAAACCCGCAAATATCAATGGGTTCTCCCAGTGTCGGGCATGAACAGAGACCAGCTAGTAAGTACGCTGTTAGGAAGCTAAGAACGCTTTCACGGAAATGTTGAAATATTTCAAACATTAGGTTTGCCTGAGTTTGCGTAGGACTACTGTTCACTAGCCACAGTAGGATCCATATCCGTGTTGTTTGGAGATTATCTTGTTGGTACATCACAGAAAGCCCCAAAGCAGCAGCAAAGCTGTAACCCACATGAAATACTCACGGATGGGAAAAATCGGTGAGCATTCTGTTGGTGAGCAGGGAGACATCCCTAATGAATTCAGCTGCATGTGAAGAGGATGAATCAGTTTGAATATCAATGAATGTGAAAACGTGTACTTGACTGGAACCACAACAAATGTTGATCAAGCTGGCTAAGCTAAAGAGGGTGCCATTGCCAGCGGTTAACAGGCAATTTACATTCCAACTGATGAGCAGCTCCGTGTTACCCTCTTAATAAATGTACAGGGGCTACAAAAGCTTTCTCTTGATGAACATTTTATAGGCAAGTCTCTGGGTCATTGTCCGTGGCTGTCTTTTAACATTTACTGTACACAAAAGTTGATTGTCTGTAAGAGACAGGTTGCCACTGCTGCTTTAAATGGGGAGAGACACCTGGGTAGGACATGAATGTTACAAGATATTCTGTTGTGGTTTGTAATTTATATGATTAGAAACATTTTAGTCTTTTTAAGTGACTTGATATTTTTTTTTAAGTTCTCGGACCTTGACCCCCTTTCTACTCCAATAGTTTATGAAGGGTCTTTATTATTCAATCAACAAAAAGGTTGCTTCAATCAAAATAATCAAATATATTTTCAATAATAAAGACCTTTGCTTCAATAAAAAAACCCTTTCAATCAAAAAATTTGTTTGAATGCAAAAAATATTTGAAGACTGTTTTTATTTGATTGAAAATGTTTTCTTTGATTGAAGTGTTTTTTAATTGAAAATACTTTTTAATCTTTTTTGTGTTTGAGCCATATTATGGGTAGGACATTTGTGTCTTTATTATTCAATTCCAAAAAGTTGCTTCAATCAAAAAAGTAATATCTTCAGTCAAAGAAAAAACTGTTCAAATGCAAAATTAAAAAAGAAAAAATTATATGTATATTGACACGGGCGTCCGAGAAGGCCGGCAACAGTGCTCTCTCTTCCCCGGGTGCGCCAGCGATCTCTGGGGGTCCACCCGGGACGGGGGTTG
Organism: Arrhamphus sclerolepis; assembly: GCA_037176975.1. Lineage (NCBI taxonomy): Eukaryota > Metazoa > Chordata > Actinopteri > Beloniformes > Hemiramphidae > Arrhamphus > Arrhamphus sclerolepis. The sequence goes on from JBAMYA010000010.1 coordinate 2,333,178, forward strand.
ACCAGGTATCGAAACAATGGACCCCAACCTGGGGTGATTGTTGGCAAAGAAGTGCATACATGGATGCGATGATGTAAGTGATGTAGGTTTCTGGAAGTCATCTGCTCCATCACTACACCTCGGCTCGCTGGCAGCCATGACCTGCTTGTCAGAAAGACATTGTTGGTGTAGACACTTGTCACTCAAACACGTCTGACCAATGGGAAAGCATCCGCCCACCGCGGGATGTTTGTGTAAAAAAAAAAAAAAAAAAAAGAAAAAGAAAGACTTCAAAACTTTTTACGCTTCAAACGGAAAAAAAAAACTTAAACTTTTTTCACTTCAATCGAAAAAAACAATCTTTATAATTTTTTTTTTTTGCATTTGAACAGTCTTTTTCTTTGAAAATATTGCTTTTTTTATTGAAGCAATTTTTTGGAATTGAATAAAAAAGACACAAATGTCCTACCCATAATATGGCCCAAACACAAAAAAGATGACTTCAATCAAAAAAAGTATTTTCAATTAAAAAACACATTTCCAATCAAATAAAAAACAGTCTTCAAATATTTTTTTGCATTCAAGCACAAAATTTTTGATTGAAAAGGGCTTTTTTTGATTGAAGCGAAGGTTTTTATTATTGAAAATATATGTTTTGATTGAAGCAACCTTTCTTTTTGATTGAATAATAAAGACACAAATCTACCTTCGTAATAGGTCTCCATGTTTTGTTTTGGACATAAACTGTGGTCGGGTTCATCTCTGCTTTTTGTGCGATCCTCGAGGCATTACGATCTTCAACTGTCATGGAGAGGTTTGAAGCTGAGCGTGAAACCATGGTTCTCAGTTGGAAAAGGCTGGAATGTGCTCACAAGGTTCAAGGAATCTTTATCATCCCTGAGGGGTAATTTGGTCTGCAGCAAGCAGTCATTCAACCACTACAACAATCATACAACAACATTAACAAGAAAGAATAAAATAACTAAACAAAACAAATTAGTAGCAAGGTGATGAATAAAAGTTAATCTACTTATTTAGCAGAGCAGTGGCAGCCGGGACAAAAGTGTTTGTTTGTCCTGCATTTTGGCAGGACAAACCTCCACCTTAACGGAAGCAGCAGGAACTCATGAGCCAGAGGGTGGCTCTGATCTGTCAGGATCGAATGGGCCTTGCAAAGGACTCTGGTATGATACAGAGCAGAGAGATCATTCAGATTAATCCCTGCAATTTTCCCATGTTGTTTTACAATCCCCTGCAGGCTCTGGGTCTGGAGAGAGCTACATCATCAAGTAGAGGAGTTCAAGTATCTCAGAGTCTTGAGATATTTGATTGACAGGCGAATTGGTACAATTGTTTGCAATACAGAACTAAACCAAAAGGCCACAATCTGTGTTTACCAGTTGATCTAATGCATGTTCCCATTCTCACCGATGGTCACAGACTGTGGGCAGTGACTGGAAGAACAAGATGTCAGATACAAGTGGCTGAAATTAAGTTTCCTATGTAGAGTCAGGTGGAGACGTTCTGTCATCTGTGAGAGACTTGGAGTCGAGCTGCTGCTCCTCCACATCAAGATAAGCCATCTAAGCTGATCTGGTGCATCTGGTTGGGATGCCTTCTAGGTGTCTCACTGGGGATGTGTTTTGGGCTTGTCCATCAAAGAGAATGTCCTTAGTAAGCATGACACGCAGGAGGAATTATATTTCTCAGCCGGACAGGGAACACCTTTGTGTCTTCTTGGAAGAGGTGGCTGGGCAGAGGGAGGTCTAGGTATCTGCTTAGACTGCTGCCACCATGACTGGATGGATGGATGGATGATCGTTGTGTGTGTGTATTCTCTGAAGTTGACGGAAAATCCCAACACTGGGTCAACATGGTATTGATTTTTCTTTGTGTATGTGAGCAAAGGGAAAAATGGGAGAAGAGTTATCAGTGTCTACTTGTAATGTATGAGGACTTTGATAAGTTTTGCTCTGTCACACTCAGAAATGAGGATCATACAGTTTTTTTTTCTTTCTTTTTTTTCGTTACATTTTCACGTCTTTTTATTAGTTTCCCTTCGTCTTTCCCCTTTCTTTTAAGAAGCTTTGGCCTCCTCAGAAAATTCAGTTTCCACTTCAGTGGCCCAGATAATTCAAGAGTCGAGAGGATTTTCAGGAGAACAATTTGATGATCAAAGGAAGCAGTGTGCTCGGAAGGGAAAAGGGATATTTTGAAGTGTCTCTGCCTCTCTGTTCTATGATTATGTTACTGCCTTCTATTTCTTTAAAAAATGCTATTAATGTAGGGTTCACTTAATCATTTTTACAGGAGACTGAGGGGAAGTTTAAGAGAAGATGATGGAGAAGAGATATAATTTTTCGCACAAACTGAAAGTTTCGCCCGAAACATGCACTTAGCAACCTCTTGAAAAAAGAGAATAGTTCTTTCTTTGGACAATAACCACAGGACATTCTCAGGACCACCGATGTGTGACCAAGCTTGGACTGCAGCAATGTGCCTGAGAACAGAGCTACAGGAAATTGCCTTCTCTCGAGCAAAACACAGTTGTGCAGAGGTGAATTTCACTTATCCATCTTCTACCTGCTCACCTTCCTCTAAAGCCCCGTACTCAGTCTACCAGAAACGAAGTGAGGCCGAGAATATAGCATGTTTTTTTTTCTCCTTCTGAACAAGAGAATGAAAGAAATCCCTCGATCAAACAAAGTCAACCTCTGCTGTTCAATTGCTCTTTGGTAAGGGTAAGGAGAGAGCAAAGTAGAAGCGATTTCACTGTTTTTGTATGTGTGTAAAAACATTCTTCTGTAATTAAGGTTGGGATTTCTCCATAACACCTCACTAGTGAATACAGAAGTCTTTCTTGTGTAAAAGTATTGACCATATTTTCATATGTTCCGACATACCCTGGAAAAGGTGACGTTAACGTTAATACGGCAGAAATGACGACAGTGTAGTTGAAAACAGACATAGTTGAAAAAAAAAATACAGAACATGAAAGATCTTATTGTCATGGCCTCTTGGGAATCAGTAAGTACCTTCAAGTAGTTAAGTCGTTCCCTTTTTAAATTACCATCTTAGGCTGAAACGCTTGGTTTACATGTCTTTGCTGGTGTTTCAGTTAATCTTCTTATTTTATATTTAAAATTGCTCATATCTGAGCCAAAAATATTCTTTAAAACTGTTTATAACTTCTAGTAATGTTACATTCTGCAATGTTATTTTTCAGCAAATGTAGGTTGCGTGTCCGGCATGGCAATGTGCATATTATGATTTAATTTTTTACCACAATCTTAAGAGAATCATAAAGTTTTAATTCTCAAGAATTAGAGATTACTGCATAGACACACCTTAGACACTTTGACTAGTGCAAATTGATTTTAAATCTTTCATTAGCAGTGTTTTTGATATGTTAACTCCTTGTTATTAACTATTCTTGCCTCAATTCATCTTTAAATTGTTAAATGTATTCTACAATAGTAAACAAACACAATGTGCTTAAGCTGACAACACACACGTTCTTGTTTTGTGTCCTGTTTGAATAAACACTGCTGGAGAAAAAAGTAAGTTAACTCTTGGAGTTCATAGCTGGTTGAAACCACCTTTAGCAGCAATGACTTCAGCTAAGTGCTTTTGGTAGGTCTGAATCGTACTTGCACACATTCAGGAAAAAATTTTCATCATTAATTTTCATAGACGTCCTTCAGCTCAGACACATTTGTAGGATGTCTGGTGTGAATGTTCATTCTGTTCCATTTTATTTCACTTCACCACATATTCTGGGAAAGCTCAGTTCTTTTTGGTTCACTCCTGATCAAAAAAATGACCGACCAATCAACAAACAGAAGGGTGTGGCCAAGAGCCGCTGCATCAGTTAGAAATTGTAGTTCAGTTGAGTTCTATAAAAACTACAATGGTAGTGGACACGCATATACAGGAGTCTATTCGCTTTGTCTTGGAGAAGATCGGTGATGACAAGTGGTCCAAGCCCTGAGGCTCAAATCACGATGCTTTCTCTGCTATATTTCAACGTTGGGATGATATTTTGTTGCTGTTAAATTGTGCTCTTTTTGTCCCAATACATAATGCAGAGTATTTCTCCTAAAGAATTATATTTTTGTTTCACTTTTGTTCATCCTTTTCCCATTAGTGCTGAGGATCAGCAAGGTGCAGTTTGGCAAAACTATCATGCATGCAAGAATTCAGGGCTGCAACGACTATTCTGGTCGGTGACTCATCTTTCAGTATTTTTTTAGTCGTTGACTAAAACACGCGCCTTGCCATAATGCTGCAGTAATTACTGCAACAGCCTCTGCATGGACCATGGAAGGTGATGGCGCCTTGGAGCTCACATGCCAATAGAGAGCTGTCAGAGCCTTCTGGGTTGAGTTGAATGTGAGACTATATTTACTTGCAGTTCATCAACTGACCACTAGGGACTGGCTCCAAAAGTGAGTCTCTATTGACCTTCATGATAAAATATCCAGCTTTGGAGCAGAAATAAACATATTTCCAGTCTGGTTCAAATGGTTTTGATCTCCATAGCTGTATTTTACATCAGTGGCAAATGTTTTTGTATCGCATCAGGCAACATTATATAATACAGCAAATGTACGCATATTTAGGTACATGGTCTTTTGATTTATGGCAGCTATACCCAATGGCTAACTATAGTCACTTTAGCTACTAAGCACTGTCTTGACTTCTGAGCTTTGAATAAGGAGCCAGAAGAGCATAGTCATTTGTATTTAAAGAGAATATGTTTTGTTGTGCTTAAATGTGCTAACAGACCTGTGAGACTGCCTGTGGATTGGCCCTGGAAGGGTCCAAGGAGGAATCTTTGCTAAGCAGCAGCTTGTGCTAACTAGGAGTTGGCTGAATGCAGCATTCATTTCTTATGTTGCCACCAAAATGGCATTTAAACAGAGTCCTGCTGCGGACAAGTCCTATCATTTCAGGAAGCATTCAAGCAGATGCCTGCTGAGGCTCTGTTAATACTCACAGTGAGTCAGCACTTTGACTGGCAGGCTTACACCGCTAGGCTTGCTGGACCTGCAGGTGACTGCAAAGGGTTTGTCCTCGGTGATGTGCTGAACAACAGAGGGTACCAGCATAGCTCTGCTCTGTTCCTCTCGTTTCAGTTCTGACAGCACTTGTTTTGGCTGTTGTGCCGGTATCATCACTTGAGGATAATTGGACGCTGGATATGGTTATTTGCAACATTGTGCTGTGCAGTACGAGTGGGAAGAGTTCATCTTATACAGTCTATGAGTGCACTTAAAGACCACTGTCTAACATCTTGGCACCTGTCCAGATGATGATTTCAATAGGATTAGGCTGCAATGTTTGACCCATATTTGGTAATAAACATGTCATCATGCTCAAGGAAACCGATGCGTGTGTGATCAGATTTGTTAGGGCTACATCAGAGAGAATACATGTTGCTGAATGTTTTTCTTTTTTTTTTTAATCTTAACTGTTAGATCCTATGAGAGGCAAAGATGAAGGAATGAAAAAAGGCTGTAATGTGTAAGAAAGGACGACAATGTCTGCCTCCGGTAGGATTTAGCTAAAAGAAGATGTATTTAAAAAAAAACAACAAACAAATATGTGCGTGTGGGTATATGTATGTATATTTGTATTTGTATGTAAGCAGGTGTAGAGAGCATCGCTCCTCAGTCTGTCATAGGAGAGAATCCGCGAATTGGCTCTGTATTCTGTGCAAGCCCAATAAATATGTTATGGAAACTTTGTCCCAACCTGTGTTATTTTTTTTTTTTTTCTTTTGAAAAAGTGAAGTGTTTCTTACTGTATCGCAAGCCCTCGGCAGCATCTCATTGACCACTTCAAAGCAGCGAGATATCCACCACCCAGCAACACCGCTGGTTTACTTGGTCACTTGTCGCCTTTAATGTGTTCTTCTCCTTTACTGTGAGAGTATAGAAATATAACAAATATATCTTAATTGTTGGGCATTTGGTATATCTAAGCTTTTTGAATGGTTCTCTGTTAAGTGGTTTCATTCATCCTGCCCTGATAGGCTATTTTAACATCAGAATTAATTTCTATAAGGTAAAATATGTTTAAATTGCTTAAAAGATTATATTAATAAATTGCTTTTTGAAAGTTGCCTCATCTGCAGATTGATACATTGAAGATAGAAAAAGACTAAAAAGTTTGTGGGCCAAAAGACTTAATATCCAGCAGTAAAGGAAATTATTATTTTCTGTCCCTTATACATGTTAAGGATACTTGGAATAATTTACTCCTCACATGTGGACTATACTGAGATCATCAAAATGAAACAAAAAACTGATAAGAAAAATAAGCAATAGCAGTTATCACAAACCTTCCCTAAGCTGTTTACACACCTCTGACATTCTCTGACAGCTTGACAGCATCCCACAGAGTCCCAAAGCACCTGCAAAACAAACAGATCTGACATGACTTTACCTTCCCATCTTGGCAACAACTCTCTCCTGATGTTCCCATCAACATCCACCAATTCGCACGAAAACAAACACTAGATGCCCGTCGTTGGCCTCCCACCCTTCCTCACTGATGACCAAGGTCAGCCTCTCAGCCCAGCTCTTCACACCATCTGTTTGAGCTGGTTGACATTTGGCCCTTGCCAGCACTGAAGTCTCACCTCAGAGGGAGCTTGGCATGTTTGCATTCTGTTTTTGCATTGTGTATCAAAAGGACAAGTTCCACTTTTAATTTTATCTGAAAGGCAGGAAATAATAAATATAAACATATGATGTACTGAACATTGGTCAAACGAGAGACACTGATGCACATTGAATCAATGCCTTGGTTTTCAATATATCACTGCTTTGGATTTTTAACATTGCATGACACCAGGTTGCCAGCAATGAGTCATTCACACTTATTTTGATTGTAATTGTTGCAGATTTAGTCAACTGACAAGAATTGAATTGGAAGATGCATAAAAAAGCAAAGTTAAGTTGCACTTTTTGCTTGGTGACATCTCATTAGCTTCCAGAAGGGGGCAGCAAGCCTCTAAGCTGAAAATTAGCTAATGAAAATATGGAAAGTCACATTCACAGGTCATTTAATCTCTTTGTTTTGTCACAGGCTGGGCCTGTGGTGCTATTTTCCTGCCTCATTATTTAAAAAAAGAAAGAAAAAAAAAAAAGAGAGATTCCTCCCGTTCAGAAAATCCTCAGTATTTTCTGTTTTCATACAACTGTATGATGAACTCATAAGCTTCCAGCAATTGTGATTCTAGGATTAAACATGAGGCTTCACAGGAAATTCTTGGGTCTTGCTGTCATTATAAGAGAATTATTATTGTTATTTTTTTACTGACTGTATTTAACTTTCTAAAATGTATGTGCTCACACATGGTTTCATTTTTCACCACTCAGAGTGACACAAACATTTAATATCTGAAGATGCAAACTCTATTTAGATGTTAAGTCTTATTGAACTGAATGTTTTGTGATATATTACTTAGTGAATGCTTTCATTCTGTGCATTATATACTTTTGGCTTCTGTATGTGGGTTCTATATTCATGGCGCACATTGTAAGTGTGGTGGAAACTAAAGTGGACAGAAGAATATGCTTGTAATAGTAAAAACTGGCAGCTAAAATAAGCTTTTGCATGGCTGCTGTTTGAACAAGATTATACTGTTGTCTTTTAAGAGAGGCTTGCAGGGTATGTGAGGCTGAAGGGAAGAGGGGCTGGTCTGCACCTTTACCTCATTCATCACCTGCCATCACACATGTCACATTTTTGCTTGTCAAGATATTTAATACAAAATGACAAGTTGATACCAGTGGTTTAGTTATGTTTTTTTTTTAAACAGCAGAGGTATAGAAAACCTCTGTTCCACAAAACAAACAAACAAAAAAAAAGGTAATATCTCATCCTCCTTAGAGATAGGACAGTGGAGGGCTTTGAAAAGGTGGTGTCCCCCATGATCTGAGTGGTAACAGTGAATGAGTTGTTCTATTTGTTTTAGACTGCACATTCTGTCACTTCTCAATCTCTTGCTTTGCTCTTTTCCACTGCACTTCTAATTTTCTCCACACACTTCTTTGTTATGTGACTGTCGAGATTGGATGTGCTCAAGGCTGCTTGGGTGCAACATTTAATGGAACCAGTGGGAGGTCAGAAGGAAGAGTAAAATGAAGAGACATAATTTTGTGGCGCTCAAACTCAACAGTTTATAATGCAGGCAAAATCCAACCCTGCTCCAACTCCACAATATAAATAGATACATTTTAAAGAACATCCGGGAGTTAAATCAGCCTTACGTCTCTAACTAGATGGCATTGAATGTAAACCTTTGTTAGGCAGGAAAATGATGTGAATTTAAAAAGTTTTGAGTTAGTACAGTATACTTGTTTGCAGCAAAATAGCTGTTAATGTTAACCCAAAGGAAAAATAGCAGCATCAGAATAATGTTTTGCATAAAAAGTGTATTAAAAAAATACTGCTGTAAGCCTGTATAAGTCAACTACACATACTGCATTATGCAAAGTACTTTAATTGGCTTATTTTGTTTTTCTTCTTTTATTTTTCATCTTTGCCATCTTCTTCTTTGATTTATTGGGGTTGACAAACAATGAAAGTGATTCATCACTGCCACCAGGTGGTATGGAATGGTAGTTTACGTGTGACTGGCTCTGTCTCGATAAATGAGACATAACGGCTGGGAGGATCAAGGAGGAGGTAGGTTGCTGGTTTTTTGCCAATAATAGGAACAGGAGACCACAAGGGCTAGACAAATATACCGCAAAATCAAAATAATGACAATGATATCATAACCTGAGAGAAAAAAACTCCTCTCTGTTGCTTTAAATATCACAACAGTAAAAACAAAATAAACCAATAATACTCTTGTGTCTATAATATGGAACTAAAGTTAAAGGTATGATGTGAAAAAAATGCATAAAAAATACTTTTGCGCAATTCAAAAGCTAAAAAATGATGAGCAAATCCTTTTTAATATTTCTTTTTTAAATGTAAACAATACAAAACAACAACCAAAACACACAAGTCACATAAACCCCTCCCACTTCTCCTATGCTGGATCTACTAGACAGACTTGTACGCATCTTGTGCTTGTACATATAGAAAAAATAAAACCTTTCAGTCTCAGGTTAGTGCATATAGAATATAAACTACATTTGACCATTACATAAAATTATCTGCTAATGTACATTTGAAATAAGATATAAATGGCTGCCAGATATTATTGAATATTTTTTTAACAGACCCTTTGACTGCGTATGTAATCTTCCACAAATGAATGTAACACATAACCTCTCTTAACCAGTGTCCTTATAATTATAATAATAACTTGCACTTATATAGCGCCTTTCAATGAACCCAAGGTCGCTTTATAAGGTGAAGAAGGAAAAAAAAAGAAACGGGTAGAGGACCTTTGCTAGTCTGGGAAGGCCAAAGAGAAGAGGTGGGTTTTGAGGCGTACTTTGAAACTGTGGAGAGTGGGTGAGCTCCAGAGGGTGGGGGCAGCCACGCTGAAAGCCCTGTTTCCAAAGGTTTTTAGACAGGTACAGGGGACGAAAAGAAGTTCAGCATCTGAAGACCGCAGGTTTCTGGATGGAGTGCGATGGTGAAGGAGGTCAGACAAGTATTGGGGGGCAAGAGAATGGATGGATTTATAAGTAAGAAGGAGAAGTTTGTAC
>JBAMYA010000010.1:2346872-2363435 GCA_037176975.1 Arrhamphus sclerolepis
TTGACATCAAAATATGCTTCTAATGAATAGCCAATTTAAAATGTTTGAGTGTCTTATACAGATCTAAAACAGCTTCTCAAAATAGATTTCGTTAATTGGACTCCAGGCGTACAAACTACTGACTGCAGCTCACTAATTTATGGGTTCATTTCTTTTTTCCTCCAGCACTGAGTGTTTAATAGGTGTATTCTGTAAAGACATGAGAAATTACTATCGTTTACTTGTTACCAACTTTATTATATTGTGTTTGTCTTATAATGTAACTCAGGACAAGTTCAGATCACATTCAAAGGCAAAATAATATAGGAAGCCTAGTAAAGGTTCAAGAGGTTCACATACATTTTCTTACCACTCAAATCCCTCCTCTATGTGGCAGCTTTTCAGTTAGACTAATAATCCAGATATCTATGAGTGGCTTGCCATAAATTGTGGTGGGTCTTTGGCATTGGGACCATTTGAGGATCATTTGGTCTTGGATGAAGGCATGGTACAATCAGTTCTGTTCTCTTTTTCATGGATCCGTTATAAAACAGCAGAGGTAATGTACGTCACTGAGCAATGACCGTCTTTTATATTATTCTTAACAAACATGAATGAATGTTTTTAATATACCAATAGCTGTAATGTTTTGCAAGTAGTGTTGTTCAAAAGGTGTCCATCTGTTTCCATTCAGAGGCTGATGCCACCATTCAAAGCTATAATTATTTAAGAGGTATATAAATAATTTGACCAATAATTTGACTTCAGTTTGTGAGCAAATCTGTGTAAAACTAATAAGATTCAAACATTTGTCCACTGTGTTTAATGAAACATTACCTCATACTAAAACGTTGATTCTAATGTCTCACTCTTATTTCACTCCAAGTCTCTGCAACTTTAATATACCCGTCTATTTCTGTGTATCCTTGTGGAAGTGTGATGGAACGTGGTTAATAAATTCATCCTTCATTATTCCCATTTCTGCAAAGGATAATGAAGATGGCTTGCGGCAGATAAACTGTGTGAATTTGCACACATGGAATTCATCAAGATTGAATAGCAGGATAGGTCTACGTCTTACAATGAATGTAGTGAATTCAGCACTGCTGCTGAAAATAACTGGATAAATTATGTGTCCAAACTAAAGCCTTCTCCAGCAGCTCTGCCGTCTGTGCCATTACATTTTGAATCATACCTAACACTTTATTTCAGCTGGGACTATAAAGAAAACTTCCTGACGATGACTTCATATATTAACCTATGAAACAAAACATAAGTGTCCCCAGTGGTCGTGTGCGCTAATGTTCAAGAACAGTTGAGAGAACAATTGGCGGCAAAATGAGGAAAATTTGTTTTCTTTCAAGCTAAATGTGTAAAGGCATGATTACTGAGTTGTAAATGTAGCTGTCACAACACAAATTAGCTCATAATACCCTTCTTTGTTGTGTCTGCATCCATCTAGAGTTCCTTAACTGCCATCATATTTCTCTCTGCGCGCGGGTTTATAAACCGCGTTTTTCATCTGACAGCCAAGACTTGAAAGAAAATGTCCGAGCCAATTCATCTCGTGAACCAAGGATGTAAAGAGTACCAGATACCATCCTTTCATTTCCGCTCCTCCAGATAAAAAGATGAGAGAGGGGGTGGACGAAAGTGAGGCATATCACTGGGCAGCAGTGATTGAGTCCCTTCGCTAAGCCACAGCGCGAATCTGCACAAATAACTCGCTCCTCTGATAAGAAGCTAGTCATTTCCATACAAACATACACTTGCGCACACGCGTGCGCACACACGCACACACAAAAAAACCCATTGGGATCCAGATTAGATTTCACCCTCTGCCTGGCTTATCTCGGTGTTACTCCATCATGGAATGTGAATCATAAGGCAAACTTCTGTTCCCGTCTTTTAATGAAAACACTATTGAAATATATATTCACTAAAATGGTTTTATTTGTACTTTTATTCTTAGCAGCTGTAGCTCTGGGTCTGTAATCTCCCACAAGAATCATCAAATCTGCCTGTTATTTTGCAATGTGGAGAAGTCACATCTTTTGTGGTACTATGTAAAAAAAAAAAAAAAAAATCATGGCTTTCTTTTATTTTAGTGACTAAAACACTTAAAAAAAATCATTATATATGAGCCTACTTGTTGCATTAATAGTATAGTTCAGGAAATATGTGGCCTAATTTCAAATTTATTCAAGTCATAATTTTTTTTTTTTTTTTCATTTAAAACAACCTTTTTTATTGCTACTATTGTTTTGGGCATTCAGGATGTGCTTAGTTCTCTGGTATGGGCACATTTCAGACATTTTTCTAACATGTGATCCCATCACAGGTGGTCTGACTTTCCAGCTTTATATCCAAATAAACATGTTTTCATGCAAACACCCAATCCGTTGTTATTTTAAATTGTCAAAGGCAGCATCTGGAAATAACTTGGCATAACTTGAGAGGGGGGAAAAAAGAACAAGCAGGAAGAAGATGAAAATCCCCCAAGAAGGGGAGGCAATCCCCCACAATCCACCTACTAAACTTTATTCGGCAAAGGATATGTGCTTATAACACACCTCGGTGTGTATACATTATAATTAAAGGCCCTCCGCAAACACAAAGAAGTAATTAAGTGATGAAGAGCTTTATAGCGGTCCTTGGTGCTAAAGATCAAATGTTGTTATTCCCTAATCCGATAATGGTAGGCGGTCCCTGAATCTGTCCCTGGATACTTTCATGTTCAGACTAAGAAGTGGATACGAACACAAGTGTCTCAGACCACCCTCAAATGATTTCCATCTGACTCTTTGTGTTCAGACCTTTCATTAGCGTTTGCTGTTTGTTATTGGACTTCATTTTAATGCTAAGTCTGAACAGGGTCATAGATGCTGGCGAGGGCCAAACCCACACTAGTAGTTATTGGTGCATTCTGACAACAGCTCTCTTAAACTGAGTTGGAATCAATGTTTAACGGTTTTAAATGGGTCCGGAGTGCATTGGGACTACTTCAATTGTATTTTATTCTTATTAATATGACTACCCATCAACATCCAATAATTTTGTACACTATTATTAATCACTGTGGGGAAATTCATTCTCTGCATATGACCCATCTGGGCTGTTAGACCCAGAGCAGTGGGCTGCCACGGTGCGGCGCCCAGGTGGGGGTTTCAGGTGCCTTGCTCAGGGGCACCTCATCCATGGATGTGGATGCGGGGAAGCACGTGTTCAGGCACTCCCCTCACCCACATCATTGGTACCGGCCGGGGATTGAACCAGCGACCCTCTGGTTTCCAGTCCAGGTCCACGTCTCTAGCCAGTATGCCACAGAACCCCCGAGGCGTGTGTGTTCTCTGCTTGGACAACACACACAACAAAATGACAACATAAAACCTGACTGAATTATAACAAGTCGCACGTGAAATCCTGGAGAATTTGAAACAACTAAGTACAAATCTTCTTTTTTTTTGTATTCAAAACACTGGATTCAACTTTTGTTTATCACTGAAAGTGTAAATATGCGTCTCAACTCACCTTTTACATCGATGTCATTTTCATTCTGTGAACTTGAAGATGTTGAAAATCAAAAGTATTTGTTGCCTTTGAATGGACACAAAAAGCTTTACAGATACGAAAAAAAAGAGAAACTTTATTTTTTATTGCATTTTTTTTCTTCATGGTCATGACTGTGAAAAATGTATTGTGCGACAGCTGATGCCAAGGCTGATATGTCACAATATGTCACACAAAGACTTTTTATCACGTTTCTAAATGAGCGCATGCTGGTTTTTACTTCTTTGTACCTTCAGTTTAAGTTTATTATGGAGTTAGGATCATTAGGTTTACTTGGACAACGATTTTGAGTTGAATATCTCAGTTTTCAGGGGCTAAAAAGCATTTGGACAATGTGATAATTGAAGTAATTAAATCAGTTATTTTATACACCTTTCACAGTCATGCATCACAAAGTGCTTCACCTTGCAGACACAAACTTTCCTTAACCCAACTGTTATATTCTATTTTCTCTAAATAATGTGTTAAATCATTATAATCATTTATTTTTGTCAGTTTTCAGACATCATCACCAGACATCAGAAATGGCCCCCTCGAGAGCAAACGCAATAAGCAATAACTCTGCATCAGTCTGTGATTTTTCCCAAATTAGATGAAATTAACATGAAATGTTCAGTCACCTGTTTCAATCTGTGCAAAGCCGATATTATTAGTCTGTTTTCTACAGCTAATCATTTTAGAGAATCTAAAAACTGTTGATAGTAAAACAACTGGCATTGTTTCCATCGTATTTCAAAGAAGCCTTTTGTAACTCTCGTCTAACTCAGCCATCACATATCACATCTCACAGGTTTTATTTCACCAAAACACATTAAATACAAATTAAAATGTAAGAAGAAAGCTCTCCCTTGGTAAGAAGGTGGGGCGTGTAGGGGGTTGGGCACAAGTGTCCTATTTTTGTTTTCCTTTTAGAAAGCGAGCTAAAATGAATGGATGTTCCTCTTGCAACTGTCGCTCTTTTTGTGCAATCACCATTGATGTGCTGTTTTCTTTGTATAACTTAGCTTAAAAAGTAAACTGGTTTGAGAGTCTGCATGTTCATTACCATTTGCAACCTTTACTTAATGGAGGTTTCTCTTGATTCTACATTTTTGCAATGACCATCCACCATTTTTTTTCTCCCAGTAAAGAATTCTGTGACCATCCAGTTGTCTTCTAGACCTTTTCATGTTTTTGAGTTCATCAGTGCTTTCTTTCTTTGTGCGAATGTACTAAACTGTTGTTTTGGCCACACTTATGGCTCTTTGCTGTTCTTTTTTATAATTATGTTGTTTTTCTGACTCATGATGGCCTCCTTCACCTTGGAGGTCCAATTAAACAGATACCAAAAGACAACTCATACGCTGATGGACATAACTTATCTTCGGTCAGTTGTCCAAATACTTTTGAGCCCCTCAAAATAGAAGTACTTCGCTTAAAATGTCAGTGATACCTAAAGGTAAGGCCATATTTTTGTAAAACCTCTTAAATTGAAGCTGAAAGTCAGCACTTTTATTACAACTTGACTGTTTTACATTTACTGTTTTACTATTTAAACAGCAGTGTGATCAGGTTGGGGGTGTATAAAGGCAAAATGATTTTTTTTTCAATGCCATTTTATACAAAACAAATACAAATAAGACTGTAAAGTGACAAAACTGCATCAGGGAGAGACTTATGCGTGTATCTCTGTGTGACCAAGCATCTCTGTCACAGCTGATATCCTGCAGCCATGTTCCCATTCAGTTATAAGATGTACTGTGCTTTCATTTTCTTCAGATGCCCAAATCAAAACTACTGATCTACTGGAAAGGAATGACTTCGAAAACGTGCCACGCTTGGGTTGGGTGACAGATTTGACCTTTTTGAATTGATACAGAGGGAACTGGGTTGACATTGTTGAGGTTGACGCCTAACGCTGCAGCTGCAGCCGCTAATAAAGTGTTTTCGTAGCACACTTCACACCACGCTTACACCCCCCCCTTCATAGTTCACAAATACAACAACCATGCTGTCTGTAGGAATGGTATTTTAGTGGTCTATACTGCAGCACACAGATCTGGCACCAACACAGACGTGCACTATCTCCCTGCATTTGCAGATAGTCATCTTCAGCAGTGCAAATGGTCAGATCTCTTTCGTCGTCAAGACAGCTGAAAAAGTGAGCTGAAAACCTGGCTGTAGGCAGCGTATTGACAGTTATTAACAGGAACATGCATTAATGAACCCAACTCCAGTAGAGTGAAGGGCTTAGCATCTTTCAGGGTAAAACTTGGTGACAGCTCTGTGATATTCTGAGGTTTTTCCATCATCCTGTGATGAGTAATGGTCAGTGTGTCTCTTCAGCTGCCAATTGACTCACACAGTTACATTTCAAAAGCTAAATTACTGTCTAAAATGGCAGCAAGGGAAAATGCTATTTTTATTTCTTTTTATTTTACTGTGGAAATGTCAGGACGGTGACATATTTATGTTGGTTGAATCTTATGGGCACCAGAGGAGGGCCACACGATAGATGTAGCCTCAGTCGCTCGAACGGAAGAACAGTTTTAGGAGTCATACAAAATTATATTTGTAAGCGTTTCATCAGCGTAGTCCCTGACATGCGAGCATGTTTTATGCATTTTGCTGCTTTTAGATTACTTTCGACAGTTAGTCCACACTTCAGAGAGTTTGGCAATGACGGACGATCAGAATTTAAACACATACTTGTCAGTCAAATGTATTCGTGTGACACTGGCAGCTTCATCTGCATTAGTTCACAGTTATAATGAATTTACCTATTATTTCCAACTGTGTGCAAATTCCTAACTGTAAGTGTTTTGGACCATATGTTGCCATTTTATCAACCATGCGATTCAAATAAAAACGTCATGTGACAAAGTAGAATCAGTAAAAGCCTTGGAAAACATAGTTGCATCAGAATTAATATGGGGTGGGGGCTGGGACGGGGGCTGTGGCTGATGAGACTGATGTGCTGTTCGGGGTACATTTGTATGAACATTTAATGGAACCCCTGCTGTTCATGCTGTCACACCCATGTAGAGGCCTTAAGCAAACCTGACATCCAGAGCATTTGGGGGACCTTCTACATATCTATCGCAGCACATTTTTTCTCCCCCCTGTTGCTACGCCTTTATAGACAAAAACAACTTTGCTGAATATTTCATGGGATACATTGCCTCAGTTTCAGTGTGTCGAGCACGAAGAGTGGCACGCGATGATGACTGCCGGGCCCATTCACTAGTGTCTCCTAGGAGACGACCTCTCTTTTTGGTCTGACTTCCTGACAAACGTACTCCTTTTTACCATCTCGCTTCCCTTCTGTCACAGATTTTTCAGTCGAGAGTCGAGCTTTTCTTTAAATTTTAGCGTGACTACAGAACTTCTGTTGATCCATCTGATGCTGTTTGTTAAAACGCGAGCATATGGACGCAAATCTGTCTCTCCCCCCCAAAAAAGGCTGCAGCGTTTAAAGCACTAAATTGAAAGATTATTCACTCTTAGGATCATATTAAAACTTAATTGTTCCTTTTGTCAACTTTGATGTTTGCATAAATCATTGCTTGATCAGTGGGAAGTGTTTTCTTGGTAAAGCGCCTGTTAATTAACATATTTTAAGCTAAAGCATGTGTTGAATATTATTTGACACGAGGATTTTGCTTTTACATTTTACCGCATGACTCTGATCTCATCCATCCTCTTCACTCAGCTGTACATAACAAAATATTCTATAAAACCATAAACCGTAAAATAATTCCTACGAATATTCGCTTTTGTTGTTCCTTTCAGTGCTACTCAAACTCCGGCACCAGTCGGTCAATATCATATTTCTCCATTGCGAGCTTCAGTGATTGTCTTTACTGTCATTGGAAGTTACACTTCATTTCACTTCCCTACACTCAATTTCATGGCGGGATGAGAAAACGCTGTCTTTCAGCGCTGTTTACGAACATTTGACTAAATCACTGCTGTAGCACAGCACCCTCCTTGCTCTTTTATTTAATAAACATATTTTTCTTGCTCGACTTTCCGTCTCGCCTCACTACGTGTGATGTGCAAGCTGAATGGTGTCACAGTCAAAAGTGGTGGCTCTGTGGCTCTGTTGTGACAATGTTCGTTTGATGTTGAAGTGGTAGTCCTTGACTGCCACGTCCCCCCCCCCCTGCTCTTTTGCTTTCTTGTCGCTGCTCTGTCTGGATCTCGGTGCCGTCGCACATAGGAAAAGCCATCTGGCATGACCTGAAAGTGTGACGGCGTCATGAAAGCTGCTGTTTTTCTCTCTCCTGATAGTCATCCACTTAGCATGCATAAATGCAGAGAAATGCGGTCATTTTTTAAAATATTAAAATACTTTAATGGGCTCTTAGACTCATCTCAACTTTTGAGGCAGAACAGGGGGCCAGTGATGTATAAATAGGTGGTTTTGCATATGTGTGTGTGTTCTTTTTTTTGCTAATTTGTGTATTTTCATCTAAGAGAGTCAAATACGTATCTGTCACGTGTGCATGAATGTGGCAATTAATGTTTGAAAGTGAAGTATATTGCTTTTACTCTCTGTCATACACATACACAGAAACTGTCAGAAAAATGGTGCATTTATCACGTCAGCCTTTTGACTGCATTACACCCATATTTTACCTCATTTAGACCAGACGCAGTGTTTGTGTGCTGCTGCTTTCCTGTTAACACCAGCAGAAAGGCCATAATTTACGCTGAAAGCCAAAAGTGTAAGCTGTCAAATGTTTTTTTTCTTTTTTTTGCTTTCTAATTTTATGTCTCAATCTGCTTCGGAATTTCAGAGAGGATTTTTTCCCCCCTTTTCTTTTCTTTTCTTTTCTTTTCTTTTCTTTTCTTTTCTTTTCTTTTAAGAATGTTGATAATTCTGTCAAATTTTTCAAAGAAGCCTCAGGTTTTTGGGGGCTGTATCAAGCGCTGCTTAGGTTTCAGGATTGCTTTTAAAGGTTGCCCTAGATCTTATTGTCTAAATTTGGTGTTCCAAAATATATGACAGAATAAATCAGGCAAAATGTACAACGGCATTTACCATTTTTAATCTCTCATTAAACGTAGCTTGAGCTGGTGGAGATGTGAGACATGATAGCATGGAGTGGTAGACGGGTACAACTTCTCTTGGTGGAAAAGGATTTTGTCAGGGAGAGCCATTAAAATTAATCAAAAGACTGACTCCTAAAAACCACCATGACTCACTCTGTCACTCCTCTGGCTGTGAGCTTGAGATACAGAAGAGGAAAAGTGCCAGCAGCCATGTATGAGATTGGAAGAGGAAAACTACTCAGGGCATCTTTGTCCTCTGTTTGAACAGTGTCGCAGATGAGGAGGAGGTGGGGAGGGGGAAGAGCGGAGGAGGGAACCAAGGGAAAGGGGGGGGGGGATAAGAGAGAAGAAGTTTCTCGCAGCTGCCCTGCCTGAGGCTCAAAATATGTGGCGCTTTCCTCGTCACAGCGTCACCAGCCATCCGTTCTCGCCTGTCATTATTTTACCTCTTGCAGAGGACACACGCCGTCTCTGAGGCGCACATGTGCACACTTCTTCCAGCACACACTGTCTGTGCTGCCTTTGTCTGCTCTTAAAAGGCTGCCAACATTAGATCCTCAAACATGGTCAAGTTAAACAGAATAGATGGAAAAACACAACAATTTTTATTTGTTGATAAAAGCATGCGGTTATTATCAAATGTTCTCCAGCATGATTCATTGCTCATTAGAGTTTTTTTTATTATTATTTTTTTATTACATGAAGCTGAAGTGGTTTTAGCATTCGGCTCTGTGGTGTGATCAGATGCTCTCTGACCTGTTGGATCATGGACTTGGGGCCTCAGGGGGTCTCCTTTGGTGTCAGCAGATCCTTTTGCTGAGGGGTTGAAGAAAGCAACTTTAGTGGCTCTGCCTTATTTTTTGGAAAACTTACAAAAGCCAGACCAGTTCAGAAGCTGGGATGTTACGAGCCTGGAAACGACATCAGTGCATCGACCTCTTTATCCAACTCCTTGAGCAGATTTCTACAGATCTAAATCTTCAGATTTTAGTTTTTCTTCAATAGACAGTAGTATTAAATTGATTTAAAATAACAAATGATGCATACATTTCCTTAATACATTTTTAAAAAAATATTTAAATATATTACATTAAATAAAGGGCACATTTGCCACAAATGCACCTGTTTATCAGCCAGATCCTCTCAGATTTGTCCAGTCTTTAAAAACGATCAATAATCAGCTCGATTAACCTGTCTTCCTCAGCGTGTAACATTTGAGTAGCCAAAATAACTGTTATATCCTCATATTTCATGCATCATGTTGATGATCTTGGAAGTAATCACGCATAATCCAGCTGTGATTGTTAACTGCACGACATTATCTGCATTTTAATAGCAACATTTCCGAGCTCATAGAACCATCTGGCGTGCAAAAACGCCAAGTGAACTTTTGTGTTGTAACCATGTCCTGAGGGAAAGATGTGTTTGATATTCTAGACGTAGATGACATAGAAAGCCCTGCATTGTTACATATGCCTGCTTTTCCATGCAGTCAATTTCAATTCTCTTTAAGGTTGATGCTGTTTTTTGTATATATGTTCTGCTTTAAGATGATTTGCCTTTTTTTTTGTTTAGTTGATGCTCTTAGCATGCTCGATATGCTTGTAAGGGCAGGAGCTACAACAACTCATTTCAGCAGTAATGTATGAGGACTGGGTTTTCTGAGTGTTGAATGTCATAGTCAGTCTATGCAGGGCACACAATGACCTTCCACTCTGTACTCCTGTCCAAACGTTAAATTCAGCAGAGGCTTCCACAAATGTTGCAGTCATGTTCACTTTGCATTAGCGACAGTGTCACGAGGCAGAGGCAATTCTCTGAGCTCTGCAAACATTGTGTTGCCACCACATTTACGTTTAAGCTGTTTCCTGCAGAAATAAGATAAATTGCATTTAATAATAAGTTATTGATCCCAAAGAGAAATTTTTATTGTTGCAGCATAAATAACGTAAAACATGTAATAAGGAGGCAAAGTTACTGTGTGAGGCTTTCATGTTAGGTCCGAATCATCTCCCGAAGACTGCACCTGAAGTGTTTTATTGAAGATGGCTGCGCTGTGAGCAAAATCAGCTCCAGCGGCTCCAGAACACCCGCCAGCACAGAGCCGGTCATTTCCTTTGATTTCTTTTAAATCATTGGCTCTGATGGTTTTGATTTAACAGATGGCTGGTCTCCACTAAAGACTGATGAAAAATTATTTAACACGGAGGCGCCTAAGCTTCCTTAAGAAGTACACTTTTCTGTTTTCCTTATCCAGCAAATAGACAGTGCAGTCTTAACACGCTTAAATAGGACCTTGCCACAGCCAATGAAAATAATAACAATATTAACAAAACAAATCTGTAACTGCCCTCTTTAGAGAACCTTTTGTCAAAAAACTATTTCCAGAGAACCTGATGGAACATCCTTTACCTGCTCGGGCCTAAATGCTTTTGACATGGATGGTAAAAGTTCCCTTTTCAGCCATATCTGTGTTGCTCTGTTTGTAGCAGATGGTTTTTAGGGGGCGGAGTCAGCCACTAGACTCAACTCCACCCCCCTTCTTCACAGGCTCTTCCAATCCCACTCTCAACCACATGTTAGGTTTTTTATTATCTCAAAGTTGGTTTGGTAATGACTCAAACACCCAAAGGAAAGGTCTCATCAAACACCAACATATGTCACTTTAAAATGATAAGGAAGGTGACGGGCTCTGAGTTTTATGATTGCAGTGTGCTCAATCTGTCGTACAGATGTGTGCCTGTAACACATCCGTCAAAATTTGGGCAGAGGTTTATATATGATCCATATTTTGCGCCCTTTACACACTCTGTGATCCTGTAAATGCTGTTAAAACCAGTCACTGCTTCATTTTATATTATTCACACCGAGAAGAAAACAAGAGGGAGAATATGAAATTCAAAAATATGCATAACGATGGCTTTCCCACACAGATATGCTCAAATGCAGAAAACGCTCAGACAAAAAAAAAATCATGTGACACAATGAACATTAAGAAAAAATATGTAAAATGTGACACGCCAAGTAAGTAAAGTGCTGTGGGAATACAGCATAGAAGGAGGCTGTCTCTTTCCTACTTGGCTGTCATGAATGTAGGTCTGCCAAACTGAGCAACAACAACAACAAAAAAAGCACTGGAAGTATTACATAAGTTGGTGCTCTCTGTGATTTGAACCTTAAGTCAGTCGTTCACAGGCGGCTGTTTAAATTGCATCAGTTCCTCTGATGTAAATTTGTATAGCCTTTAACTCCCTTAGAGGTTTTAGTCATTTATTTTGATTAGGGCTGTATTTATAAGATAAGTCTCTTAAGTAAGTCGCCTGGGAAGATGGGCTGGCAAGGATGGTGGTGGGGGAACAAAATGAAGTCTGTTTGATGATTATAAATTCAGAAATATCTGCTTGTCAATTAATTAACTGCTTCCTGGGTATGTGTGCCCCTCTTTTCATTTTCAGGGCTCAGCTCTCGACGGACAAATACCCGTGGTGCACCCATTGTATGTCTAAGCGGTTACTCACGTCCCCAGCAGCTGGGGAATGCTGAATAAAGATCCTTCAAAGGCAGACAGTTTTCAGCAGCGAGCCTCTGTTTTCTTTTGGCAGCAGATTTCTGAGAGCGCCGTATTTGGCTGCTTGAAGCCTTTATTCTGCCAGTGTCTGGTTCACAGGCATAAACAAGAACGAAGGAATGATGTGGACATGAAAAGATAGGTAGACTAATGACTGCACTTGAAGAGGCACTTCCATTATTCCAGTCTCTCGTTGAGGTTCCTGCCTCAGTACGTGCAGAAAACCTGGGGTTAGGTTCTTGTCTATTGCCACTTCAGTTCTGTGGCTGTTTCAGGTATTTGTGCGTTTATAGTAGCTTCTCGGTTGTTTTATTAATCAGAAATCTTGTCGGTCTCCTTGTAGATCTGAATGTTGTATCTTATTTAATGCTTAGATGTTTTAGCCTGAAAAAGGTTGTGAATTCTCAAGTATCCCACAGAAAGCAGCTACTTAAACACAAAATGTTATTCCACCAACTGAAAACTAAAAATGTGCCTGTCCACAGCTGTATGTCAAGTGACTTTACAAAGCAATTTGATTCTCCTGTGTGTTACTGGAATTATGATCAAACATAGTCCTTTTTTTTTGGTTAAAACCATGGTTGAAAGCAGATTTAATTTCTTGCTGGAACCAACACAACTGCTTCTCTCAGTTTCACGTCCTTAAAGAAAGAGGAAATGTTTTGAATTGGGGTTGATGGCTGGTTTAATTGTTGATAATCTGTTATTGTTAAAGTGAAAGTGCATTTAACAGTTTGAAAACTCAACAGGTGAAATATTAATACTTCAGTTTATTAATAAAAATAGAAAATTCTGGTTGTGATGGCCAATACTGATTTAAAGCAACGCAAAAGACCTCGAAACTTAACTTGGAATTAACTCAATTATGAATTAGAATGAACTGAATTACGATTTGGATAATGTGTTGAAATAGTTTGGAATGAATTGGCTTATGAATTGTAATGAAATAGATTCTACACAAATTTCAGTGAACTGGACTGAATTGGAATACAATTTGGAATTTGTTTGGGGAACGCATAAGTTTGTAAACTAAGGTTAAGAAGAAGAGGTGAACCCGTCCCACTTTCCAACTAGTTTTAGTATTTTATTTTTTTGTTTGTTCTCAATCTGGAGTACAACAATGTAATTTCCCTTTGGATATACAGTTGGGTTCACAATAATAGCAGTGTAGCAGATTTAAGTACAGCTCAAAATCCTTATAAAAGCATCCAACACATAAGTGCATTGGGAACACTTTGCTAAGTATGAAGAAAAAAAAAAAGTCCACATTTGTTACTGTTTGCTGTAGAGGAAGTGAAGAAAAATTAATATATATAAACTGAGAAATGCTTGAAGATTGATCTTTCCTGTGAATCACTGAGCTAATATTTAGCTGTATAACCGCCGTTTCTGAGGACTGCTTTCACCCCTGTTTTGCAAGGAGTCCAACAACTTCCAGCACCTGTGAACAGGTAATAATTTATGATGTCACGGCACAAGTGTTCTGTTGGATCAAGGTCCGGCAATCAGGCCGGTTCCGTAACATTAGTGGTTGGTCTGGAGCCAAGACGCTGCTGCTCTCTGGGGTGTTTAGGGTTGTTGTCTTATTGAAACACCAATTTCAAGAGATTTTCTCTTCAACATAAATATGACCTCAAAGTATATTGCTGGGATTTTGATGATCCCTGGTATGTGATAAATGGGCCCGACACCATAGTATGAGCAACATCCCCGTACCATGATGCTTGCTCCTCCGTGCTTCATTGTCTTCAGTGTACTGTGGCTTGAATTCAAGGTTTTTTTTTGGGGGGGTGTCATCCCATAAACTGTGTTCTCTAGACCCAAAAGGAATGATCTACATAAGTCCACATGTTGTTCCATTTTTTAAAATTTTTTTTTTTTAGGCCAGTCAGTGTCTTCTTTGGTGAATTGAAACTTTTAAGTATGTTTTTTTTTCAGTAATGGGACTTTGTGGGGAGTTCTAGCTTGACTTCACATGATGTTTTCTAATTGTTCCAGTACTCACAGGTAACTTTAGGTCTTCTTTGATCACCCTGAAACACTGACCATTGGTTGAGTCTTTTTTTGGCCATGTTGGCAAGGATTTGAAAAAAAAACAAGCTTTACTCACTTTTGTCAAGCACACTGCTATTATTTTGAACGCAACTGTGTACATAAATTAATTTAAAGAAAAACTTAAACTGAAGTTGAAATGCCAAATCCAGCATGTTTCTACTGAATAAAGTTTCAGGAACAAATGACAGCTTTTCATTTGCTTTTGTTGCCAAACCAGATTTCATTGTCCTGTGAATAAAGTTGACCAGAAAAGACACTGAAGACCAGACGTGGTTGTGCTAGCCTTTTGCTTAGTTAGCAGTCGAAACGCTTGCATCTTTTCTGCTTTCATACATCCTCTTGAATCTGTGCAGTCGGAGCCTGTTATGTCAGTCCCCCGCTGCAGGGCCTCATGTTCCCTGAAGCCGTGATCTGCCGAGGTCCACTTTCAGTGTCTTTGGCAACGCAATGCACTCATTCAACCCAGGCTACATACTGGCAGAACAGGTGCTGTCCTTACACTGACGTGCTATGGCATGTCTGCGTAGCATCAAAATGATTCTGAAGCTGTTTTTTTTTTTTTCTTTTCAAGCTAGATTTGTTACTTGTTATTGCTTTAGAATGGTTGTCAAACACGGTAAGCCAGCGACATGTTTTCTTTCGTTTTGCATGACAATTTTTACTTTTCTGTCCACTCCAGTCTGGCAAAAAAATATCCTGAACTGCAAATGCAGCACGAAAAATCACAGTGATCTGTGAAGAAAAAAAAAAGCAGTTTTTTTTTTTTGCTCTTCTCAGAAGCGGTGAGTCAGATTGCATTTGGCAACACCTCTCACTTGCACAGTTGAGCTTACAGTCCAGTTTCCAATAAAAGAGAAGATGACAGCATTCACCATGTGACAACTCATCAAATCAGACCCATATTTCTTCTGTCCCATATGTAGGACTCTTGTCGTCTTTAGTCTTCCTCTGTATGTTGAGTGTTATAGATAGAATGTATGTTTTGTACTGTATTTTGTTGTGTTTAATGCAGAATGCCTACAAGCATCAAAAAGAGAACATAGCACAGTTGAAATAACCTACATTTTCTAACCTCAGGAAGATTCCAGGCAGACAAACATCAATAATTTGTTATTAAGTGTATCTGCATTTTACAGCTTGGGCTTAAATGTCGATATTTACTCTTAAGAGGTGTTAACCCATCCTAACAGCTTCCTCAAGGTGGAGATCCAGGGGGTGACTTGAGCATTTTGAAATGAATGTGGCATCTTCAAAAGAAAATTAAAGACCTGAAAATGTTTCGGCTTTGGCTGATTTTCCCCGCTGTGACCTGAAACAGAACACAAGCATCCAGGCTTGTTGTCTTCCATCATTAAACTGCCTTTTGATGGCTCCTACAGTGGGGAGAAAAAGTATTTAGTCAACCATCAATTGTGCAAGTTCTCCCTCTTAAAAAGATGAGAGAGGCCTGTAATTTTCACCATAGGTACACTTCAACTATGAGAGACGAAATAAGAAAAAAAAATCCAGGACATCACATTGGCTGATTTTTAAAGAATTTATTTGCATCTTTTTAAGAGGGAGAACTTGCACAATTGATGGTTGACTAAATACTTTTTCTCCCCACTGTAGGAGCCTCGTGGAGCACAGAAAGGAACACTATGTATTTTTGAAGCATTGTGTGTGGTCACCTTCTGCTGGGAGGTGCATACTAGAGTTATGGACTTGAACTGTAAATGTCTTGTAAAGTCACTTTCCCTGTCTCTCACATATGCTCACATACACATGGCTTTGTTGTGGCTTAATACAATAATGCAGGTGATATCCGAGGTTCTCTAGATGTACGGATCTTTGACCTTATTTTCCTCACCCTTTGTTTCCATCATGTGCCCACAGGTCAAAGAGGAATATGGGGCCCCAGGCGCTCTTGTGAGTGAAGATCCTCAATTAAAGGCAGCTGACAGAGGTAAGTAATTAAACTTTACAACTGTCCTCTCTACACTCCCTGCTCTTGCGGCTTTTCATTTAAAATCTGTCCTTTGTGTTCTCACAATAGCTATAAAATCCAGCTACATTATAAGACTATAACTGTGCACACACGCCTTAATTTGTAGAATTAGATTAATCTTTTTTATTGTGTCACAAATCTGTTTATCCCAAGAACACAAAAGCTGAGAGGTTTGGGGGGGGGCTTACTTTGCGTGATACTGCAACCATAAGATCTCATCAAGGTATCTAGTGTACAATGGATGAGCTACAAATGCGCGTGTTATTGTACTGTGGTGCAGGAGGACAGTCAGGCAGCACAAATGAGCTGCCAGTGCCATTTTCTCAATTTTTAGGACAATAGTACTGCATACAAATGAAGTAAAAAT
>JBAMYA010000010.1:2399978-2418508 GCA_037176975.1 Arrhamphus sclerolepis
AGATGATCTGAGGGGTCTGGTAGGTTTATATGGTGTCAGCAGGTCACTGATGTATTTTGGTCCTAAACCATTCAGAGTACAGAGTACTGTCAATAGGTATATATGGAGCATTATCTCGTCTTCAAAAAGTAGTCATGCTAAAGCGTGATTTATGGTTATATTTAACAATGCACAGCATGTATGAATGGGACTCACATTGTTGTGGGTGCTTGTGCTTGTCTCTTGTTTCTGTCACTGCAATTACACCAACAAATGCTAGGTAGCAGTGCAGGTTCTCGTATGCAGTGCTGAGCTTCCTTTTCTTTCTTTCTTTCTTTCTTTCTTTTTTTACTTCCTTTCTGCTGCTCAGACATAGCAATGGAGCAAACCGAGCATATCACTGTGTGGGACATGATAAATGCTGAGCAACAGCAGCTTTAAACTGACATTGCAGCATTCCATCTTTCAACCCAGCTTCAAATCAAAGAAGGTGAATTAGTAGCAGGAAATACAGGAAAGGAAATATCATGCTATACTAAGCAGACAAATATCTGATGCATTCTGCACCGACCTAGTTAGATTTCTCTGAAGGTGCAGGTGAGGCTATATTGGAGATTCACTAATACAACACTGTGTGTAGTATTCATCCCGAATCATTCAGTTTAATATGAACCTCTCTCTCATGATCAGCAATCGTTACTGTGAGACGTTGTTGCAGAAACCTCATTTCATGTCCATTTGATTTGCTCTTTTTCGTGTTGACTTTTAATTTCTGCTGATTGGTAGCAGACTGAAATCTCAAGAGGAGGGTGAAACCAGGTGGGAAGCAGCAGAAAAGAATGCAAGAGTGCAACTCAGCCTCCTTGATGTAAGATTGTCAGGTTTTTGGGTTGTCTGTAAGTTCTGCTATATTTCTAGATGTGAAAGTGAAAAGCGAAGCATAGGCCTGTGTCAAAAATCACAAGGAGAGAGGTGTTTGTGCAGACTGTGTCGACTATTGCTGCGTGAAATGTTCTAGTTTAAAAAAAGAAATTTCATGATATTCCATAAGCCAGGAGCTTACTATCGTTGTCCCACCACCATTCCCAAATTACCATTTCAAAACACAAGAATTTACCTTCCAAATTAATGTATCAACATATACAATATAGTTTAAAAGTTATACTTTATGTTGACATATTTTCTTTATTTTAAACTCGACTAATCATTGAGTTATGCATACCGCATAAAATAATGTCCAAAAACAAAATATTGTCGCGTGGAAACGCTGGACATTTGTCCAAGTAGCTCATTTAGGGATCACAAATATTAGGTATCAAGCTCTTGTTAAAGTCTAGATCTGGTATTAGCATCCATCCTAAGTCATCAGAGTGGGACAGCTCTAAGCATGTCTGTTTACACCTGGCGTTAACATGTGCGTCCACATGCTTTGAGGCAGCGATGCACTAAACCACGCCTAGTTTTCTAGGGAAAAAAAACCCAACATCACCGTTCTTGACTCTGTTAGAGTCCATGATGTGGTTGTGCCGTTGTCAGCCGCCACGTGTCCTGCTTGTTTCTCGCCTTAATATGATGCTATTGTGCAAATCACTAACAGCCTTCTACCTACACAGAAGATGTCAGTTATGCAGCTTTTCAAAAAAAAAAAAATTGTGACCCAGACCACCTCCAAAAGTGGTTTGAGTGATCAAATCTCAGAGCATCCTTGAATGCATGCTAGATGCAAGTTCACTTGAGGTCGTCCACTTCTGATTGCATTACTTATGACAGATTTTTTTAAATTTATTTATTTTTTGTATACCAGGTGTGAATAGGATCAGGCTTTTTGCATATCACAACTTAATGGATAATTCTAGACCTTTCAGATGCAAAGGGAACAGATTTCTCTTGCTTAATTGACTGATAAATAACAAAATAGTCCAGGTGTAATTTGGATGTAAATTTCTTTCTACGAATTACACAAAAATGTGTCTCAAATGAATACTCAAAAGTTCAAACTAAATCAGATGAAAAAAAAATCTAATCTAAATTCTGACATATTTGTGATTTATGTTTCTGGAAATCTCCATCTCTCTGTTGTTGTTGTTGTCGTTTTGTTTTTTTTTGTTTTTTTATACCTGCTGTGTGCTTTATTAATTAACCGTAGAAATTGAGAGAGCTGCACCCTGTTGTTTATAGTGTCTCTTTTACTTAGACCTTACTGTGTAGAAGGGGGACTGTAGTTGAAATAAGTGTTGGGAGAACAGATGTGTCACAGTTGCTCTCAAAGCCTCCAATTGTTGGCTCAGTTCTTATTTTCACTTTTAATGTGGGAACTCTAATTATCACCTCCAGATATACTGAAGTAGATTTCCCAACACATTTTAGTGTTGAGAACCATTTTTACACATTTGAGGAGCAAAAGTGAAATGATTATTTTAAGCCCATGTGCTCCACACCTTCATATGAAACCCTTATTTTATGTAGGCTTTATTGGCGGTATTTAATGTTAAACCAGCCAAGAAATATTAACCTTAAAAAATGCTTCTTTATTTATAAATACCTTGTACCACAAAAAATGCACTATAAACCTGAAATTAAAGTACAAAGTCTCCACTTTTAACCCAGAATTTCAGTATAACTGTAACTTGGATATGTTTTGGTAAACAGCTAAAATAACAAAAGTTTTCAGTGTCCAAATGTATTCAGGCATGATTGAGGGTATATATGCCTGGGATGTTATTTCCATTATAGCTCTTCATGTTATATTTTCAAGCCCTTTAAAAAAAATTAAAATGAAAAAAAGAAAGTCCCCTTTGTGCCATCATTATCATCATATTATGCACATGTCTCAAATTTCAATTATTTCAAGAGGAAAATGGCAGCAATAATAATGTAATATCTTGAGAGAAGGAAGAATACGGTACCTTCAAATGATCTCCCAGAGGCTATTTGCCTTATTGGCCTCCTTGATGGCTCTAAAAACTAAATTGGCTTCAATTTTGCCTTCTATTGTTTCCCATTTTTTGCATCTAATTATGGGAAAAATCCGAGGGACAAAAGCTCTTCCACTTTGTATGATCATATTTTTTGAATGAGTGCCTGCTGTATGTCTCTTGTGGGTGATTGAAGGCCTTGGAGCGGTATTTCTACTGAACCCTGGATTGAGCTCTTCTGGGCAGAGATCTCTGATCGAGTTCCTAGAATCTGCTGGTCACAACTAATGCTCCAACTACCACTGTCAACACTCATCTTCACTTGTCACATCTTTTCTATTTACTCTTTAAACCCTTAGTATTAAACCAGCTTCTCATGTTCAGTTTTCTGGATGTTGCTGATATTTGGGATTGCATCATCTATCGCTAATGCTTTCTTCTGTGGGATTTCCAAATCCCACACAATCTTGGCTCCTTCCCTCTCTTCCACATTTAGACATTTAGAGGTAATCTTGATTTTGGGACTACCGATACGTACTTGGCACAGGTGTTCCTTGACACTCTTTTAAGATTCTTGTGGTTTCATTTTCGTGTAATTGTGCTTGTGTCCTGAGGTCCTGATTACATTTCCAACAACAGAAATAAAACTGCGTAGCAGCACTTTTCCTGAAGGAAAGAGACTTGAAAGCTGCAGAGCTTTTATTTACCACCAACATATAAATCATATGGGTTTCTACCACCTTCCACCTTCTTCTCCTACAGCTGGTGCTCTTTTATTAGATGCTGGTCTGTGCATATGAAAAAAAAAAGAAGCTATTTAGTAAGACAAGCAAATTTGTCCGGCGGTGAATTACATTACATAATGAATGGACAGTTAGGATTTTACGAAAAGTGAAAATTCCCCAATACACACATACATATATACATATGTATATGTATATATATGTATATACTGTCAACTGTATATCTACATACATATATATATATACACATGGATAGATATATATCACACATACACACTTGGGGCAATAGTTTTCTGTATGCACTTCTTGTGACATTGTTGCATCCTTTGCTAATTGCACCTTTCTATTCATTTTTCCATCCAAAACCAGCTCCTGATGTGATTGCATTTGTCAACACCGTGCTCCATCATTCACTGATTAAAAAGTGGTTGAATTTAAAATGTGTTAAAGCTGATTTCTCCAATGTGCTGCCATCTCACAGGAAAAGTTGTAACAAAGCAACAACCTACAGAGGTCGAGAACTGAAGCAAAGTATAAAGTGCAAGTGCCAGCATTCCCTCAAATGCAGGTTCCTAAGGAGATGCTTAGAAGTCTTGATTGATTATGCTTTCTCTTTTACCATTCATATTCAGCATCTGATTAAAAAACAAACAAACTGAAGTTGCAAGTTCGCTGGATTACATTGATGAAATGTCTTCACCGTGTCTGCATGTTCTGGACTCGTCTATCATGGAGCGCTGAAAAACGTTTAAACGCTTACGCACCTCACTGTACGTTTTATCCTTGGGTCAGATGTTCTGCTTTCTCCTCCTATAGACTTAAACACATTTCATGACAAAGCTACTCTTGGTGTTCACCCATCCTACGTACAGACCTACAGAGATTCTTCAAGAGAATCTTCAGAAAAGTTGGGTAATTATTAAGTGTCTTAGGACATGTATTAATAACAAGAATATTTTATGAACAACGGGGCGCCACCTGGAAACTGTGTCAGTACAGTGTACTTACTGAGCTGATGCATTTAATGTCTCGCCCCCATCTCTCCAAATAAATACATAAAGTAGTAAAGTCAAAGTTTTCAAGGTTGTGCGTGTGATGCACGTACTGAACAAAAGAACATGAGCCAGCTTCAGCCAATTTCAGTGGCTGATATTGGCCGTGATCAGCTGGACTGATCAGGCAAAAACTTTCCTATTCTGATCACAGGTTGATCAACTGGTGCGTCTCTAATGTAAATATAAGCATTTTATGTGCATGTCCTTATTATGTGTTTCATAACAGTTTTTACTGCTTCCTGTCATGGCCAGGTCTTCTCTTCAAAAAAAGAAAAAAGATCTCCCTTTGGTTAAATAAAGGTTGATTTAAATGAATAAATTGTTTCTTGGGGCTGTTTTCAAAAGGAAGCCAAAGCTTTCATAGTATCCAGTGTTAAAATCCACAACTTTTCAACCAGATGCAAGAGTTGGTTTGCATTAATAAAGGCTTGAGTCTATTGTATCTTCAGTCCAATGCATGTACCATAGTGTTAAACATTTGTGCCTAGATGTTGACAGTCAATAGAAGTACATCAGTCTATATTTTTAGCCTTTCTGTGTAAAGTTTTTATCTTCAAGTATGCGTGAATGATGTCAGTGATGGATTCAGTTACTTCAAGTCATGCAGGAAAATGTGTGATTATTTGACGTGATGAAGGTTGAAATTTTTGTCCTTGATTCAGTAGCAAAGCCATACCCACAGTAAAGCATGGTGGGGGCAGCATTGTGGTCTGGGGCTGCCAGATAGATGGGACAAATGAATGCCTCCAATTAACAAGATATGTCGACCCAAAACCTTCAGATTTTTTTTTCTTTGTTGGAATATTGCATTAAAAATACAATTCTGAAATATATTTTGTTGTTATGACTGTGTTTATACTTTTCAAAACACTCCCATTTCTCAAAGTGTTCAGACGTTTTTCATATCCGCTGCAGTTATCTTTCTCTCAGATGAATGGACATGTCTGGGGTTTAGTCTGTTTCTTGCCAGTCAGAATAGGTCCAGTTCCACGAAGCCTTTAAACCAGGAAATATAGAAAAGATGTACTGGTAGATGTGCAGTTAATCTCTCTCCTCATTCACCATCAAGTATTTTTGCAGACACAGAAGTGCCTTTCCACTTTGAAAACATACTGACTTGAACAAAAGAAAAATCGTTGAGATTTGAAGTAGTGGAATAGCAGCAAAGTTAGAGTCAGAAAAGTCAAAAGCACAAGCTAATGTGATGTATTACCAGGCATGCTTTTTTTGTGTGTGAGTTTGAGATCGAGAAAAATAAAGTCACCTCATCAGCACTTATGAACAGAATGCTCTTTTGCAGATGTCTCTTCTATTCTTATCAAGTATATGTAAGAAGGAACACGGTGTGTTTTGACGTCTAAACTTAAGAGCGTCTGTAGTATACTGTAAGTAAAACTGAAGTTCAGATTTAACTTCTGTTTCATCAGTCTGAAACAGTTTCATTGCAGACTGCCAAGATGTTCCTTGATGCCACATGTTGTTTTTTTTTGGTTTTTTTTGTTTGCAAACAGCGTCCTCTGTGGTATTCTATAATGGACTTCCTGTCTGTTCAATGACTTACATACAACCGATATGTTTTCTAGCGCCAGTGAGGATTCTGTCTTGTGCCTTTGGAGTCGTTCCTGGCTGGATACAGACTTCTAGGAAGAGATGTCACAGTACTAACATGCCTCAATTGATATATAATTTATCTGTGGACTCATGGATGCTTAAATACTGTGAGGGTACTTTGCACTCCCATACAGTTTTAAGCAGATAAACGACTTTATGCGCTCCATATGCATAAGTCAGTGGCGACTTCTCTCAGACTGCAAGGGAAGCTCAGCTTCCCAGGAAATGTCAAAAATTAAATGTTCAAATATGTGCAGATGTGTTAACATTTCATTGACTACAAATTTAGTTAGAACACGTTCATCTCAAAGATGAGTTCGTTCAGAAGCGGCAATGCGTTTTCTTATACGGTCTACTGTCAGTGCATTTGCCTGGAGAAGCTGAGCGTCCATTCACTTCAATGGGACTGCATGGAACACTTTATTTCATTGCCTCAAAACTTGACGGTCATCGGATAAATGCCCCGATTTTGTACCGCCCCCGGACGCTCAGCTTCTCTGGGTGTGAATGGAGCTGTGGACTGGCCTGGACGCTGAGCTTCCGCATGATGATTGGAGGATCAGCCAAGAGGCTGAATCTCATTTTGATTGACATTTATTTTGAGATACTGTATATACCATCACTTAATCATTGGAAGCTCAGTCCCATCGCCGATTTTACAAATGAAATCAAAAGACAAACTGCAACTTATTTCTTGGTATATACTTGGTGAAATTACTTGACCATTTCCATTGTTCATTTCTTACATTGTTAATCAAACACACTCATAGTATTTCCTTGTTCAAGTTTAATATCGTTATGTTAGTTCATCCACAGACGAGGTCAGAATTTACAGACATCCTAAGACTCCTGGAAGATCCAGGATTATCCCACGTTCAGATAGCAGCTTCCTGATGCCCGCAAGTCAGATAAAATGTCCTGAAATCTAAAGCGAGCGTCCAACAGTGCACCTAAATGCACACAGTGGTGAGACAGACTTTTTTCCAGGTCACATGCGGGAAGGAGAGGGAGAGACAGGCCCATACCACAGAACGCCAGAAAAACAGCTCTAATTTTTCTGTCCGAAGGAAAGGAGAGGGGAAAAACAAAACAACAAACAAACAAAACAATGGCATTCACGTCTGAACTTACGTGTAAATAAACTGACATATTTTATGAGCCCAACAATGAGCTTCCCCTCTTTGAAAGACCAGCAGCCGCCACTGGCAAAAGTCCACTTTTGAGGTACCAAACAAGCGGTACAACATTTCAAAATGCGTTTCCGCTGAACTTGGGTCTAGCCTTGGCTGACTATAAATAATTAAATCTCTCCTGTTGCTGTGCATTTCTTCTATAACCAGGTTGTGCTCTGCTGCTTGCTGCGTCCCCCATTCTGCGTTTTACATCATCTCCCAAAAAAAGCAGCTTACTAACTTTTGTTAAATCTGTCTTTTGTTATTCTTTAACTCATGAAGCACGAAACAAAGTGCTTTTAGAGAGTTGTAGCTAACTTTTGGGATCCAGCCGCTGACAGTACATTCTTAATAACACACCTGACAGAAGTTTTCATTCTGAGGTACATTGAATGCAGCACTTTGGCATGTGCTGGAAAGCAAAAGTGTGTGATTGAATGCTACAAAATAGCAGTTAGACATAATCGTGCCATTAAGATGTGTACAGGATTTACTCTGAACAAGATCTTATGAGGGTATTGGAAAAAATATCGTTGCTGAGCAGTAATGTTGTTGAGCTTATTATGACATGACAATTACATATAAGAATGTTGATATTTTGGTTTTACTTTTTTTTTTTTTTTACTTAAGCAACAAAATCAGTATTACTATCATCTTATATATACAGTGTGTGTGTGTGTGTGTGTGTGTGTGTCTTGAAGTATCATTAGCAGTATGATGGCTCAATAAGGGAATAATTCTATTTACAGTATAACCTGTTATATCAATTAATCACTGCTCTTTAAACACAATGCATAACACAAGCTAGCCAAAGGCTTTGAAGGTCAGGTCTTGGTTTCGCTGAAAGTTTGCTATTAAACAATCATCAGTGTTTCTTTAATCTGCTACGTCACCTTTGACCTGTTGTACGACAGCTGAGCGTACGCAGTGTCACCTGTAGCCGCTGTTGATGTTGCTGCAGTTTGCAGTGTCGCCTTCAATGAACTCCACCCACGGCATCGCAAAACAATTTAGCAGCAGAAGAGTTTACTTGCTGTTTTTCTTCTTTTCTTCATTTAAACAGATCTTAGAAGAATGAGAAAAAAAGGTAACTTTTGTTTTTTTACTTTAACCCTCTCCCAGGTAACCGAAGAACTGTACACAAGAACTGTAATTAACTCTAGATTGTTCAGTGATTTACACTCTTTTGTACCAATTCTTCCCTTTCAACAATCAAATGATGACAAGGCTCACACTCGAACAATCCAAGCTCCTGTAGCATTTTCTGGCTGCTTTTACACTGTAGGTCTTGATGGTCTTTTCCAACTCGTTGCCCATGTCTGATTTATTTATTTATTTTTTTTCATCAATTGCTTACATCACATATTTTCCTCTGTTGCCATAAGTCATTAAAATAATTCAAAAACAGATCATAACATGCACTATGTTTCAAATGTTTGCACATCTGATAATATCATATCGCTAATATCAAAACAGATTTGGTGCTATAAACTGGCATCAAACATCTGTCCTTTGTCTGTCCCTGAATAAATAAACAAATAAATAGAATAACAGAAATATTTTAAGAGCAAACCATATCTAATATCTTCATTTACACTGGTTAAAAAAGGAAACAATGTGCTATGAGGCATCTACATATGATAAAAAGTTGTGCGCAGAGTCAATCACATTAATCCATTACCTACAGGAGCTTCAACCATAGAGGGGATGCATGTTCTCCCAGCTACCAAGCTGGTTTGCATCTTGGGCAGCCAACCATGACTACTCAGAACTTAAGATTTTAGACCCAGAAAAAACCTGAGCACTAGAGGCTCCTCGATGACCGTGAAATTATGGTATTTATAGTCTGTAAGTGGCTGGAACGTGTCGTATATGCCATTCTTCGTGGTACTTGTGTAGCCTCTGTTGGTCCCCATTGTTATATTTATGTTTATAATATATATTAATATCGTATCTTCATTCTTTCTAATAGGGTAGTGTTTCAGATTTGTTTAAAAGTATTTTTCCAACAGTGATACATGGTAAAGATCAGT
Source organism: Arrhamphus sclerolepis (assembly GCA_037176975.1). NCBI lineage: Eukaryota > Metazoa > Chordata > Actinopteri > Beloniformes > Hemiramphidae > Arrhamphus > Arrhamphus sclerolepis. The sequence continues at coordinate 2,409,487 of JBAMYA010000010.1, forward strand.
TATAACCAATCATGCTTCATTATATATATGATTATTAATTAAGGGTCATCATGTATGATTATTGGTATTTATGCATTGTGCAGAGCAATATTTCATATTTTCATGTGAAGCTTTTAAGTATTGGAAAGTGAAACGGTTGCTTCAATGTAACAACTCATTTTCTGTTACGATTAATGTCTGACTCCACCTGCACGTTCACATTTGTGGTCTCCGTATGGGTTAATGGAGGTTTCCGACTAAATAGAATAATAATGGGGCTGTGATAAGCTTTGTCCTCACGTCTTAAACTTCCATTTTTTTCAGCTAAATTTGAAAGAAATTCGTCATAAAACTAGCATTTCTTGTGAAAACTGCATATCTATGGGGAACCTTGGCCTGCTGTCCAATCCAGTGAAGTATGAAATACTGCCTGAGGGGCTAAAAGGTTGCATCTAAGATATTTATTCTCTTACTGTGTACCTTCAGGCCCTGGCAGTCCTGCCAAAGATTGACACACTGATACCAACTTATTATGGCAAGTGTCAGAGCTCCATTGTCACGGTGATAGATCGACTGGTGGGGACAGAAAGAGACACTGTAAAGTGCAGTACCTGAAAGAAGAAGAATCACTTATGTCATTTCTGGTCAGAAACATCTAATTACCAATAAATGAACGACTGTTTTTTTGTTTTATCTTTCCTTCCTTCTTTATTTTCACATTCTCGACCCAGTGTCCCTCTTGTTTCACATAATCATCTGTCATATTTACAGCCTGTGCAGTTGGTGATTCATATGCACAGCGTCACCAGCAGCACACTCTGATTCCCTCCCACTCTCTTTTGCGCACTTTTATTCCTTTTTATCCTTCAGTCTTGCCCTTCCCACTGTCTTTGTCTTTGTTCTCCTTGCTGTTTCTTAGTCCTATATTTCCACTGCTGTCAGTCTTTTCTCCTCAAAGCTTTTGTCACCACCCGTCCTTCTTAGCCGATATTTCCCCCATCGTGTCATACTGTGCTCATTGCTAAGGATAGCTAGGGACAGTTTGTGTAAATGTGTCTCTCTGACCTTTCTGCTACGTCCCATTTATGTAACACAGATGGCAGAATGCGAACCGTCTGTCTCCCCGACAGACAGCTAATCAACGTGTACCTCAGTCTGCATGTAGCACTTGGCATTTCTAATCTCTCTTAACTTTTTTTTCCTCGCTTTTGCCCAACGACACGTTTTCTCTATTTGCCTTTCTGCTTTTGTTTCCTCACTCGCTGCCACATGGAGACAAGCATCCAAGGTCAGATTGCAGTGCCCCCCACACACAAATAGCCTTTTTATTTATTTATTTATGTGTTGTGCAGTGATGGTGTGTCAGCAAAAGTGGGCAGGGCCTTGCTTTGAAGGTAGGAGGGACTGGGATAGAGAGGGAATGCTCCCTTTTGGGACTTGTTTGATAACCTTTTCCTTTTTCTCAGCTGCCGCTCTCTATACTTCTGTCCATCAGATGCCATCTGTTTCTGGGCTAGAATGAGCATGTTTGTTGAAACACCTGCTTCATAAACTTAATGAATCTAGTGCTGTGTATAAATAAAGGCCAGTGTCAATGTATTTACCTTAACATTTGTACATTGAGAAGATATTTGGTAAAAGACATTGTTTGATTTGACTTTCTGTTTTGTGGTTAAGAAACAATATTGTTTGTTGAATTCATCAAGTTGTGATCTTCAGCTCGCGCTGAAGTAGCAAAGCAAAGTTTGAAGTGCAAAATCTGAGAGCATGGTTGTCAGTCCGAAAAGAGTGGAATACCCTCTCTTGGTTTTGGATAAGGTTTTGCCTCAAGTGGAGGAGATCAAGTATCTTTGGGGTCTTGTTCATGAGTGAGTGAAGAATGGAGTCGGAAATCGACAGGCGGACCGGTGAGACGTCTGCAGTAGTGCAGCCACTGTACCGGGCAGTTGTAGCATAGACGAGGCTTCGCCAAAAGGCTCTCTGTCCCCCAGTCAGTATTCTTACACAGTTCCTGTGGTCTTGAACTGTGGATAGTAAACGAAAGAATGAGATGACAGATGCAATCAGCTGAAATAAGTTTCCTCCATCAGACTCTACCTTAGACGTATGTTGAGAAGTTCCCCAATTTGAGAGGAAGTTGGAGTGGAGTTGCTGCTGTTAACAGAGTGGAGGAAGAATTGACCCACCAAGGCATTACCAAGCTTTACCACTCTGGAGTTGAGAATGGCTCTAAGTTCTTGTACTGCTCAGCAAGGACTATTGCACCACTTATAGACATGTTGCTGACGTCTACAGTGCATCCTAGGTGGTCTCAACAAAGCAATTGTACTGACATTTGACTTTGACGTCCAAACATATGTTCTCAAGGACAGAACAATTATAAATATGGCCTGGTCATTTTGCTGGCTGAGCAGTCAAGGTGCATAACTGCTGTTCTGACTACAGATCCCAAAAAAAATCTGTACTTTCATATAAAACTTGAATATACGCAATGACACAAGGCAAAAGTTATGCTAAATGCGTGAGGGAGAGGGGAAGGGGTATCTCCGCTAAAATACACAGAAGACATGAAAGTCCCCAAGATGAGAAGCATTTAATACAACCCACAAACAAGAGCTCAACAGCCAATCACCTACCTCTCCGCTATCACACTGTCTCTGATGTTCATCATTTCCTTTTCTTTCATCTTGCTTTTTCTCTCATACAGCTTTTGATCCCCCTCACAGTTTCCCAGCCCACGTCTACTTACACTGCAGCCCCTTTTTTCTCCTCCATCCTTTCACACTCATTCTGTCTCTTTCCCTTTCCCCCCCCCCCTTGCAGCAGCCTTGGCATCCTCTGTTGTTTTATGGCAGTCAGTATAATGGTTCAAATGTCAATGGAAAAAAGCCAGACTCCCTTTCCCCCTGTCAGTTTCGCCATCAAGGTCTTTGATCAGTTTGTTTCTAGGGCTAGTGATCGTTCATGCTTATACTCTCCAAGACTGTCCCCACCAAGTGCAGTGCTGGTTTCTACTAATTTCTGACTCCTCTCGGCTTGCCTTTTCTCAAATAGAAGAGTCGTGGGTGGCGGGGTATCTGGCACTTATTTAACATTCTCAGTTGGTAGCCATTTAGCCTAGAAGTCTCCCTGTTTACGCTGACTTTAATTTGACTTTTATTCTCCTAATAATTATCTCTTCCCTCTGTAGTAGTTTAGGCTAGCAGAGTTAATACTGACCCGGAGAGTTTAAAGTGTTTTCTTACAGCTTAGTCAAGGTAACCCAACAGTTTCTGACCAACTGACAAATCTACAGTAAGACTTAAATTATTCAGCTCATGGATGTAATAATGTCTGGGTTCTTTATTAAAGTGAAATGCCTGATGATGTCCTTCAGACAGTTGTTGAGTGCAGCATCAGCTTGAATTTGGTTAAAACAACAACCAAAAAACAAACAAAAAAAAACACTTCTTGGTATGCTTTCAAATTAACCTTTAAAGATGTGATAATGCAATTTAGATATGAAGCAGGGCAAATGAATGGAGAAAAGCCTGTAAACGCCTTTTCCACTAAAACAAAGCACAATTTTAAAAAGACCTCCACCAGCTGCTACATGCTACAAACACGAGACTGTTGTTACTTTAAAGACTTAAAGATTGCAATGATGTGTGGCTGGTTTCAGACTGTGTGCAGCTTTCAGAGTCAGCAGGATGCATGGTCTGTTCAGATTACACAACTAGCTGTTTTGTAATCTTCAGTCCTGAAGTCGTTTTGCTGGTGCACTCAGGTGACTGACAGCTGGCTGAGGGTTACACAGGTGACGCGCCCAGTTACGTTTTATTTACCTTGGCTTGCCAACAAAACATAGTCGTCATCTCAGCAAACATATAAACTTTTCGCTGTTTTGATTGTGTGATTCCTGAAGTAGCGTGGATTTGTAAACTGACAAATCCATAGAGGATTCAACCATTCAGTTCAATCAAAGGGTTCCTGAGATATGGCTGTGCACCAATATCCACAGCTCTGCTCCACCTGGGGACGCACATTGCACATACTAACGTTTCATCAGATACCAACAAACCTAAATATAGTTTATAGGTTTAATACTTGGATACGTGAAAAAACACAATGACACCAAATGGATCTATGTGAAGCAAGTATTATGTATTTGATGTTTGTTAGGTAATAACTCACACTTCTGTTCCAGCCTTACTGAACATCTCTGAGGAGCGAGAAACTGCCAGTCCATCATGCCTGCACTTTTTTGATCAACAGATCAGATAAAGGAAAGCAATCCAAGAATAGTTGAGAACACAAAAGATGCCTGAGGAAGAGAAAGGAGGAGAACCACCTCAGATTAAACCGTTTGTGCCGTCTCACTCAGTGGGTGCATTTTGCTTTCTGTTTCCCCTCCAGGTACATTTATACCCTGTGCCCGTTCAATCAAGTCACACAAAAGAGCACCGCAGGTGCAGAGGTTTCATTAGGGTAAGTACCTCAATCACTGTCTGTTTTATTTCTTCAAGTGAAAATCCTAATCAATGACCAGCGAGGACATGTCATTGACTGTGAGAACTAGTAAATGCATGATGTAGAAGGAGATGTTCATGCACCCTTTGCAAAAAGCTTAATAGCACTTTGAGTGTATTTTGTTCTGTGACATTTTATCTGTGGAGGATGTTCACACTTGCAAAGCCAGTGGGGAAACAAAAAGGGTCTTTTCTATTATAAATCACTAGTACAATTCATGCAAACTTAGTTGCCCTTAGAGTTTCTATTCTGCTGCATTGCACAGTCTTTTAAAAAAAAAAATCATTTTAGATAAATGAAATCAATTTCACTCTTGAACTTGAAACAAATCCCATAACTGCAGTCCTATGAAATCTCTTCCATCATTTTCGTAGGGCTAATATGAAGTTACCCTTAAACCAATATGTGTGATTATTGGTATTCAATCTCTGTTAGGTTCTTGTGACCTTTAATCAGTCGTTAGCAGATCTTTATTAAAGTTTTAATACCTTGTGATCAATGACAAATGGGGAAGGTTTTATATACTGCAGGGGTTGCACTTTCTTTGCCTCTAAGGATTTCAGTTTCATCAAAAGGTTTATGTGTTGGTGAGAGACTAGAATCTTGGGAGCAGCTGTGTCAGCTGCTGGACTTGGGTATGCATCAAAATACTTGTGTGCTGTTAGAAGGACGCCACTTCAGATGTCAGAATACCTCACATTTTTTTATTGCAGGGGAATTACTACACACTAAATGTGACTGCAATATTCATGTTTAAATATTTAATCTTAACTTATATGTACAATACTGATTTCAGACACTTAACACCTTCTTCTTTAACAGTTTGCACCACACCTGGAGAGACTTCTCAGACAGACCTTTAGCGCAAGCCAGCATTCAGACTCATTTGTCCTTATCGGGCTACTTCAGAACCTAAGCTGGCTGGCTGCTCCGGTCATCTGTTTCTTCATTCCTGATTCTATATCCAAACTGGTTCCAAGAGCTGCAAGACTTGCCAACCAGTCCTGATTGATATGGAACCTCACAAAATATTTCCATCTCTGCTTTCCTCCTGTTTGGAACCACCTGCAAGAGTCATCAGCGTTAAATGGCTGACCCAATCCCACAGTGCGTGCTCTGTGGGTCTGAACTTTAAGAAATTATTTTAATTTCTTAATTATTAGTAATTTGCTTGAGTGTTTCAACAATTGCATCTTGCAAAGCAGCCAGTCCTTGATTTCATTGACATTTCAGCTTCGTGTCATTTGTGGCAGCAGCAAAGACGGTTCACCACCCTCCAGTTTTGACTTGTTTACATCCTTTCTATGTTTATAGGTTGCCATAGCAACTGTGTGGATTAGACATACAGATCAGATCTAATCGCTTTCAATATTTAACGTAAATGTCAATGCAAGATCAGATTCTGATCGGATATTCTAAAAAGGAAAGAAAAAATATTTGAGCTGTGTACATAGTCGTGTGCAACGGATAAACTAAATAAAGTAATGCATATCTGTCATATAAGTTAAGAATAAAGCATTATGACACTTTTTTTTTTTTAAAGAACAATTCTTATCTTCTGAGTTTTAAGTTTGTGGTTATAATATACACTCCCATTTACCTCAACTGTCAAGTCATCTGAGCCATACATGGGAGTGCCATAACAGAAACACTGTTCCATCAACACAAAGCTTTTGATTGGCTCCAACTCCTCCCCCTCGAAGACGAGACATTTGCAGTACTGTTTGGGTTGTTGCAGCCACACAGACTAACAACTTGTTTTGCAAGCAGACAGTATAAAGGTCTAAATGCCCATGGAATCTTTGTGACAATGTCAAAACACTCTCTCCTTTGAGGTGCAGTGCCATTAGGCGTAACTTGTCTTCTCTTACAGGTTAAAGGGAGACGTTAACCATAATTTATTCGTAATTTTGCTTCTCAGCAAGTATAGTGTTGCTTTCAGGTGGCAAATTAATTGGAGCCTAAAGCAGGGCTGTGTTCTTTTTTGAACCACTACCTCCCACACTACCTACTTAGATTTGAAGCAGAAAGTGCACTGCTTCATCATGTTGCTAACGCAGGAAAGAAAAAGGAACAGTATGCTAACTGTGAGTAATGTGACCCCAGCGATCTGCCTGTCTGTCACTCATCAGGATATGGAAGGGTAAAATGATCAAACAGAAAGAGTGGTCAAACATGCTTTGGCTTACGTTTGGGATGAATCATTTGCCAATACTGACATTCAGAGGGAAACGTTTTTAAAGTATTCTTCTTTTTTTTTTTCTTTTTCTTTTCCCTTGCTGGAATAAAATAGTACTGATTTTACAACACTAACAGAAAAACTAGAACAACGTTTGATCTTTCATTTATTTCAGTTCATGAAAATATAATGCTGGATTGATGTGAGTTGTTTTACCACATCCAAAAACTTCATTGGTATGTTCTATGTATAGGCAGGCAGTGCAGCACCATATGATATACTGTACTGTTTCCAGAGAGTGTGTAGTGAAGGTCTATGTGGACTGGTTTCAGCAAAAGAGGGGGGGAAGGGGTTCACATGAATCATAGCTAGCATGGTGGGTATAAAGTTCATTTTTTATCCAGACACACCATCAGTCAGACCTTGCAGGATATGGCTGGGCCTCCTGATATCAATCTGCATGGAGGCATCCTCTTTCTCCCCAGAGGGGATTGAAGAGAGTGAGGGGAGTGCTTTGATTTAAACGGCAGCATTTATCACACCTGCTCCAGCATCCTAAAGGACAGCCATGTGAGACATAGATGAGAGGTTGAGGAGGGGGAGATGGAGAGTCAGCATTAACATGTTTGGCCTGTCAATAACAGTGTGGAGCTGAAAGTATGACCACTTTGGTTATGACATTGCTTGTCCTTGCTTGAGCCCGTTTTCACTAATTTGGATTAGATATGTTTCGGTTTGTTTTGTTTTTTCAGCATGAAAAGGACAGAGTTGGTGCTGAATTTTGATTACAACTCACGGCCGGTTCAGTCTGTGAAGTGTGTCGAGGCTCGTAAAAGTAAAACATTTTTCCTAAGCCGTAACCTTCCTTCATGCTTGGTTTTGCAGTATAGTTGGCGTTAGACCGTTAACTATACAAATGTTCTTTCAGAACAATAAATCAACCTGGGAACACTTTCTTTTGTAGCCGCTTGCTTTTTTATTGTGGCTCCACACACAGCCGTAAAAAAAAATTCAAAAGGCAGAGCAGTCATACTGCATGCTTCCAATTATCTTTAAATGTAGATATTATACAACACATATTCCACCTCTTGAATTCCAATATCTCAGTTTTCCATTTTGCTTTTCTGCCTTTCGGCCTGAGCAGCTCAACCACTTCCTGAAATGGCTGTTGTAACAATAACATCAGCCGTGATAATGATAATAGAGTAGAAGAAAATGCTTGCATTGCGACAAACACCATCCCGGTTTGACAGTGTCGTCCATCTTCGTAATGTCCCCTCCGCTCACCCCCACCCTCTCTCCGACAACAGACACGCTTGGCGAAATGACAGGATAGCAAACACACACACACACACAATAAAAAGTCCACTTGAACAGGCAAACAAACAAAAGTGCATCCAGCTAATACGGTCTTATATTTATATGAGTTTACAGATTGAAAGAATTAGCTTTTTGCTTGATGGAGAAGTAAGATTGTGCATATTTTATCAAAAAAGAATAATGGTCAACAGTTTATTGGCATCTTTTTCTACAGTTTGTTGGCAGCTGTAACCATCAACTATATAATAAGGATGGATGTTGCAAAGAGGCAGGACAAAGCTGTCAAAGCCAATGGCTAGCTGCCCCCCACCCCCATCCCGTACAACTGTTGTGGATGCAGAATATAACTATAGAGACCGTGTTTTACCACGCTGTAAATACTTTTAATTGTGCTGCAAAGTTGGCACTTTTAAAAAGAGTCAATGGTGATTTGCTCTGCTGTGGAGCCAGCACTTAATGGTCAGTCGAAGAACTGCAAGAGAATGTACTTCTGGATGAGCTTCGATTCATAAGTGGGATGGTTGCTGCTTGGCTGTAGCTCAGGAACGGTCAAATATCAGTTTGGAAGGCAGCTGATTGGATCCACGGCTTCTCCGATTCAAATGTGGATGTGTCAATAGCTTAGAGTTAAATCATCAAATGAGCGTAACATAATGTCAGATTTCTTTTGCTGTGTTTCTAGTGTCTCATGTGTGAGTGGCTTGATGTCAGGGCTCAAAATATCATTGTTTGAATTATCTCTGTAGCAAATTTATGCTAATGCAAATACACACATTATATTCAGGAAATATCATCTTAAGGGTCAATGTCCTGCTGCTTTCAGCAACTTTTCAGCTTCATATTATGTTTTTTGTTGGCATGAGCACAAATGTGAGAGATCTGAAGTCACCAGGTTCCAACAAAAATAACTTTATTTCCCCCCCCATCAAACCAAAACAGCAAAAGCAAGGACAGAACAGCCTGGGACAGTAACCAGGATGAAACGGTACAGACCAGCAAGGAGGAAGGGAAAGACAAGAATATATATATATACAT